>CAOLHI010002844.1:0-221816 GCA_948474755.1 Ctenosaura bakeri | reverse complement strand
AATAATTATTCTTGCCCAACATGTAGTGAGATATTAAACCATGAAGCAATATAAAAGTAATATTTTGGGTTCCATCAAAAGCCGGCTTACTTGGAAGTTTCATTGAAACCAATGGGACTTGTTTCCAAACAATATGTTTAGGATCACAGCATCAGTTTTAACCTCTTTATTTCTAGATTTTCAAAAATGGTGCAAGCAAGACAAAATCTCCATCTAATGAAATTAGTGCTTTCCTAATTCATGAGGAGCAGGTGAAAAAGATTTCAGTTACACAGTTATGAAAAACCGTTTCATAACTTAAATGCAGCTTTTAATGCTTAGATGAAATTTCAACCAATTAAATTTGCAAACCTTCTCCTTTGCAGTCATAGTGTTTATTTAAAAAGTAAAGGCACAATGTGTTGGGGAAGTTGAAAGAGTGCATTTCAGTCTTCAGTCTGTGAGCCTGCCAGGAGTGTTGTGAATAAAGTCCAGATACTTACTTTTCTGACAGTAAGAACTGTGTTGAGTGATATAAAATTATTCAATCAATTGACAATGCAGTAGGGGCATGCTGCCTCAGTCGAGGTTTGCCTTCTTGTCTGCCAACAGGTAATGATTGCTCTAACAGCATTTCAACAGCAGATCTTAAAGAATGTGTTTGCATGTTGTGCCATCGGTCTCCAAGAAAATAATCATGTGGTACCTGCAGTTCCTTCTTGGCTTATCAGTCTTCCGGTGGTCAGGTAGCTGCTTTTAAATTTTTGAAATGATATTTCCCACCACCCCATATTAATTCTAACTGTTAATTCACAGTACTAGTTCAGTATCAGTAAAGCATGGGTGAGCCCTACAGCAGTCTCACAGATGGTTGTGGGCTACTCCTTTTCTGGTTCCCATTTGTTTGTTTAATGCAGGACTGTGCAGTGTGGTCCTCAGATATTGGATTTTGAGGTCCATCTCTCAGCATTGGCTGTGCTGGCTTAGCATTGGTGGGAGTTGTCGTCTAACCATCTGTAGGTCCACACATTGCTCACCCCTGATTTCATGGCTGAGTTCTAGATAAAAAGAAGAAAAAATAAAGGCAACATTTAACTGGAGCCTTCTCTGTTCCTGCAAAACTTGTTCACTTGAAACTCAAGTCATGCCATACATTTTATTGAGAGCTGAACTTTAGAGGGATTGTTCACATGCTATTTTTCCTCCCTTAGGTGAAATCAGGAATGATCCTTAGCCTTATGTGCATCTTCAGTATGCTCCTCCGTAACAGATTATGAAGGAGGGGATGTCTTCTCTATTTGCTAGGTTTTCACAGGATTTCCTAGTTCTCACAGTAAGATGGGCAGAGGAGGAAACATGTGTCCTCTCCTAAGTTCGCAGTGGGCATTATCTTGAAGGTTGTGTGTTATCAGATTTCATGGGATCTCTTAGTTTTCCCCACAGTAAGACAGGCAAAAGAGGAAGCATGTGCCCTCTCCTAAGTTCATAATGGGCATTATCTTGAAGGTTCTGGCATTAACTGTCTAAACTATCTTGTGAACAGGTGCACAGGCTAATTAAAATTGCCAAGAAGTACTTTGCTTTTAAAAGCTAATACTTTTATGTGCATTCAGTAGGTTCAGGGCAGTGCTAATTTTTAAGTGTGTATTTTTTTGTTGCGTAGTACCTGAATGCTAGACACATGTAGAAATAAGTAGTGTATTAGTGCTTTGTTCTGAGTATGTGAATGCTCGATTGCAGTTTTCAGAAGTCCATCTTGAATCCTTCTTACTAGCAGTTTCACTAAACTGAACACATGTGTCCATGACCATGATACAGAATGCAGTTGATCTGTCTTTACTGTAACCATTTCTGAATTAAGGCCAGAATTCACTAAGACAGTTACTAATGTGTAACCTAGAGTTATGAATTTTTGAGTGGTTCATATTTATGATGCCTACATATCCACTAATTTAGGAAATATATAGGGATTATGAAAGTCTCCCAGTCTTCATTTACTGGGCAACAGCCTCTGCGAGCTACAGGAGCTGTTTCCTTTTTGCTTGGAAAACAGCTGGCTGTTTCCACTCCCACTCCCATTGTGTGAGGGAGAATTGTGATAGGGACCCTACTTCTGACTATCACATTGCAGATCATTCATGGGAGCGAGGTAGAAACATTAGCCAGCTGTTTCTTGGGCAACAGGGGGCAAACTCCTGTTGCTCACAGTGGCTGCTGCCCAGTAATGAGGATTGGTGGACTTTTACTATCCCTGTGTAGTCCCTAAACTAGCGAATATGTAAGGGATTGTAAAAACAAACCGGTCACAAATGTGTAACTCTAGGTTGTTGTAGCTGACAAGTGGAGTCTTGTTCTTTCATTATAAGAAATAGTGGTGGGAAACCACACCTGTTTGACCCTGTTGCTTGCATTGGCTGCTGACCAGTAAATGAGGTTTGGAAGGGAAGGGCTGGGAGATCCTATACAGCTATATAACTCAAGTGGCTATTCATAATTGGTATAGTGAATTCTGGCCAAAGTTTGCCAATATTGATAAGTTAACATAAATAATGGTACCAAAATGTATTTCATACAAGACTCAGTGTTTTCAGTGGAACTTCCATGTAATACATTTTATAGTTTGGATGTAAATGCTTGTTTGTCAGTTTAAGTGATTGACCTAAGCCACATTCATTCCTTCATCTTGCAAGCAGAGGAGCACCTAGCTCTGTTTGTTTTGTTTTGTTTTTAAGTCTGAAGAGGAGATGTTCCTGTTTGTGTAGTGATTTTCATACTTGCAGGTTCCATGATTTTTCAAGGTTCTTGCTGAATTGGAGCCTTTCTTCCACAGAGACATGTCTTTTTACACATGTGGGAAAACAACTGAATGGCTAAGTGCTCACCTGCTTGCATGTTGAAGAAAGCAAAGTAGTATTAGAATATGGCTACAAACAAACTGCCATTAGTTTATTTTTCCCCATTTACTTTGTCTAGTTGTGCTTCAAAATGTTTTATCACTGGCTTGGTGCACTGTTCTAAATTTTAAAAGATGGAAGATCAATAAGTAAAAGCTTGGATAAATTTTGTGGTTTCCAAACTGTTTTGAATTTCTATTAATGTGGCTAGTAATAGCCAAAAACTACTTCTTTATTGTGCTTATCTCAAGATCTAATTTAGAGCTATTAGATCTCATTGCATGTAGAGTAAAAGTAGAAGAAATGCATGGTGCTTTTTAAAAATAAAATGGCGATGACCATCTGTATTGCACTTCAGGAGTTATATTGCATGAAGTATATTTATTTACTTATTTAAGACAGGCTGAATAATTTGTTAATATTGTCTTACTAAAGATGCAGTAATTTCACACATTACTGTTAATCCATTAATTCTTTCATATCAGTGACAAGAAAGAAGTTAAAATCATTTCATCAATGTGGACAAATTACATAATGTAACTTCATGAAAAGCCATATAACCAAAATTGAAGCACTTTCCAAAACAGTAGCAAACTGCACCTTTAACATACTGAAATATAATTGAATAACACTATTGATTGATTATTAACTTGTAACGTTCACAAAAAGCTTGCTTTGCCAATTGCTGATTTATTTTTCTTTCAATAATATGCTGCATGTAGACAAAGATGACCTGTCCCCAACTGCTGAGGTTTGGGATGTAGACCAGGGACTAATAACTAAACTGAAGGAACAGTACAAGAAGGAACGAAAGGGGAAGAAAGGGGTAAAGAGTAAGTGCAGATTCTGAATCTTGACACAACTCTGAATTATGTGGAGAACAGTTTTTTTAAAAATGGGTTCTCTTTTATTCCCCTCCATTTTAACACGTGGCTGTTTGGGGCAACCAGCTTTAACTTTCCTTTTGATAAATCTGCAAATGAACGTATCAAACTGAAATTATTTTTAATTTGAACCTTGGCATAGAGGCAGAAATTGAACATGTTATACTGATTCAGTATCATCTAAAATAGTTTATAAAGGCAATGATGACTTGAAATCTGATCCAAATATAAATAAATAATATTGCCTCTGACTTGAGTATTTTCCCAAATCTTAGTAATTTTTGGTTTTATTTTTTAAAGAGTAAATGGACTTTTTTCATAAATGTTGAGTATTTATAATAGGAGTTTCCTCACATTTTATCCTGGCTTACTACTCAGCTATTGTAGTTCCCTTATCCTTTTCATATGCCCAAGAACATGGAGCTTGTTTCATTTCCTATGTCTACCTCTGTGTCTCTGTAAAAACTACGTGAAATGAATCAAGATCCAAGTCTTGTGGCATATGAGGGGGTCTTGTGGAAGAGCTAGTGTTTTTTTTCTCATTTTATGCTGAGTTTTGGAGAATGAGACAAGTGAGAAGAAACCTCTAAGGAAGGCCTCAGCTTAGTGTCACCTTGTGTGAAATTTTGACAGAACCAGGGAGTCTTCTGTATTGCTTCTGAAAAGCCACCATGAGGAATTCAAACATGGATTAAAGAAACATGAATTCTCACTGGGGAAGGAGCGACATTCATTGGTGACCTAGCAAGTCCCATTTTTAACTGATGAAATGCTATGTGAATTCTTTTACCAGGCATGTATTTATATTTATAAGGATCAACAGCAGTAGTCTCTTCCACATTCTGTGTTAGAACAATCACTCTTAATATAGAAGGTGGCACAAGACTGGAGCAATGCTTATAATTAATTATAATGCAGCAGGGTCTGCCAGAAACAATTTCATCCAGAAGTAGAAGATGGTTGCCTTGAAAGCAGCTGCCTTAACCATGAAAGCTGTGGAAGGGCAAGGATGATGTGAGAGTTTTTAGGCTGTATCAGCCCAAATGCTGATTTTAGTTTAAGATGGCTTTAATCACTTCTTATGTTAATGTGAAATTAATGTCTCAGCCCATAAACTTTTTCTGTATCCTAGTGTATATGACTTAATTATGTTGTGTTCAGAAGTAAGCCCCATTAGAGAGTTTTATTTTCAAGTATGCAGCCATGGAGTAGGGTACTCATAAAAAAGTTTTTTATTTCTTTTTGCACTGTTTTAGTAAAGGATTTAATGCTGGTTTGGCTTTATAGGCAAACTCTTAATATAAATTTATTTATGCATGGTATTTTTTATATTTAAAATTGGTTTTGCATGTTCTCTGCACTGTTGGCTTAACCTAGTACTAATTACCTTCTTCTGAATGGTTCTTTCCTTGCTTCTGAGAAAATACTGTTAATCCACCATGTAGTTTCATCCATAGACTTCTCCTGTAAAGTTGTTGGAGCTACAGTATCTATAGTTTGTTCTTCCAAATCTAACCTCCTGTATAATATATTTTAATTCAAATGCTAGAAGTTGATAATGTTTTAAAATACATAGAATAAAATATTATATTACTGGATATTACAGACAGATGTTTGCTAGTGCTTGAATTATTTCCAGCTGCTAAAATTATTTTAAAAAACCCTAAATTTCTTGTAGCAAAAGAGAGTTTACAGAATGTATTTAATTTATTAAAGGGAATGCTATCTTACACAAGAATAGCTGTGACTTCCAATATCCATTGAAAATCTTCATGGCTAGAAGAGCTCTTCTATACATATATAATGATTTTCCTAAGACTTAAGCAGATAGGATTACAGCTGGTAGTTTATCTTGTAGAAATGGTTCAGTTATTTATTTTTTTTAGAAGAGTGGCCTTTAGTCATCACTCTTCCAGAAGTTTTGACTTTTTGCTTCCAGAGTCACTGCTCCTTGGCAATACTGGCTGAAGCTTGTGGGAGCTAAAGTCCTTAGAATCTGAAAGAACAAGATTGAGAACATCTGATTTGAGAGTACAGTGGCTAAAATTTAAGAGACCATGCAAACAGATCAGATTTCCCATTGAGGTGTGCACCATCACTTCTAAAGGACATATCTCATTTGAGAACTGTGGCAGGTATAAAGCTACTATCAAGCAACACAGTAATTTCTGTTTTTACTTGTATCCCAAGCAATATCAAATGGGTTATATCACTTTTAATTCCCTTCCAGTGATGATCAGATAAATTTAGTGGGTAAAATGAAACCCATTTCTAAGCCTTAGTAACAAATATTTTTTGTGTTGCTAAGCTTGATCTTTAGAAAAGCTCAAAAATGACATAAGCTACAAATTTACAAAGTAGTTGGTTACGGATGAATTATACTCTTCCCAGATATATTGACAATCACTGTCTGTGTATGGGTTTCACTTGCTTATTTCAGAAGGGAGCCTAGTAACTGTGAAAAAATTTTTTAAATTTGGGATAGGTTGTGTTCTGCAAATTTTAATGGACTTAGCCAGGAGATTTGTTTCAAAATAAGAGTTATAACCACACTGTGAATGTATTATTCATTCATATGCTGACGATGTGAACTGGAGGTCCACATGACTGTAAATCTTATCTTGTAGCTGGCTGTTTAGAATACTGCCTCAGAAAAGTACTGAGTGTTAGTCTGTTTCAGTATTACAGGAGGAATGGATGGGGAAGAATCTAGCAGCATCCCTCTGTCCTTGGTACACACGCTGAAAGGAATGATTCCTTTTTGTCTGCTGCCACTGCAGCAGTATTAGAAAAACTCTGATAAAAATTCTAGGCTTTACTATTCTGTAAACTTTTTGATCAGCCGTCTAACTTAATTCATTACTACATGCTTTAGATTCGATTGAGGCTAAGTTTGGCAGAAGAGGGCATGGCATAGACTATTAATTATAGTATGGCTGTGGAATATGAATTGATTTCCATGTTGTGTTAGTGAGCCTTCTGCTTTTCGTGATCTGAGTTTCTTTTAGAATATGAATTTGGGATTTAAACTACTGTAATTCTGTTTTAGTTTTAGCATTCTGCATCCTAGAAGCATGAATGACTAAACTGAGACTATGATAAGGTGCTGTGACCCAGCGTGAAAGAGGATAATGCTTGGTAAAGTGAAAGGCAGTTTGGAAAGAGGAAGACCGCATTACAGATGGATTATCTCTATTGTGGAAGCCGTAGCTCTGAGTTTGTAAGATCTGGGCAGGAATTTTGATGACTGGGCCTTTTGGAGGTCTCTTGTTCATAGTTCTTTTTTTCATCAGTAGCAGCATTGGACATAATCTCCATTTATTACCTGCTGGAATATTATTTCTCTAGTCCGATGAATCTAGTGTGACTTGCATGAGATGGCGTAGAATATAACTTGCCAACTTGTTCATTGTTTACTTTAAACAGGGGTGTTCTAAAGTAGCTTGTGTTTATAGGTGTTGGCCTTGTATAGACATCTGGTGCTTTTTGATGAGTGGTTTGTTGGGTATGCATACATACAACACATTTTTAGGGGGACAAGTAGGTGCCAGGAGAAGGAAACTTCTTTTGCTTTTGCTTTCTTTTTGCATAGAGTGGCTGCAATTCTTGTAATATCAAGATGTCACGTTTCCTTTAGTGTAAGTTGGGTTTGTTGAGATCTTACTGTGAAGGTGTAAGAGGATTAGTTTACTTGAAGAAGTCATCTTGATTCTTATAATAATCACTTAGTGTTTACCTGACCAGCAAGGTAGGGGAGTGCTTACTGGTGGTTGTGTTGGCAGAAAATAGACTAAGAGTGAAGATTCTTCCTCACCTCTCCAATTTGTGATCTGTGGTTATAATTTATTATTCTAAATATTTTCACTTCATGTTTACGTTAAAAAAAAACCCAGAATATTTAGTTTAAAACATTGTACATGTTCACTATATCTACATCTTGCCTACCAATTTCAAGTCAGTATTCCAGATAATTTTTTTAAACTACTAAAGATATTGTTAAATTGCCCAATCATTTTAAAAAGGTGGAAAGTTAGAGTTTGTTGCCTTCTGTTCATCTAATTCATTCTTTTTTTACCTCTCCTCTTTAATAATCAAAAATTGTGCCTTCTTAATTATGTTAGTCTTAAACAATGGATTTTTTTTATAAATATGCATTTGTTCAAGGATTGCATTCTTGAAGTCTTCCAGGGGTTTCATACTTAAGTATCCTCTTATCTGCTATAAGCACAAGATACACCAATTGCACAAAGAAAAAAAAGTCAGAGTCCTTTTTAAACATGCAGATAAATTTTAGTTCATTTTCCAACACAGTTTTGTGGAAATCTATCTGTCTATCTATCTATCTATATATACAGTCTACTCAAGCATATGTCTTAATGAAATCACATGAAATTCAAGATTGATTAGCAATCTAGGCATGTAAATGGCTATCAAGTCAGGCGGTAGCAATCAAATGAATCTGTGCTGCTGACATTAATTTACAGGGGTCAACAGAACAAAACTGCACGACATGATAGCTGATCTGGGCGATGATGAGCTACCCCACATCCCTTCAGGAGTCATTAATCAGTCTAGGTCAGCCTCTTCTAGAATGACTGATCATGAAGGTGCAAGAGCAGAGGAAGGTACAATAAATTCACCTACTTACTTTGTTTTTAGAAGGTTTTATTTTAAAACCACAATTGCTGAATCCCTCTGAACCAGATGGTAACGTTAAGATGCCATTGTTGCTTACAAACTGGCTCTGCAGAAGAGTGCCACTGTACTTTCTGCAGTTTTTGTCTTGTAAGACAGAAATCAGTACCCAGATCAAGGTTTTTAAATTATGTATACAATAATACAGAGCTTACTATAACATGGCGAGTAATTCTAGGGACTGATCAGAATTTCAGTTTGCTGGTGATGAATTAGACCGTTCTGTTTTAAATTCTATTCATCATAGGGTGTTGAGAAGACCTTTTTTTAAAAAAAACTGTCCCTGGCCAGTATTTACTGTGCGTCACTTTGGGTAAAACTAGTTTGTGCTCTGTTCCTCATCTGAAAGGGAATATTTCTGTATCACAGTTTAGCAGCTGTTGATTCATATTAAAATAGTCTTTTATAATTGGGGGAGGAATCCCTCCTTGCTGAGCAGTACCTACTTCCTCACCAGTGTGGAATGTCAATCCAAAATCTATTGAAGTTTTCCCTAAAAGAAAAGAAGCACTGTCCTAAAAAAAAAGATCTTAAAAGTGAAAAAAAACCTTTCTTCACTTCAGAAGATTCTTGGATTGCAGTGCAAAACTGTTACTGTACATACTGGTTTAAGTAGCACTCTGTGGAGTTCAATGCAAATCTATGAAGTGAAGATATGTGTGTAAACTTTTCAGCCCTAGTCTATATCTGCTGTTGCCAAGCTTTATCCTTGATCCTTTAGTATTCTCAACAAGAGATGTACACAGAGTCAGGCCCCCAAACTTGGGATTCAGATGTTATCAGTATTGTTTTGAATTTGTACAGAACTAATTTTGAAGTGCTTTTTACCCTGAATTTTTTAAAAAGTTTTTTAAATGAATTATTTTAGTGAGGGGAGGGATGTAGTGATTTTTGTTTACATGAAATGCAATTTTTCAGTGCAGCTAGATGGATTTGATGCATAGAGGGAGCTGATATATAATTTCATTTTTTCACTAAAAGACAGGATTCAGGTATCTCATGTTTAAATTTTATTTTCTGGTGAAAATAGCAGTACAGTCAACCCTCAACAGTTGCTGGGGTTAGGGATGCAGGACCCCTGCAAATGTGGAAAAACGGCAAATATAAAAATGTGGGGGATGTGTCTGTGGGAAGGTTACTGAGACATGGTGGGGAGAGCAGGAACCCTGGATCCAAACCAGGTCAGGGAAAGGATTGGGTCAGCATGGAAGCCCTATACTTTCTCACTCATCTCGTTTTTTGTATGGAGAGAAGGGAGCATCAGAGAAGTATTTGTAGTGCTGAGAAATTGAGGTGTGAGCTATGCTTAGTAGACCAGGGAGAGGCTGGTGGAAGAAGAGTAAGACCATAGGAGAGTTTTTAAAGGGCTGCACAGCCTGATTGGATCTGCAGAGAAGGAAGGTTCCTCCAGAAAAGAAATGCTTGAGTTGACGAGGCAAGGGTTGGAGAAACTTATAAATTATCAGATCTGTGAAAATTAAACCCCCAAATGTGGAGGGCTGACTGTATTTTGTTTAGCAGTTTATGTTCCTTCCTCATTACTAGCTGTGTAGCCTATTGAAAACCAGGGTGTATATATATATGTGCTTTTATTTACTATTCTCTGTATGTTGAGTGTATGTTGGATTTCCTAGTGTTTATCTGATTTTTTGTTTGTGCAAGAGTGCCAGTACTAGGAAATACAGTTTTTATGAAATTTAGAGGACCTCTCTAATATTGTAGATATTATATGCATTTGTACTAAAAATGACAGTGAATGCTGTTTAGGCTAAGTACGAAATGTGCATTATTTTAAGGAGTTCTAACTTGGACTTTTAGTAGTAAGTTAGTCCCTGTGGTGTTATGTACATAGGAAAAGGCTTTTACAATAAATTTCTGGTTCCTCAACCCTCCAGATCAGCTTTTTAGGGAACAGATAGAATGGCTTCCGTCCATAGAATATTAAGAGGTGATCTCCTTCACCACAGTCCCCATGTCCTTTTAAAATTACTTCAGGTGATTTGCAGCATCCTCCAGAATAGGTTAAGGGAGACAGTAGGGGAAGCACAAAGTTCCTTTGTATAAAGGAAGGTCTCTGGTAAAGGTGAATGTCACCCATATTTTAATTTTTCCATAAAATAAATACAAAAGTGAAATGAGGGTTACATTTAAAGGTAAGTAGGTATAAAATAAGATTGAATTCTTTGGATGTCTATTTCTTGCTTTCAATCCTGAATCAGTGAAATGCTCAAAATGAGCCAGGTAAATGAAAAATTTAACGCATTAAGAGGGACCTTCTCATCAAGGTATTTTGGGCATCAGTTCCCATAATCCTCAATTTTTCAGGCTCTGAAGGCACCTGGTTGGCAGCCACAAATATAAAAGAGATTGTTGCTGTTATGCAGATATTTACTTCTTGTTGAGTAACATTTTGTGCTTCATTCAGCTTTAATTCCTAGTGATTTTTTTTTACTGATTTTCATATCTAAAATTTAATAAGCTGTCTTTTTTTTTTTATAGCTGAGCCAATAACGTTTCCATCTGGAGGGGGCAAGTCATTTATCATGGGTTCAGATGATGTATTGTTAAGTGTACTGGGCCTTGGGGACCTTGCAGATTTGACTGTAGCTAATGACGCAGACTATAGTTATGATGTAAGTGAACTTTTATATTAATCTAACAACAGTACATTTTAGAAAGTTCCACATATGTAGTATCAGCAACTGTGTAGCATATGTATTGTGGCTTACAATGATTAAAAATATGGCCAGGAGTGAACAGGGCTTGTTTTATCATCAGAACTGCGGCACCCCCACAATGCACCTTCAGAAACTGCTTGGAAGGGCTGAGAAGTCCTCTAGAGCAGATTTTCAGGCAATGTGCTGAGCTGTAGGGGAAGGGTAAGAAAATTCCATATTTTAGTGCACTGATGTTCCAGTAAGAGTATATGTATGCCTGTGTTTCAAATATTAAATGCTATAGTAACAATATGTTAAACAAAAAAAAGGCCACGTTCCTGCATTGTCAGATATAGCTATGGAAATGGAGCTCAGTTGTCATTGCAATTTTTGCTGATGCTGACTCCTCAAAAAACTTAATTCTTAAGACAGGCAGTGCTCCACCTGAAGAGTTTCCATGGCACTGGGAAATGATAGTTGCTGTGCTGCCTTTGTTGCAGGGTACATTGAGATGAGCAGTTGGAGAGACGTCCTGTTGTCTTGCTGCAGCTGCTTGTCTTCAGTGCATTCTGTGACTGGGGAAAGTGTGCAGACATCCCAATCCACAGCACCTCAGAAGACCTTCATTTGAGATGCTTCTTGTGGGTTGCCTCTTCATCTATTTCTTCCAGTGGGAGCTGCTATTTGATTTTTGTAAATGAAAGATGTCCTTCCTCTTTATAGAAAGGCAGGCTTGGATACAGTTATCTTTGAAGAACTTCCACTTGTAAAATTTTAAAAAAGGATTTTTAATGAGAATATTTTTAAAGTTAATCAGATAATTATAAATAAAATGATTTAACAGAAAAATGGTTTAGCTTTTTTATGTACTGTGATATGCAAAGGTAGATACTGTAAGCTTCAGATGTTGGACCACAGCTCCCATTTTCGGTTATCTTGTCAAAGGCTAAAATAGGAATTGCAGTCCAACAACATCTGGAGCTACATACTCCAAATCTGTGACTCCAGTCTTTCCCTGAATTCTGGAAAACAGGAAAAAGGAAGATTGCCTATGGTGGATCATTAAGAATAGAAACCATTTTTTGAGCACAGAAAATCTTTTGAGTTATTTCTGGTGACAGAAGCATACCTGACAGTGAAAAGTTTCACTGCAGTTATCAATTGTAGAAATGTCTTTCTCCCTGGAAAAGAAAAATCATTCTACACACGGTTTTTATCACTTATATACCAGTAAAAAATCAAAGGTAAAAAGCATTGTGCTTCTCTTACTATTTTTAACCTTAATGCACTCTTTATTTTAGTTGCCAGCCAATAAAGATGCCTTTCGGAAAACATGGAATCCTAAGTATACGCTGCGCAGCCATTTTGATGGAGTGCGGGCATTAGCTTTTCATCCTATAGAGCCTGTGCTGGTTACAGCCTCTGAGGACCATACTTTAAAACTTTGGAACTTGCAGAAAACAGTTCCTGCCAAAAAGCAAGTATATGCTTACAATTTTTTAAATTTATTTTTATATTACATACACATTAATAAAATCCATAATAAATATTGTACATTTCGGATATTGTTATCCATATATACAATTCACATCTTTTCTTAGTAATGTAAAAAAGTAAAGCTATTTTTACCCTCATTTTGCTTCGATTTTCATGATTTTGTACCTTTTTACATTACCATGACTTCTTTGCCTCTATCAAGAGTCACTATTAATGCTATTTTATCTATATCGAAACTCCTCAATTCAATTCTTTACATACAATTCATAATGTATCAATCTACAAGTATATGCTTACAGTTTTAAAAGTCCCTTATATCCTGAAATCTCTGACATTTAATATTTAAGAAGATTGCGCTCATACATTGTTTCTGGCATCTTCCTTTCAGGAGTGCCTCTTTAGATGTGGAACCTATCTACACATTTAGAGCCCATATGTAAGTATTTTAATATATTTTAATCTTTCCAATATTCTTGCTCAGGTGACACAAGGAAAGTAATATTGCAAAATGTTCTAGTTAATACTCTCAGCTCGGTTCCCATGCTTGCTTCTGATTTTTTATTCATTTATTTAATACTCTATGAGGAAACATTCTCTGGATGGCACGCTCCAGCAGACATTACAGGAGTCCAAAGTCCAAAATTCTTCTCTGTTTCAATGTTGGCTCCTTCTACCTTTGCATCAAATTTTTCAGTTTCCTGCCTAGCCAAGAATGCACAATCTCCCTTCAGTCAGACGTCTTTCTATTAGACAGGCAAAAAACAGAAAATCAAAAATGGAATATATACATACTCTGGTCGTGCTCATACATCTTTACCAACAGAAAAGCAAAGCAAAATATGAAGATCAAGAAAACAGAAATGAACATATCTTGGCCACCAAGCATACAATATATTTTCATGCTGATACCAGTACTAATGACAATACGCTTGAAGAAAGCCGCAGTAGTGCTAATAACACCGTATTGGACAAGACATCCTTGATTTCAACTGCTACTGCATCTGCCAAACAGATCAGATCTCTTCCATTGAGAGCTAATTCTGCACCACAATCCAAGCCAGTTAAGACTAACAACATGGACATTGAGAGGGAATACCTGATTCAATATTCTCATATTCTGACTCAGTGGTGAACATTATCTTAGCTTCAAGGAAAATATTCACACAAAGGATTTATGACATGTCATGTAAAGCCTTCCTTAACTTGTGTCATCTTCATGAAGTACAAATACAGGAGGTACAAGTCAGTGAGGTGTTAGGCTTCCTGCAAGAAAGTACTGTATACATAAGGGGTTAAAACGGTTAAGACCAAGCTCTAAAAACACAAGATAGCATCATTAGTTGCTGTAGTAAAACCAGAGGGAATATGTTTTATTCACACATCCACATGTAATAGGGTTTTTGAACGGTGTGGGTTTGCAAGTTCACACTGGTTTCCAGCATGGAACTTGACTTTACTGCTGAACAGGTTGACAAATCTACCATTTTAGCTGCTAAGTCAAACCTCATTGAGATTGCTAATTTTCAGGTGGCTTTTTAAAGTAGCCATTACATCTGCTAGAATAGTGTCGAAATTAATAGCGCTCTCAATACACCCAAGTTTGTGTATGTGTGATCAAGACAGTCTGACTGACACATGATTCAACTTTCCTTCCTAAATGTTGCTTAAATAAAGGACTTTGTCAGTCTGCTCATTTGCCCAACTTTTGCCTTCCTACCCACTTGATAATAAAATGAGGTAAGTTAAATAGGGTAGAATAAAGGAATACATAAATTACAATAAAAACATGGCATTGAAAATAGGGGCACACATAGATTTGTTGCCTAAGCCATGCTTTATAATGAAGGTGAGGTAAAGGAAGAAGGAGCAGTGGTTAAAAATAAGAGAGGTTTGGATGCCTGCATTATCTGCTGGCACATGGCAAACAACCCAATAATGTGAATTGCTCCTCCAAGAATGAAACTTCACAGTAAATAACCCCATAATCTGTCATGTTCCAAATATTTTTATACCTTTTCAACATATTTTCTATACAGAAAATCTAATGCCTATCTGAAAGTTGGAGCAATTAATGCAAAAGCCTATATGTAAGGTGAAACATATTAGGGACTAGGTATATTTATGTCAAAAATATTAAATGCTGTCTAAGTCCCATCTTTGTATCAAATTAACTGGTAAAACTGCAAACAGGTTCAGCTGTGTAAAAGTATTCTTTATGTTTTACAAGTAAGATATTTATAATTTTGATAAATTATTCTGACTTTATAAAGTCAACTTGTAATTTCTGGTTTCTTTCTTTAAATTATAATATATTGTTTTTGTTTTTTAAAACAGTGGACCTGTATTGTCCTTGGCAATTAGTTCTAACGGAGAACAATGTTTTAGTGGTGGTATTGATGCAACTATACAGTGGTGGAACATGCCTAGTCCTAATGTGGATCCTTATGATACATATGGCAAGTATTGTCTAGATGTGTTGAAGTGCACTTCATCCAGATAATTCGACCTGGAATGGTGGGAGAGGAATCATTGTACTATGTCTCCACAGCCTGTTTTAGACTGAGGACAGATCTTTGTTTATTCAAGAAGTGATCTGGAACTCTACTGTTAGATTGCTTCCTTGTTATTTAAAGGCCTCTCCTGGATTTAAAACTACTGGATAGAGGCAAAAATGTATCAAAATAGCCTCTTCCACAGGGTGTAGAATTTTTTTTTGTGAAAAAATTATGAAAATAATTTGGGTGAAGGAATTGAGTGGGTACACACAGCCTGTGAGCCACAGTTTTACCTCTCAGTTTAACCATATTCAAATAAAAGCCTTGTCATTCTGCAAACTGGATGGTGATTTATTCAAAGTAATGAAATATTTTTGGCCAGCAGTTAATTTTATAATTATTATTATTAGCAATGATAAATGAACTTAAGACTAACTGAATTTTTCACACTGTTTTCCTTGTAGAGCCAAACGTTCTAGCTGGCACATTAATTGCTCACACAGATGCTGTCTGGGGTCTTGCTTACAGTGGGATCAAGAATCACTTATTATCTTGCTCAGCAGATGGCAGTGTTAGATTGTGGAATCCACCTGAAAAAGTGCCCTGCATTTGCACTTACAACGGAAATAGGGGTGAGTTACAAGACAAATGTTAAGGGAGTTATTTTTGACAGTTTTTTTTCAAAGGATAGGAATTACCCAGATGAAAAATAGACAGATACGAAAGAAAATAAAAGCTGGAGCAAATCGTCCATCTAAGAGGTCAGATGATTGCCAGAATAAAATAATTAAACCTATGTGTCCAAAAAAAGGTTGGGGGTGGGTTCAAAAAAAATCACAAGGAAAGGGAGATGTTTCACAGGCTAGGCACAGCCACAAAGAGAATACACTTCATCCAACTATGCCTTGGCTACAGGTGAGACATGAGGAAAAGTCCCCTCAGCAGATCTCAGGAAGTGGCTGGGCTGCTATGGAAGAAGGTTGTTCTTTAGATATCCCAATCTGGATAGCCATACTTGGAAGCTTTAAAATAAAGGTAGATTAGTGTTAAATTTACTGTTTTTAAAATTAATTAAAATAACAACATAGCATTCAAACACAAGTAAAACAGTACTATTGAACTAAAAAAAAACCCTTATGAAAACAGATTTCAGCCAAGATAAAATATTCTCAGCTGTTCACAAGAGGCTGAATAGTTTCATCAAAAGGACACAAAGGCCTTATGAAGAGAAGTACCACATGTGTCAGGATGAAGGCAATAGCTGATAAGGGCCTTCACATCACCACTCTCCAAACTTTGGCCATTATCAGGATCTGCAGCCAGGCTCATCCCTGGCTAGTACATAGGCTGGAATAGGCATTCTGAGGAGTATTTGTTCAGTAAGCCTTTTGGAGCTCTGTAGTCAAGCCAGCGTGGTGTAGTGGTTTGAGTGTTGGACTGTGACCCTAAAGACCAGCATTTGATTCTCTGTTCAGCCATGGAAACCCATTGAGTGACCTTGGGAGCGTCACACACTCTCAACCCCCAGAAAACCTCATGGTAGTTCACATTACATTTGCTATAAGTTTGAAATGATTTGAAGGCATACAACAACAACAACAACAACAACAAGGTCAACATTGGAACCTTGGAAACAGATTCAGAAGCAAATAGATTGCCACTATAGTTCAAACAATAGATGCAATATCTATAATTGTGTTTAATCTGAATCTCTAAAAGCCACTCATAGAAGATGCATTACATTAATCCAGATGTAAAGTTACAGCGGTGTTTGTTTCCACTAGGCTGTCTCAGTTTGTATTGGTAAAAACATTTATTGTTTAAAGGTTTAATGAGATAATGAATGCTCCAAACAGAACACATAATATTTTTTTCCTCTTTACTCCAGAATATGGAATACCCACATCCGTTGACTTTATAGGTTGTGATCCAGCACATATGGTGACATCATTTAGCACTGGCAACACTGTCATCTATGATTTGGAAACATCCCAGTCACTGGTAATGCTTTCTTCACAGACTGATTCTGGTAAGATTAAGGGATTACTTATACCTTTTGACTCTCTTTGAGAGGGAACTTAATCTTAGAAAGGTTTTCATATATATTTCATCAAGAACATCTTTTGAGCTAGTGGTCACAGCGTTGTACTGTTGTAGATCTAACAGATTTCATAATATTATGCAGTTTTCACTTGAGGATATTGAATTTGGTTCTGGAAAACCTGGTTTTTGCTCAGCTGGGAACTCACTTGGTAGTTTTGGAAATATCTATATCTCGGTAGGTATTCCATGTGTTAAAACTGGAGTATTAAAACAAATTGTTCAAAGCTTATATAGTGAGGAGAAGCAGGGTAAAAGGGTGGAAAATACTTGGTAGATTTTAATTCCTTGATGTGTTTTTGTGGACAAATTCACATAGGCTTAACCCTATTGTTGTACTAGTGTTATAGCACCTGCATGAGGAAATGTCTTCCCTGCAACCCACTTGTACTTATGGGAGCAATCTGAACACCAGCTGTGGAGGGTTTCCTGGCTTTCCAGAAAAGATTTTAGGGTGATTAGTAGGCTGCAGTGGGATGAGGAGATGTCTTCCTGCTGAACTCCTTTGTTCTGCCAGTGAAAACCCAGCATTGGATCCTACCCTCATTTTGTTCAAGTAAGGAGAAGCAGAATTTGGCTTTTGAGAAACTCTGCTTTTTTATACATTCGCTTAAGCTGCTGCATATAGCAACACTATGTTTTCCTTGGCCACATGTTCTTCATTGGCTCATATCACAAAAATCCTTGCTGAAATACTCTGTGAACACTGCAGTATTAGAATCATAATAAATCAATTAAAGGAATTATTTGCAGATATGTTTTATTTAAAGTTCTATGTAGTAATAATGACTAAAGACATAATGGTAAATGGAGGTTTGGTTCTGGGCTCCTTAATCCTCCTCCTTTTTTGTGCATGAGGGAAGGAGATGGAAAGCTTCCATTTCAGTTTGCATCAAAGTTTCATTTACCATATTGTAATTAATTGTTCTCTTGAAAATTAGAACTGGAAGATTGCTGTCTTTTCCCCTTGTGCACAGAGGAAGAAAAGGATAGGAACCTGCTATGAAATATGCTATTGCTCATTTTCATAGCAGTGAGCTATGAAAACTCCCTGAAATGTACTGAAATGAACCAATTTGTTTTTGGCTGAAAATTAGTTCAACCCTCAGCCAAACTCCAGTATGTAGCTGTAATAAAAAAAAATCATATTGTGCTAGCTAGTTCAGTAATCTTCCAGTCATTTTTCACAATTTTCAGTGTTAGAAATGTAAGTCTGAAGCTTGTTGTCAGTAGTAAGAGTGCAGTATGCTGCTATCCTAGCTGATTGTTTCCTCTATTTTATATCAGGTTTACAGGTAAACAATCACATTAACAGGGTAGTAAGTCATCCTACACTTCCTGTAACGATAACAGCTCATGAAGATAGACACATCAAATTTTTCGACAATAAAACGGGTAAGGATATGAAAATATGCTTTTTAGTTTCTCACTTTTCCTTTTTTTGCCTAATTTTTCCTTTTCCCTCTGCTTTTCTCACATTTCCTATTTCAAGTCTCTACTCATGACTGTCTTCTTCTAGACATGAGCATATTTTCACTTTTGTTCATGTCATTCAGGTATTCTTTCAACTTTGTCCTGCATTTCTGTATGTTTCCCTGTATTCCTCTGTTCTACTGTTTGATTATAACAGTGCCTGTCAGAGAGCTCATTGACTGAGTGATAATGGTCAGCCTGTGGTTATTTCCTGTCCTAAAGGAAGAGTACTGTATAAGTAATTTTTCAAAACCATAATAAGAGTTAATTGGGAGGCATGCTTGGTACTAGAGCTAGGAGCAGTCCCTTATCTCACGTGATCTTTCCCTGTCACCTTGCTCTTTGTCCCCCGCCCCCCATTTTTCACTCATCCTCCCTGGTTGATCTGGAAACTGTTTTCAAAGGGTTAATGACATAGTTACTGATTTTTGTACTTGTTTTCTGCAGATGCCATGTTTAGATCTCCTAGCCCAGTCTGTCAATTTGGTAGGTGTCTAAACAAAGCATCTAAAAAGCACTGGAGAAAAGAACAAAAAAGACACTCTAAAAGCCATATAATTAACTAGTTCTTTATAATATTACTCTTTAAATGCTATTGATTTAAGGACAAATGTTGAAAGCAAGACCTGCTTGTGAGCTTCATGGCAAGCCGTTGTTAAAAATAAAAAACTGGAATAGATGGCCTTTAGTGTGACCCAGCAAGGAAGTTTATTTGTGTGTGGTTTTTTTTTGTGACATTCTTGTCAAATACTGCTTTGAATCTCTCCCATCTGTGAACATATGAATTGTTGATACATTTTCTACATTTGCTGTTAGGTAAAATGATCCATTCTATGGTTGCTCACTTGGATGCTGTCACAAGTTTAGCTGTGGATCCTAATGGAATCTACTTGATGTCTGGAAGTAAGTTAACAGCTTCTTGTTTTGCCAGCAGATTTGTTGTAATACATTTTTGTTAGGTCTGAAAATCTAACTCTGTTTTTCTCTTCATTTAGGTCATGACTGTTCTATTAGATTATGGAATTTGGACAGCAAAACATGTGTGCAGGAAATAACAGCCCATAGAAAAAAGTTGGACGAATCAATTTATGATGTAGCTTTTCATCCATCAAAAGCATATATTGCCAGTGCAGGAGCTGATGCCCTTGCCAAAGTATTTGTGTGACATAACAAAGCAAACTTGTGTCCTGTATAGCAGGTTTGTCTGGACAAGGAGAAGGAATGTGTCACTGCCATTATGGAAAAGGTTACTGATGAGACACTACATGTGACCAGCCTCAACAGAGACTGTGTGTGGGGCAGGTGTAAATTGGTCAAATCACGATCTCGTGAATAACATTGGGCTGATTCACTTAACTGTAATTACTGTATTTTTTGGGGGAAAGCAAACCAGTATTTGTAGCCTTGACTGGATATGAACTGAGCGTTTGTCTGTTCTTTAGATGTGTCTTTAAACGAACGTGGAGTCGGATCTTATTAAAGACTTTTATTTTGGACTCTGTGTGCTGCCTTAGGGTTAGGAATGTGGTGCTCTTGTAAGGGGGGAAGGGTAAGTGAGCTCCAAGAGTAGCTTTCTTTGCATCTCTTAGTATCTTCTGTCTATCAGTTAAATGCCACAGATTCCCGTTTTAAGCTTTTATTTTGCTTTAAAGAAAAAGGAATTAACTTAAAATATTTAGCATTAGTTGCACAAAATATTTGGATAAAATTCTAGTTTTTATATGTCTTTTATATATTTAGCCTGTCACAGCAGTGCTCAAGATTGTATGGATGATGTTTTTTCTGCATTATAGTACCCTAACCACAGAGATCTTGCTGCCCTGTAATCACACAGTTCCTTTTGTTGCCTAACAAAGCTCCGCTTAGTCCTTTTATCAGGATTATAATTCATCAACTTTGAATTACTGGCTTCCCAAAGGACTGTAGAAAAGTGCAAAAAAGAAACACAAAGGAACTAAGCACCCCCAGCTTTCCCAATGAACTTTTAAAATTAATCTTGGCATCCTATCACTATGTGATATTTTGTACATCTTACTGTATTTACAAGATTATTTATCAAGGATTACCCATCTGGCTAATGGCCTATTATTTATTTCACTTTTTGTTGGACTTTATATTCTTTTTATGTAGCGTGTTAAGGGGCCCTTGTATATCTATTATGGCACTCTTTGAACAGTCTAAAATAGACTAAAAATGGGACATGGAATAGTTTTTAAAGTTACAGACAGACTTTTTTCCAGTTACATATCTGGAGTAAAGTTGATTCCAGAAAGTCATTTCAGAACTTTTGGAGTGAAAATGTTTTGATTTGCGGTTCAAATAGAATGAGAAAGTAGTTGAATCAAGAGTCAGAAATTGGCTGTGTTTGGAATAGTTATTCCCTGCTTTGGTTTTTTTTTTTTTCCAGATGTACTTCAGTTTATGGTGTAACTAAAAGATTTTGTTTGTGTAACTGCATGATTAAAACAATAAAGTATTTTTTCTAGTCTTCCACAAAAACTTTCTGATCAGTTTGCGAGTTTTGATGAGTTTTGTAAGTTTTCTGTTTTACAAACTATGAATCAGCAAATTTTTAAGATTGTACAACATAGCAAAAGTACAGCTGTTTAAAAAATGTATATAAAATGCATATAATAAATACTAAATGGTGTACCTGTATGTTACTGTCAGTTATATTTTGTGTTGCAAAGTTTTAAAAGTGTCATTTTATTCTCAGATAACTACGTTAGGAAATGAACATTTACATCAGCAAAACAATTTTATACATTTGAAATAAACTGTGTTGCTATAATATCAAAAAATTCTGACAGAACCACTCCGTTATAAGAACTTGTTTCAAGAAAACACTACATTTTCTTCCTTTTTATTGATGATATTTTTTGAAACAGGGAACACAATGGCAAGTCAGTTTGTGTTTTTTTAAAAGATACAATTATCCAGTGGTTTCAAATTAAAATCGTGTTTGATAGCACAATCCTATACATCAGAAGTAAGCCTGATTGTTTTTGATGAAACCTACAGCCAGGTAAGTATGTATAGGATTGCAGCCTTAAATGCTATTTGATTGTTTAGCCTTAAGTAAATGGAAACCATTATGCCTTTACACTAAAAAGTAAATGAAGTAAGTTGTGCTTTTTAAGTGTAAGGTTTACTCATTAATGCAAGAGAACAATGGTTTCTGACCAGTTGTGGCACAATATTTATGGAATCCATGCCTATAATTTATTTCATTTTGCAGCATTTGTATCCATGCATATCATTTATCCTGTGTTGCAGCATTCCATTAGTCAATTTTTCAAGTGTCCCATTTATTTCTGGAGAAAATCAGCACAGTACAAACTAAGAATGAATATTTCTTGAAACAATAGCACAGTGACTGACTGAGCACATTACTAGGTCTTGGAAGATGTTCTTATAAAGAGTGGCAGCTGTTTCCATGTTTTAAATCTAGGCTAGCAGAGAGAATGTATCTCAGAACAGATGGGAAGAAAACAAAAAGACAGAAATGTATCCTTGACAGAGTAATGTAACCATATAGTACATATAATTCTGTGTTTTTTAAAAGCAGCATCATGGTTTTACAATGTGGTGCATTAAATTTATATTGTAAATAATAGGAAATATGCCACACTTGACTATTGAGATCAAAGTGAGGCTTTTAAGAGGTTGTGTGTGTATGTGTGTGTGGATTTTATAAAGCTTCCGCTAATTCTTGAGTTTGTCCCTATTAAAAGCAGTCAGTAACTAAAAGGCAAGGTTGGTTTTTTTAAATTTTATTGGAAGTAATTTCATAATAACCTTTCTTAAGTCAAATGTTGTTTTGGCAGCTTTTCAGACTGCTGCATTTTAATGCTTAAATGAAATGTGACTCTTTAATAAATATTGCCAAATATAAACGTCGTTTCTCTTTTAAATTGTATCAAAGTGGATAAATGTATGTTTTTTAAAGATCTAATTTATTTCCAGTTTCTGAAGCATTGTATCCCTTCTGCAGAAGGTGCCTGAATAAATGTGTAAAACTTAATAGATTGAATCTAAATGTGCCCTTCTATTTGTAAAAGACTTTTGATCCATCAAAGTGTTTCAGTAAAGACAAGAAGTGATTTCCACCAGTTCTCTCCATGTACCCACCTCACACCATTCTTCTTGGGGTTGTACCAGAGCAATGTGGAATGTGTGAAGACAGAAGGGAGAATGGATGAAATGAAATCCCCTCATTGTCTGTTAGCATCTGCAAAGTCAAAGATTCTTCCACAAATAACATAGGAACCATTGGATAAACTTAAGAATTTGTGTAGTAAAATAATTTCATTATTGTCTCCTGCTAAATAATGCTAGAGTAAGGAGAAATTGAGCCCATTTCCTTAATGAATATGTTTTTTCTTTGGATTGTACCTCATTCTCAGGTAGGCTGAAGGAGCAAGCCGTACAGTTGGGTTGACCCTTCGCACCAACTTGGTCAAGCAGGCGTTCCGAAAATTCTAAGCTGTTGTGTCACTTAACTCTCCTCTCTCCCTTCAGTTTTTTCTTCTTGCCTTGCTAGCTGGTCAAGATTTTATTTTCTCTCCCATTTTAACTATCTTTCTGTTACTCTTATCAGATTTAAAACTAACAGTTAATAATTGTATTAGTAGCTATGGCATCAACTGTGTTTGATTTGACAAAAATAGTGTAAGCGGGGAAGAATGAAATTAGAGAAAGATGAGTCCTGTTTGCCTTTGCAGAAACAAAGCTGGCAAGCAGAGGATTAAATGACAAAAAAGTAGCTCCCCTAAAACCACAAATACGTTGGTTAAGGAGGGTAAGGTGAACAGTCAAGTGATCAGCAGGCCTTAAAAAAAAGACTTGGGGGCATTGACTGAGTCAGTATTAAAGAAAATATTTATTTTGTCAAATGATGGTGAAGCAGAAAGCTACTTTCCACAATAGCTGGCAGTTGCAGTAAGGGAGAAAAGTAGTGGGTTGGCACAGACAATTATGGTAAAGACAGAAAACCTCATTCTAAGATTACCTTGGCACCAGGGAAGTTTTCCCAATGGTGAGCAGGGGTCTGCAGAGCTTTGAGGCACTGGTTTGATTTCACGTCACCATCTTGGAAATACAAAATTGAAGCAAGGAGGCTGGGCAGAAGGCAAAATCTGAGAGGCCAGTCAGGGAAGATAGCTCTGTTTAGCAAGCACTCATTTTGACGCACTGTCACACTGCCCAGGCAGTCATCCCAGTGTGTTTAAAAAGTGTGAAAGAGCTCCATTTAACTTGGACCAGGAAATGAATTCTAGCTAGCAATTTGGGCAGTATTTGTCCACATTAATGTTGGTAATTGCTACAAAGGTGCAAGAGAGTGATCAGTTTGGAATAATCATATACAACAATTCTGTTAGAAATGTATTGAGGGATTCAGTAGCATCTTCAGTTCAGACAAAAATGCAAATATTTTAAGTAGTCAAAATGCTTTTATTGTAATGAATGTAATTAACATGAGTGAATTCATTAATATATTTAATCTATTTAATATAGGAAATAGGAACAATTCAGGAAACAAAATTAATTGGATGAATTTTATGAAACAGTTTAATACAATGCAATTACTTAATGTAAATAAAAATAGAATGTCTTCATTACAGTGAGATAAAAATAGTTAATATCCAAAAGCAGAATGAAACTGCATCTCAAGGGAATGAAGATGTGAAGGAAGTTGTACAGGATACAGTTGAGTGTTCTCGGGATGACAGGAGGATCAATCCACTACATATGGGTTGTGATCCTCGCGCCAGATGATGCAGGAGCTGTCCTTGTGCCAACAGAAAACGTTTAACCACTCAGCTCCAGTCCCCCTCTGGTCAGTTTTTATTTCTCTTGCGATCCAGCTAGGTGTGATTTGTCCCTCTTTGGTAGAATAGATTAGGTTTTATTGAATATGGAGCACGATTTGGAGAAAAAAGGAAAGAGTTTGAGAAGTAAAGGAGATAAGATGTCCCAGGCATCAGGGAAAAATGTGACTGGTCACGGAATGGGAAAAGATGATTCTGTCCAGAGTACCGCTGTACAGCTGGGCTCGGACAAGAAAAAACAATATTCCGTCCAGAAAACTGCAATACAGTGGGTCACGGACAATGGCAAAGGCAGTTCCGTCCATAGAACCAAACTGCAAGGGGTCATAGACAATGAAAACAGAGCTGATTTAAGAAAACTTCCTAAGTTCTAGCGAAAGTGAAGCGGATGAGGTAAAGATGGTTGGTGGGCACAAACAGCAGGCCCCAGACAATCAGAAAATAACAGTTACAGAGAAGGGACTGTTAGATAAGAAGGCAAAGAAAGGGGAGAAGTCAGTGAATGGTAAAAAGCTCCCGAAGAAGTGAGCAGTGGCTCTGAAACTTACAGTTGTGACTCGGCACCATCTTGAAAATGCTAATTCTAAAATGCTGTCGCACACGTCTAGCAGGCTTCCTGAGGCCTCTGAGGGAGGTGCAAAGGACGGAGCTGTGGCACACGTGAGCAGTGACACTGGTCCAATTGCGTCGGGTGTAGTAGAAGCAGGAAGGGCAGCGGCTTCTTCTGTTACAGAGCCGTGTTCAGTCAAGCTCAACCAGTCTCTCTTCAAACAAATAAAGATGACACCTGAGTTTAAAAGTTTTTTAGCTGGATGGTTCGAAAGTGCGCCGGTTCAGATGCAGGAAATATTAAAAGAGACATGTGAGTCGCAGTCAGGTTCATGAAGTGGACCGCTGCAATACCCCAGAGATGTATCGGGGGGAAATAAATCAATTGATAAAAGAAGCTGTGCACACACAAGTCCAAGCACTTTTTAATGTGCAGATGCCACAAATGAATTTTAATGGATGTGATTTTCATTACCAAATGGCTATGTGGAATATGATGAATTTATTTAAGAATGCTAATTTGTCAAATCAATTTAATCAGTTTAATCAAATGAATTTACAGAAGCAAGCAAATTCAAAGGAGTTTGAGCCTAATGGAATTGAGAATGAATTGCCAGCAGCTAAAAGAAGGTTAGATCAAAAGGAAAGACCAAGTGCAAGTGATTTAAGAGACAGAAGCAGTAAAGAAAAGTCTGCAGTTGAGAAAGGGAAAGTCAGTAAGGAAATGGATGTGTCAGCGGAGCAGAGAAATTTTAGAAGGAGATTACAGCAGGAGGATGAAGAAAGTGAGGAAGAGAATGAATTACAAGAGGAATTCAATAATATGGATGAAAAGGACTTTATGTTTTCTGATGATAAAGAGGAGGATAAGATGGACTCTGATAGGATATTTGAAGCAGACAGTTTCTGTAGTATTTTGCGGAGAGTAATGCAAACAATAGGATTGGAAAGCTGTAAAGAGCAGGATGTTGACAATAGCAGTAAGGAAATTAAGCCAGCTTCTGTAATTAGGAAGAAGGAGTCTTGGGGCATGGAAATTCCTATGCCAGATTTTTTCAAGGATGTGAAAATGAGTGAGCGATCTTCTCAGTGGAGTTCTAAGAGATTTTTAACTTATAGTCAAAAGTTATATTCATTTGTAAAGAAACATGTTGAATTTCTTAAAGTGCCCCCAGTGGATGCCCCAGTTGCAGGGTTGGTTGCAGGGGCAATTGTCCCTAGGGAGGGGGACACCCAACTAAAAGAAGTAGATGAGAGAAGGGCAGAAACATCTCTGAGGAAGGTGCATGAGGCAGCATCTTTAGCAATTAGAGCTTCAGTAGCTGCTTCTCTGTTTGCTAGAGCAGCTGTTCTCTGGTCACAGGATATTTTGGACTCTCAGGACTTAAGTATGCAAGAGTTAATAAGAGCAGTGAAAAGAATCCAGAGAGTTCTGAAGTATGTTGCTGATGCAGGTCATGATTCCATGGCGTTTGCAGCTAAGAATATGAATTTGTTAACAACAGCAAGACGGTCATTATGGTTGAGACACTGGGAGGCTGATCAGAAATCTTGCAATAGTTTGGCCTTCGTCTCATTTAAGGGAGAGTTATTGTTTGGAAGTTAGGCATTAGAAAAGGTTTTAGTGGAGACGAAGGAGAAGCAGGAGGTAATGCCCACTTTGAAAAAGAAGAAAGTGGATAGAAGAAGTTTTTGGAGCTCTAATTACTCCTTTGGTGGGGGAAGATCATATGGTTACTCTGGAAGAGGCTCCGAGTATAGATCTGGTAGATATCAGTGGAATAGACAGAGACCACAGTTTAATAGATAGTTTCAATAGTCTAGACAAGCACAAGGAAAGCTTGGAAATAATTCCAAGCAAGGAAAGCCTCAGTATTGACAATCAGCAACAATCGGTGGGGGGAAGACTACTGTCTTTTGGACACAGGTGGTCTCAGATAACAGCAGACTGGTGGGTTTTAATGGTAGTAATTCAGGGATACAAAATATATTTCCACACGAGGCCGAAAGACAGATTTCTTCCATCAGCAGTGTCAAAAGACAAAAGCAAACAGCAAATTGTTCATCAAGAAATTCTTCATTTGTTATGGATAGGTGCGATAGAGGGTTCCAAAGCAACAGGAATTCTCAGGAGTTTATTCAATATTTTTTGTGGTTCCCAAAACCAATGGCAAGTACAGACCGGTGTTGAATCTGAGGTACCTCAACGAATTTGTGGAATATGGGAAATTCAAAATGGAAACTCTACAGACAATCAGGGAGAATTGGTCTGTGGGGGATTACATGCTGTCTGTAGACCTCAGGGTGTCATATTTGCATGTCCCAATGAGGAAAGAGGACAGGAGGTACTTGAGATTTCATTACCAGGATTGCCACTACCAATTCAAAGCTTTGCCTTTCAGATTGGCATCAGCAAGTCAGGTGTTTACAAAGGTGCTGATTCCACTGATAGCTTTTCTACATGTGCAAAGGGTGCAGTTATACCCATACTTAGACTATATATTGCTGAAAGCGGAGACAAAGGTGAAATTAAGGAAGGATGTAAAATTAACAGTTCAAATGCTGATAGATTATGGGTTTCTTCTCAATTTCAAGAGGAGCATGTTGATTCCAACTATGACTTTAACTCATTTAGGAGCTTGGATAGATACTTTGGAGGGGAAAATGTATCTTTCACAGGACAGATTAGTAAAACCGAGGCAGGAAACACACAGGTTATGGGTGCGCAAGTCAGTGGATCTTATGCAACTAGCAAAAGTTATGGGCATTTTGATCTCAACAACACGGTTGGTTCAGTGGGGGAGTTTTCATGCAAAATCACTGCAGAGGCTGCTGTTGAATCACCAGCTTGCAATAGCTGTAAAGAGGCATTACAAGGTGAAAGTACCAGATCAAGTAAGAAAAGAGTTAACTTGGTGGGTGAAGGAGAAGAATGTTGCTTCAGGTGTTCCCATTCACATTCAGAGTATGGTCCATGTGACAACGGATACCAGTCTTTGTGGATGGGGAGATCACTGCGAAGGTTGTTTGGTGCAAGGCATTTGGACTTTTTCAGACAAATGATTCAATATAAATTTCCTAGAGTTGAAAGCGGTACGGTTGGCGCTGCAGAGATTTTTGAGCCTGGTGAAGAATCAACATGTGAAGGTTTTCATGGACAATATGACAGTCAAGGCATACATTTGCAAACAGGGTGGACTGCATTCAGTGCCCTTGGTATCGGAATCGACACGACTATTCAGGTGGGCCAAGAGATAAGTGAGATCAATCATGGCAATGCATGTGAAGGCAGAGTCAAATGTTCAAGCAGACTATTTAAGCAGGAATTGGTTGCATCCGGGAGAGTGGTCTCTCAATGTGGATGTATTCCATTGTTTGAAAAGTATTTTTGGTCTGTTACAAGTGGACTTATTTGCTTCTGGTGGAAATACCAAGTTAAAAATGTATTTTTCAATCGATGGAAGCAAAGGTGCAGAGCACACTACACTCTGTCGGTGGCGTGGCCTACGGGGATGCACTACGCTTTCCCTCCAATTTGGATTGTCCAGAGACTTCTGGCAAAGATTTGTTTAGAGAAAGCATCAGTGGTACTAATAGCACCATACTGGCCAAGGAGACCTTGGTTTCCAATGTTGCAACAGATGGCTCAAGCACCACCATGGAGGTTGCCATTGTGAGCGGACGTACCCAGGGTCCAGTGTGCCATCTGGACCCCAGATGGTTGAATCTGGCAGCATGGAAATTGAACGGAAATTTTTAGCACAACAGGGGTATGCTGACAATGTGGTCAAGACTATATTGGAGTCCTGTAGAGAGGCTACCCAGAAAATATATGATAGAACTCGGAAAACTTTTCAGAGATGGTGTGAGGCTAACAGGGTGCATGTGGCGGAAGTGAATGTTTCACATATCTTACACTTCTTGCAAGATGGTTTGGAAAAAGGTTTGCATCCGAATACCTTGAAGAGACAAATGGCAGCTCTGTCAGCAATTCTGAATTTGGAGGGAGAATCTTACTTGAAGCATCCTCACATTAGGAGGTTTCTAAGGGGTGCCACTTTAAGTTCTTTTCCAACAGTGCATAGGTTTCCTTTGTGGGACTTGAACCTAGTGTTGAATGCATTGACAGTGGCACCATTTGAACCATTGAGGGAATCGTCTTTGAGACTGCTGTCTTTCAAAATGGCTTTTTAACTCGCTATAACTTCAGCCCGGAGGGTTTTGGAGTTAGCAGCATTGTCTGTGAATGAACATATGTTTAAGTTTGAGCAAGATAAACTGACACTGGGCTTCATCCCTCTTTCTTGCCAAAATGTGTGTCATCTATGTCAAGGCTAAAGGAGATTCATTTGCAAACTTTTTGCCTGAGACTGGTTCATGCTTTGGAGAAAAAATGGCATACTTTGGATGTGTGGAGAGTAGTGAAGGCTTATATTTTAAGCACTAGATAGTTCAGATGGTCGGATGCTTTGCTGGTTTCCGTCCATCCAAAGACTTTGGGTCAGCAGGCTAGTAAATCTGTCATTGCCGGATGGATCAAAGCCTGTATATTTCTTTGTTATGATTCCACTAAGAAGCCAAGGCCAATGAATGTGTGGCCACATTCCACAAGATCGATGGCGACTTTGGTGGCGTACGCTTCCTCGTCTTCTTTGGAAGATGTCTGTAGTGCGGCTGGTTGGAAAGAGTGGACAACTTTTATTAAACACTATAAGTTGAACAAATATAAGTCTGTACAGGTGGCTTTTGGGTGTCGTGTTCTGCAGGCAGTGTTGTAGTTTTTCACCCACCCATGATACAGCTTGGGAAAGTCCCATACGTAATTGATCCTCCTGTCATCCCGAGAATGAAGAGTTGGTACTTACGTGAACAGTCATTCTGGGATGACAGGAGGAGCAATCCACACCCACTGCTAGGTTAGGAGGAGTTTGATGGAGACAGCTGTTTGATGGCAGGTTTTCTGTTACTCTAGGGAAAGGAGTAACTGAGTGGTTAAACGTTTGCTGTTGGCACAAGGACAGCTCCTGCATTGGCTGGTGTGAGGAGCACAACACATATGTAGTGGATTGCTCCTCCTGTCATCCCAGAATGACTGTTCACGTAAGTACCAACTCTTCATTCTGGTGTAGATTCAGAAATGGGTGATGGTTCAAATGAATCAGAAGGTACAAATGAGGAGTAGATTATTGAGGTGAATAGTTTTAAAACATTTGTTGAAGAAGGTGTTATTTATACTAGGATTAGACTTAGAAAGTAATACAGCTCAGGAAGGTGTTAAGGAGCAACAGGAAAATAGACTGGCAGCAGTTCTACAGCAGGTACCGATACGAAACATTTTAATTTCAGTGTCTGAAATGTATAAGGAGTTAATTGCTACTGAATGAGACAGTCCTCTGATAAATGGCTTACCAGTTACAGTTGGGAGTTGCACATGTTATGGCTTCAGGTAGTTTTGGACGCAGAAGATGTAAGCGCCCATATTTTGAAAAAACAGGTGATATTAGTTAAATTGATTCTGATAATAATACTGTTCTTCTTTCTAGTCCCTGTGACTCACACAAATGGGTCATCTGCACCTGCACAGTATACTGCTAGGAACCTTCTAGAGCCCTAATACTAGTGTTTTGGCGAACCCTGTCCCTTCCCCTGAGGCTATATTAGGTGCCTTCCCACCAAAACGCCAGTTCCTTTTTGTCTGCAGTTGCAGTAGCACCATTAGGAGCCTTCTCAGAGTTTTTCCTCAGTCTTTTGGTTACATTGGTCTGACTTCTCAGTTTACAGTTCACGGTTACAGTTTCTCTTTAGCTTTTTGGTCTTGATACTCAGTTTTGTCTTTGACTTCGACCTTTGGATCATTATTGTCTCCTGACTTTGTATCTCCAATTTATGGCCTCGGCAGCAATTTTTCAAATGCTGCTTCTTTTTGCGGTGGTAAGATCCCTGACAAGGACAGTCAGTTGAAGTGCCTCCTGTGCCTGGGAGAGACCCATAATGTAGGATCTTGCTCCCATTGTCAGCTCTTCACACTGCAGATGAGGTGAAACAGAGCAGCCAGATTCAAGGCCTTGCTTTGGGAGAAAGCTCTGAGCACATCCACTATGACCTCCAAGTTGATTACCAGCCTTGGTGTCAGCTCCTAAGTCTGGGAGCAGGATGGTATCGAAACCTCCATCTGCTGCATCTTCTTCCTCCACCAAACCTCCTTCTCAATGCAAAGGATCAAGGGAGTCTTGCCATGATCATCCCTCCTCAACCCAGCTAGGGTACTGATGGCCACGCCACCACTGATGTTGAAAGAGGCTGGTACTCATCTGGGAAAGATGGTACTGAAGACAGTACCATCTACCCCTGATCATTCGATATCACAGGAACTGTCAAGAAAGACGACAAAGAAAAAGACAGCAAGGCATTGTTTGAGTGAGAGGCATGATCAGCAACCCCTACCTGGACAGGATGTTGTGGTCTTTCCTGATTCTGCAGGCTCAACTGGGTAACCTTTTACTGTCACCCAAGAAGAGGCATCACCAGTGGGACAGGGCCTGTTCCCTCTTTGGATTTAGTGGAGTCCAGGGGACTTTTAGATGGAGAAATCATCAACTCTTCACCTTCCCAACCAGCCCCTTCCTCTAGGAACTGCTTTCTGTTTCAATCCAGATCCCTTTCACAAGATGATGTGATTGCTCAGGTGGAGATCCATCCTCCACTGCCACCTTGATGTTGCCACCACAGACACTCACCTTTGCACTCACTGTCGAGGTCAGCATCCTCTGATTGTTCTCGCTGTCAACACTGGAGTTCCAAGAGTGATTCATCGATATCGATCTCCTCACTCTCATAGGGATTGTTCCTATACTTACAGTTGGTACTCTCCCTATGACTGAAGATTATTCTGTTTTTATTGATGGTTTCTATAGAGTGGACCATCACCATCATCATGATTGATACAGGTATAAAGGAAAGGTCTATTGGGTCCCTCGACTCCAAAGATGCTCTCCATTCAGTTGATAATCAATATTGACATCTCCGCTGCGCTCCCCTTCACCATGGCCTCCACCCAAGAAACAACACATGGATGAACTTCCATTGGCCTCTGTGACTATACAGGTCTCAACTGCTGATACTCTGTGCCATCATTCAGAGCAGATGCCAGAACTGATGCAAACTGAGGCTGTGCCAGATGTTCACCATCATTGGTTGCAGTTGAGTTCCATCTCTTCCTCTTCACCTGGAGAATTGATATTGGAACCCTCCCAGAAGTACCCAAAAGGGATGAGTGGCACAAGGTGACCCAGTCTCCCCAGTGGATGATGTCAGAGCTTTTCCTGACGAGATCCTCAGAATGGCCAAGTCCCTTAATCTCCAAACAGAACATCAACATGAGAACATGCAGAATCCTATCTATTAGCAGTTGTAGGACCATGCTCCTACTCCTGCTGCCTTACCTCTTCTTCCATACTTTGTCCACATCTTCAAGAAATCTTGGGAGTCTCCTTCGCTAGTATCACCAACTTCGAAGAAGCTACATCCCTCTACAAGGTAATTAAAATGGGGGCAGAATGGCTTGTTACAAAATCTGAAGCCAACTTTGATAATCATGGTTCTTCTTCGTGGTCTCTGTGCCTTCATACACTAGGAGCTTTAGCGCCTGCGCGGTAGCGTTCGGAAACTTCTAGAGCTTGTTCGCTTGGCGGGAACCCCTCCCCCACGCCGGTACTGCGCATGCTCCTCCCGCCGAGCAACGGTCTCTCCTCAGTTCTTTCTCGTCCGCCGTCGCGTACGGAAGGTTCTTTAGTTTGTTCCTCTCACTTTTGTGCTTGGCTTGCTGTTTTCACGGTTTTACGGATTTTGGACTGTCTCTGACCTCTCTTTCGGACTCCCCCTTCGGCTTTGGTCTTTTCGGATTTTCGCAGTTTGGCGTTCTTCGTCTTATGTCCGCGCTCTTCAAGAAGTGCGTGTCCTGCGGGCGCAAGGTTGCCCTCAACGACAACCACAAGGAGTGTCTCTTCTGTTTGGGTGAGTCCCACAACATCCGGACTTGCCCAATTTGCCGGGATTTTACTCCCCAAACTCTCCGCAACCGGTCCGCGAGACTTAAGTCTTATTGTTGGGAACAGTCTCTGCGGGCGATAGACGAGACCTCCACTTCCAAGATGGCCGACAAGAAGACGACCACGCCATCGACGGTATCGGCGGCTGCCGTTCCGTCCACCTCGTCGGTATCGGGCTCGGTACCGGCGAAAACGCCGATCTCGGCGTTACCGAGGATCCCGAAGCTGTCGGCGGCTGCCAAGTCAGCGAAAGGATCCTCGACGGCGAGGAAGGCTGAGGCTCCCCTGACGGAGACGCCTGCTAAAAAGCGCCCTGCTCCGGACGGAGGCAAGGGCAAGGAGAAGGAGAAGAAGAAGGAGAAGAAGCGCTCCCCGGCTGGGGACGTTCAACCTCCTACTCCTCCTCCTACTCAGCAGCCTTCCAAAGGGCGAGACGAGTCCGTCGATCACTCGGATGATGAGATCGAGGACGTTCCCCAACAGCGCCCGGACTCGCCTGTGGCAGACCCTCCAACCCTGGTGGAGGAGCGCCACCGCCCTCCTAGCCGTCGCAGGTCGGCCGACCTGCAGCAGAGAGAGCCCTCTGCTTCTCCGGAGCGGCGTTCGACCTCCTTCCGGTCCCGGTCCCGCTCTTCTGAGCGTCCGGTGGCCTCGCCGCCTCCTAGGGAGACAAGAGAGGAACAACCTCGCTCGTCTGCCTCCAGATACACCTCGGCGTCCTACGTGGCCAGGTACGCGAGGGAATCTGAATGGAGAGAGCGCCCGGCCTCTTATCGGTCACATTCGCCATCGTACCGGGATCGGTACCATCGTGGCCCGAGTCGCTGGGAGACCTTCCGGAGGTCCCGGTCACCTCGTCGGCAGCGCGAATCGCGCTCGCCTAGAGGGGACGAGGCTCGGTACCGTCGACGCCGAAGTCGATCTCCGTCGGACCGCCGCTCCTTCAGCCGCTCTCCCTCTCCTCGATATCATAGGGCGAGGGAGCCTTCACCTCGGTATCGGGCGATATCGCCACCTCCTAGGGTCACGGCAACGGTGACGCGCCCTACGGAGTCGGTGGTGACTGAGCGGGCTACGACGACGTCAGCCTGCCAGACTACCCCTGTCACCACTAAGAAGGTGAAGTCAGTAGTCAGCCAGCCCAAGCGGGACGCTGCTACTACCACCGCCCCGGCTGCAGAGAAGCCTAGGAAGGCAACACCTGTGGCGACTGCGAAGGAGCCGGAAAGCGAGCGGCGAGAGGACTCACCGACCTCAGAGTCGTACGACTCGAGTGCGGAATCAGAGGTGTCTGAGGCGGCCTCCCAGGAGTCTCCTCCGCTGGGATTCGGGGACCCGATCCCAGATTCTGCTCCAGAGGACGTCCACCAGTTCTCTGCGATGCTGCTCCGCATGGCTACTACCCTCGGCCTTAAGATCGCCGATGCGGAGCCGGAGGACGACGATCCAGCCTTCTCCGTCTTCGAGGAGAAGCGACCTGCCATGGCCCCGCTGCCTCTCCTGCCCCGGGTATCCAGACTGGTGAAGGCCGCCTGGGATAGGCCGGCCTCGGCTCAGCCGATACCACAGCGGTTGGAACACCTCTACAGGGTGCAGAAGGATAACGCCGGTTATCTCTTTAATCACCCTGCACCGAACTCTGTGGTGGTCGAGTCGGCACAGACGAAAGGCTCCGGCAGGCAACACACCACCCCACCGGACAAAGAGGGCAGGAAGTTGGACGCCTATGCAAGAAGGTTCTATTCCACCGCCTCCTTGCAGATCAGGCTGTCCAACACTCAGGCTTGCCTCGCGGCATACCTGAAAAAGGTGCTCGATCGCCTGCAACCGGCGATGGAGGCGGTACCGGAGGACATCCGCCAAGCCTCCTCCGTGATCTTCAACAAGGCCATCTCCATCGCTCGGCAGCAGATGGCCTCCTCCAGGCACGCAGTGGAGATTGCCTCCCGGATCATGGCGGGATCCATCGGCCTGCGCCGCCATGCTTGGCTGCGGCCGGCCGACATCCAGGAGGACACCAGAAGGAGGATTGAAGATCTCCCCTTCGACGGTGAGGGCCTATTCAATTCGTCCACAGACGAAGCTTTGGACAACCTCGTTAAGGCGAGGCTGACCGCCAAGAAGATCGGGCTACAGCCGGCCACGCAAGCCCGCAGGGCCTCCACCTTCCGCCCAACCTGGCGACGATCTTCCACCTCGTCGTTCCAGCGTTCGGCCCAGTCTGGACAGTCGAGACCGTCCTCCGGCTCATCGGCCAGACGCACGATTAGGCGACGCCCGGCTTCGTCCAAGAAGTCCTCCTCCGAGACAAAGTCTCGGTTTTGACGTGCCTGGCAGGACCTACCAATACCCACTCTTCAGCCTACCATCAGCGCTCGGAGACCGACCGACTCTTGCTCGACATCTCGCGGAGTGGCAGTGTGTCACTACGGACTCTTGGGTGCTTTCCATCGTCCGTCTTGGCTACGCCATCGAGTTTCTCGATATTCCTCCTCGAGGCGTTTACTATTCCACGCCGTCGAGTCCGGCCCTCCTGGAAGAGATCCAATCCCTCCTCCAGAAAGGGGCGATCGAGCAGCTCCCGCAAGAGGCCAAGACCACCGGCTTCTTCTCCAGGTACTTCACGGTACCGAAAGCCGACGGTACCCTCCGGCCGATCCTAGACCTCAGAGGGGTGAACTACTACATCCGCCCCAAAAGGTTCAAGATGGTCACGATACCGTCGATCCTGCCCTTCCTACATCGAGGGGACTGGTTGCCTCCATCGATCTCCGAGACGCATACTTCCATATCGCCATTTGCCCGCAGCACAGACGGTACCTCCGCTTCGCAGTCGACGACACCTGTTACCAGTACAAGGTGCTGCCGTTCGGACTCTCGACTGCCCCAAGGGTCTTCACCAAGTGCATGGCCCCGGTGGTATCCTTCCTGCGGACGAAGGGTGCTTCTGTCTTCCCTTACCTCGACGATTGGCTGTTGGTGGCGTCCTGCAAACAGAGACTTTACCACGACGTCCACATGACGTTGTCACTCCTGACCCGCCTTGGTCTACGGGTGAATCCGAAGAAGTCCCACCTCGAGCCGGCGAGGATCTTGGACTTCATCGGGGCGACGCTCGACTCGACCTCCACCAGGGCGTACCTACCAGAGTCTCGAGCCCAAACCCTGATCCGGCCCGCCGCTCACGCGCGTACGACCCCGACGTTATCTGCGAGAAGCGTCCAGCAGCTCTTGGGCTACATGGCTGCGACGACCGCTGTGACATATCTCGCCAGGCTGAGGGCAAGACCTCTTCAACACTGGTTCGTCCGTATATTCGACCCCCTGCGAGACGAACAGACACTCCGACTGCAGCTGCCGGGAGACGTCCGCTCATCCCTCCGATGGTGGCAGTCGCGACGCAATCTCATGTCAAGGATGCCTTTCCAACAGCCGACACCGAAGGTGACGGTAACGACCAACGCCTCCCTGTATGGATGGGGTGCCCACTGCGGCGATCTCAGAGTCCGCGACAGATGGACCGACGACGAGACCGCTCTCCATATCAACGCTCTGGAGCTGCTCGCCGTCTTGAAAGCGCTACGGGCGTTCCGCCACGTCGTAGCGGGGCGGACGGTCCTGGTTCTGACGGACAATACCACCGCCGTCTGTTACATCAACAGACAAGGAGGGACTCACTCCACAACCCTGCTCAACATTGCACTCGACTTGTGGGAATGGTGCATTCGCCTGCATACGCATCCCGTGGCAGTTCACCTGGCCGGGCAGGAGAACACCACGGCAGACGCCCTCAGCAGGGACACCTCATCCCATCACGAATGGTCTCTCTCCGGAGAGGCGTTCAGACTGATTCGGGACCGCTGGGGCGAACCATCGATCGACCTCTTCGCGACCAGGGAAAACGCGAAGTGTCGTCGATTCTGTTCCAGAGCGGGCCACGATCGTGCCTCCATCGGGGACGCTTTCCAGTTTCTGTGGACCGGGGAACTCCTCTACGCGTTCCCGCCGTTCCCGCTGCTCGGCCGGACGATATCGAAGATCCTCGCCGACCGAGCCGACGCGATCCTGGTAGCCCCGTACTGGCCGAGGCAACATTGGTTCGCACCCCTGCTACAAGCCGCACGAGACGACCTGCTCCGGTTGCCACCGACACCGGACCTGCTCTCCCACTCCGGCGGCCGAGTCCTCCATCCGGACCTGCCACGCCTGGCCCTCCATGCCTGGAGGATATCGCACTAGACGATCCCGTGCTCGGTACCGTCCTCGTCGCGGCCAGGAAGGAATCCACCCGTCGCAACTATCAATACAAGTGGCGACGCTTCCTGACCTTCGCTAACGAGAGGAGTGAGCCGGTATCGCCCGCGGGGCTCTCTACCGTCCTGCATTTCCTCCTGCACCTCCGGCAACAGGGGCTGGCGTTTCCATCCCTGAAGGTGTATCTTTCCGCGATCGTGGCATACCAACCGCCACGATCGGCTGCCTCGGCCTTCTTCAGGAACGATACCGTTAAGCGGTTCCTGAAAGGACTTCATCATCTCTACCCGCCGGTATCGCCACCGCTACCGCCGTGGTCCCTCTCGCTGGTGCTCTCGCAGCTGACAAAGCCGCCCTTCGAGCCGATGGCGACCTCGGATGATAGGCTTCTCACCATGAAAACTGCCTTCTTGGTAGCGGTGACCTCAGCGAGGCGAGCGGGTGAGATCACAGCTCTTCGATCCGATGAGCCCTTCACGGTCTTCCACAGAGACAAGGTGGTCCTGAGACCTGACATCTCGTTCCTGCCTAAGGTGGTGTCCAGTTTCCATCTCAACCAGGACATCATCCTGCCTGCCTTCTTCCCGAACCCGACGACACCGTTGGAGCGGTCTCTCCACTCCCTGGACGTGCGTCGGGCCGTGGCCTTCTACATGGACAGGACTGCTTCCTTCCGACAGACGCCGCATCTCTTCGTTTGCTATGGGCGACGTCGGAAGGGCCTCAAAGTGTCCACCCAGCGCTTCTCCAAATGGGTGGTGAGGACTATTCAACTGGCGTATGAGCTCGCGAGGAAGCCTCCGCCAGTCCTGCTTCGAGCCCACTCCACCAGGGCTGTGGCTACTTCTGCGGCCCTCCTGCGAGGAGTTGACCTGCATGAACTCTGCCGTGTGGCGACCTGGTCCCAACCATCGACCTTCGTGCGCCACTACAGGCTCGACTGCCGGTCGCGCAGAGATGCCCGGTTTGGACGTGAGGTGTTGGCTTCCGTGCTGTAGGACCTGACCCGCCGTCCGACCGGTAAGCTACAGAGTCTCCTAGTGTATGAAGGCACAGAGACCACGAAGAAGAAGAACAGGTTGCTTACCTGTAACTGTGGTTCTTCGAGTGGTCATCTGTGCCATCATACACACCCGCCCTTCCTCCCCTCTTTCTCAGGTCCCTGTAGGTTCTACAGCGGACGACAGAACTGAGGAGAGACCGTTGCTCGGCGGGAGGAGCATGCGCAGTACCGGCGTGGGGGAGGGGTTCCCGCCAAGCGAACAAGCTCTAGAAGTTTCCGAACGCTACCGCGCAGGCGCTAAAGCTCCTAGTGTATGATGGCACAGATGACCACTCGAAGAACCACAGTTACAGGTAAGCAACCTGTTCATGCTGCCCAAGCTATGACTTCTCATAACCTGTGCTCCACTCTGGCAGACAAGGAGGGAAAGAAATTGGACTCACTAGGATGGAAGCTACCCTAATGCAGCCTTCTTGTTCCATATCTCCAATTATAGCACCTGCATGGGTGCCTATCAACAGTTTTTGTGGAGTAAGGTAAAAGTTTTTCTAGACTGGTTGCCTGAGGACAACTGGCAGGTGGTGAATATGTTCTATGAAGAAATCTTGCATCCCAACAAATCACCATGACACACTATATAGCGGGCTGTACAGGAAAGGCTTTTGCTGGTGCCAATGCCTTATGCCCACATGTCTGGCTTCGCTCATATGGTCTCTTGCAGCAGACCACAGCTATGGTAGAAGGCCTCCCTTTTGACAGTGCTGGACTCTTCAGTTTTGCCAACAAGAGATTGGAGCACACTCAGAAGATGAGAACTACCACCAAAAAATATGGGATCCAGCCTCAACAGTAAGCCTCTTGGTACCGTTATCACTGCTTTTGGCAGTCATCTCATTGTGCTTACGGTTCCACACCAACTATGCAATGCTTCTCCCAATCGACTGCTCACTAGTCCACTTCTCATAGACTGCCTTTGACTAGGTACTGTCTGACCCAGTACAAGAAAAAATAGTTGGACACTTCCAAACACAATGTTTGACGATATCTATCTATCTTACTATCTTAGATCAAGAGATCAAGATCAAGTTTATTGCATTTTAGCAGCCAGCCATTGCACAAAATGAAAGAATAAAATAAGATAAAATGAGAAAGGATAATCCAGGCAATATACATGTAATACATGTATACATGTGCAATACATGTGCAAGGACAATACCACCACTGTTAATACCTCTTCTGTTGCCACTTCTGTGTCATCAAATGCCTCTACCATCAGCACTGTTTCTGCCATTGATTCCTTATTCTCATCTCTATTGGCCACCAACTCCTTCTCAACACCAAGGCTTCACAGTCATCTCTTTGGGGACAGACCAAGCAGATACCACCTTGATTAGACCTCGATCTCATCAGGCAGTTGGGTTCTGGACATTGTCAACAGAGAATACTCCATAAAATTCTGAAGGCTTTCCCTTCTGGTTGCATCTGCATGACTTGTCCATAACCTGGGCTGAAGGAAGAAATCTACACTCTGCTTCAAAAGAGAGCCATCTCAAAGAGGCGTACTTCCATGTCTCCATCAGGCCTCAGCACAGATGGTTCTTTTCCTTCGTCATCAGGAAGCAAGTGTACAGGTTTTGAGTCCTGCCCTTTGGACTCAATACAGCCCTGAGAGTATTCACCAAATGCATGGTGGTGGTCGTGGTGGTGGTAGCAGCAGCATTACTACAACATGGTATCATCTTATTTCTGTATATAAACAACTGGCTGACAGTGTCTCCTTCCTGGGATCATCTCCTTTGGGACATCGACACCACAATCAAACTTCTTGATGAGCTAGGACTAATGATCAACTAACAGAAGTTCCATCTCGCCCCCTGCCAGAGGATCCAGTTCATAGGGGCAATCTTCAATTCTCTGAAGGAGGCTGCCTTCCTCCCTAGGGAAAGATGGGAAAGGCTTCTCACCATGCCATCAAGAGTCCAACAAGCAAGACAAATCAGGGCAAGGACTCTTCAGGTCCTCCTTGGTCTCATGGCCTCCAGTATGGCAGTGACTCCATTTGCTAAGCTTTGAATGAGACCTTTACAGTCCTGGTTCCTCAAGAACTTTGACACCCTTTGACACCATCAGTCCAGATGGCTCTCAATACCATGTCCGGTGGCTTGATCCCTAACTTGGTGGCAATCACATCAGAACATCCTCAGAGAAATGCTGTTTCTGCCTCCACCTCTACATTGGTAATGACAGACATGTCCAGCTGGGGAGCTTATACCAACAGTCTAATGGTAAGGAGTCATTGGTTAACGTCAGACAAGATGCTCCACATAAATGCTCTGATGAACACCTTTGCAGCTTTTGAAGACCGACTCCAGGACAGAGTGATACAAGTACTGACAGACAACACTACTGTCATGTACTATCTCGCCAAGGAAGGTGGCACCTGGTCCTCTACCCTTCCTGCACTTGACAATTCAGTTCTGGGACTGGTGCATACCGAGAGGGGTCTGCCCTGTCTTAGTCCATCTCCCAGGCAACCAGAACACCTGCTCAGTTGTACTCCCCTGTTGTGTCATGAGTGGAAGCTACACACAGGAATTCTAACGTCAATCTTCGTGATATGGACTACTCCATTGATAGACCTCTTCGCATCTCCCTCCAACAAGCAGTGCCAAACTTTCTGCTTCAGGACCAAAACCCACAATGGCTCACTGAGAGACGCTTTCCTCCTCAATTGGAAAGGATCTGTTGTGTATGCTTTTCTACCTGTCCCTCTCATAATCAAGGTAACTAGTGTAGATTTGATGGGACAATGCCAGGGTGATCCTGATCACCCCATGGTGGCCCAGGCAACCATGGTTTGCCTTGCTCCTCAGGCTGTCTAAAGATCAGTATCAGAGGCTTCCATCTAAACTAAACCTCCTTACCATCCACAACAGTACTGTTCTACATCCCAGCCTCTCAAGTCTCAAGATTACAACTTGGAACCTCCTCTGCTAGCCTCTCTTCCACAACCTGTGAGATTCATTATTGAGGTAGCTCACAAGCCATCAACTAGGCATGCCTACTCTTACAAATGGGACAAGTTTCTATAATTCCTACAACAAAAGCAACTTACCATGGATACTTTCTATTCCGTACACTTATTAGAATTCTTGGCTTCCCCAGCAGAGAGGGGCTTCTCCATCTCCTCCGTTCACTGCTACCTCACATCGGTATCATGGCATGTCCAAAGACTGGGTAAAACATCTTGCTTTTGAGATCCTCTTAAGAAATTCTTAAAGGGCTATAAGAATTTACACCCAGCTGTTCTACCTCCAACTCCAGCTTGGAGCTTCTCTCCCAGCTTACCAGGTGGCCCTTTGAACCCATGGCCACATGTGACATCAGGCTCCTGTCCTGGAAAACAGCCTTTCTAGTGGCTATCATCTCTGCCAAGAGGTTGTGTCAGTGTTCCACCTCAACCAGGACATAATCCTTCCTGCTTTCATGCAGAACCCATCAGCAGAACTGGAATGCAGCCTCCACTATCTGGATGTTCTTTGTGCTCTTGCATTCTATATGCAGTGCATGGCTAAGTTTAGAAATTCTCAAAGACTTTTCTTCTGCTACTCTTCCACCAGGAAAGGCCTCCCTGTTTCTTCCCAGAGACTTTCCAAGTGGGTGGCCTCCACGATTAGACTCGTCATGGGCAAGCAGCCACCTGTGCAACTAAGAAATCAAACCACCAGAGCTGTGGCTGCTTCAACAGCCTTTCTATGAGGAGTACTCTTGTATGAAATCTGCATGGTCGCAACCTGGTCTCAGCTGTCTACCTTCATCTTACACTATAGAGTGGACAGTATTGATACCAGTGACACTGCACATGGGAAGACATTATTGTTTTCCTCTGTGGCATGACACTCCTGCCTCCTATGGTGAATAGCTTACTAGTCTCCCATTTGTGTGAGTCACAGAGACCACGAAGAAGAACAACAGATTGCTTACCTGTAACTGGTTCTTCAAGTGGTCATTTGTGCACTCACACAATCTTGTCCTGCCTCCCCTCTTTGTCTCCTGATATGTCCTTCGATCCTTTGCCTGCTGCATTAGACGGCTATGGAATTGGGGATTTGGCAGGAAGGCACCTAATATAGCCTTATAATACACTAGTACTAGGGCTCTGGAAGGTTCCAAACCAGTGGTTCTCAACCTTCCTAATGCCACGACCCTTTAATACAGTCCCTCATGTTGTGGTGACCCCCAACCATAAAATTATTTTCGTTGCTACTTCATAACTGTAATTTTGCTACTGTTATGAATTATAATGTAAATATCTGATATTTAGTCCACCATAAATGATATAAAGTTTGAAGATTTGGTTTCACTGCATTCAGACCAAATTAAATCCAAAAATAAATCTGGCATGGAAATAACATTAGATTTTGTAGGCTTATTCCCTACAATTGATGCAACATTCTTGTTTTTATCAATATCTGAAGTCGCACTCTCCAGACTGTCCAGTTCCAGAGTTACCAACACCTTTTTAAGCAAATTTTCAAAAGAATCTGAGGAAAATAATCTCACTTTATTATCATCTTCTGTATCCTCCTCCTCAGAAATAGAACCATTTGATTTAGAGTCATTATCCTCACGAGTATCTGCCAAATCTGGTTCCTCATCACTTTCAGATTCAGTGTTGATTTGTTCAGAGTGTGACAAAGCAGATTCCTCAACTCTAGTCCCTTTGGACCTACAGGTAGACTTTTTTGGTAAACACACACCAGCATCATTTGATTCAGCTTGAATAACAGGAAAATCACGTGAAAATGAAGGATTCATTGAAGTAGTTTGTTGACTGCTTAATAATGACATTACATTCAAATTCAATGAATTGTCCAACTTGCAATACATTTTTTAAACTTGTTATGTATTTTGTGAAATCATTTTACTAATATTGTTTGCCTATTAACATGCACCTCCATTTCTTCAGCAATCGTTTGTCTTATCACCTCCCTACTCCACTCAGACACATTCCCCTGGGAAGACATGGGGGACATAGGAGGTTCAAATCTTACTTCTTTATGTTCCATAGGCATTGCAGTTTGACTCCTAGTGAATAATGACACCATACACAATGCTAAATGGCCCTGCGCTACTGTATTCGCTAATACAGAAGGGCAAGGAACTGCTGACTGAGAGGCGGCCATTTCTCCTGGCAGAGGCTGCTCGCATGCTTGAGTGTGATTGGTTGTGTTGCTGGCGAGCTTGGACTGGTCAGGAGAGCTCTTTCCTCTCATAGCCCCCTCCCTTCCTTTCTGAACATGGCCTCTTTTCAACATGGTGACTGGAAGTTAAAGGAGCGGTTGGGAGCCCTTCCCCGCCCTTAACAGACTTAACTGCATTACCAGGTGGTATTCCTTTCACCTTCTTTTTAATTCTTGCCTTCTCAGACTTCCTTATACTAGATGTTTTTAGCTTTGTTTGAGCCTCGGGGTGGCTGGTCAGAGATTGCCCTTCCAACTCACTCTCGCTCGATGCCAAGAAAATTTTCTTTAGTAAGGTACTTCAAAGGGGGCAGGAGGACACGAGCGCATGGCTCGCGCTTGCGTACCACCACCGAGGAGGGAATGGAGCCTAAGACCATTGGAAATACATATTTTCCGATGGTCTTAGGCGACCCCTGTGAAAGAGTTGTTCGACCCCCAAAGGGGTTGCGACCCACAGGTTGAGAACCACTGTTCCAAACAGTGAACTATGCAGGTGCAGATGACCCATTCGTGTGAGTTCATAAATAGCCACTTGAAGAACCACAGTTACAGGTAAGCAACCTGTTCATTCTTACATTAAGGAAGACCATGTGCCAGCAGAAAAGAAGCAAAGACAAACTTGAAAGAAATTTGCTGGTCTCAGAGGTCGAGCAGCATGATGATGTGGCAAGTGAGCAATAGGTTTCCAAGTTTGGAGCAGGGTTACTTATTGGTGATCTGAATAGACTTCCTGGTATTAAGCTTCCCCATGACATTGAGTCTGCAGTTCTCAGAGGGCAGTGCAATCCAATTAGTGCTAAAGACGTGGCAAGTAAGCGACAGGTCTCCAAGTTCAGAGCAGAGTTGCTGTTAAAATATTTGATAGCTCCAGTGAAAATGATTTAGAATGCCATTTTCTGTAGCAGCAAGCAGCACCAGATAAAAAGAATGAGGCAACTCACAAGCAGAGTGATAGATTTAGAAAAGAAAGTAGACTACATCTCAATTGTTAAGAGTTGTCCACATTCTGCCCAAATCCAGTTCACCCTTAGGAAAAGAAATGGCATTCACTGAATCGTAGAGGGGCAGTAAAACTGTACATTAGCAGAACAGAAAGATTAAAACAAGCCAAGGCACTATTTGTCTCATTTCACCTGACAACATTGAGTAAAAAGCCACAGATGGATAAAAAGTTGTATTCACTTATGGTTGTGCAGAGGTGCCTTGGCTCTTGCATGTTGGTGCATTGAACAAGATCAAGGCCAACAACTGTAGGGTGCAGTCAACATCTTTGGAAGATGTGTGTAGAGAGATGGAAGGAAGGAGCGATCCATATTTGTGCATCACTACAAATTGATAAATTCAAGTCAGGACATGCAACTTTTGAGAGGACAGTCTCCCAGCAGTGCTGCAGCAGGATAATAGTTAGGCCTACTCATGAGGTGGGTATCCCAATTGTGTGGAGTGTTCCTTCCACCTACCTGAGAATGAGAGGTTTTTTTACCTACTGTAGAGGTAAAAACCTCTCATTCTGTGTAGCAGTGGAATGGAAAGTGATAGAGGATTCAATCCTTGCCAACTAAATGCTTAAAGACAACAGATTCCTATGCAATGTTGTGGAATACGAATATCTAAAATAAATGGACAAAGTGCAGGCCTCCTTGCACTACCTCCCCCCTCTCCCCACAAAAAAAAAGATCCCTGTAATAGCTTAGTAGCCTATCATGCTCTCTAGAGTAGTTGGTCATTTCCCCCATCCCCCCACCCCCAGACTTGTCCATAGGTTCTTTTTTCAAAACTAGATGTAACCATCTAGTACCTTAAATGGATTGAGGCAAAAATGGAACAAAATGGCTGTTAGTTTCCATAGAGAACACAGTTGGCTATTTGGAGACAAAAATAGTTGGAGTACACACACCCCAGCATCTCGAAAAGGGTCTAAATGAAGGTGGTGATACCCACGTCTTTCTTAAGAGCTGAAGTTGAGAAATTCTTCACAATGTTTCTCCCCTTGAAATACAGACGTTTTACTGGTTCCATAACAGCTAAGACTTCAGTGGACAGTGAAGAGCTCAGCTACAGAATATAAAGGCAAAGTGTTCCTTTTCTGAGGCCTGCATCACTGTGCACCAGAGAATAGGGTCAAATAATAATGTCCCCTGTTGTGGAAGAATTTAAAGCAAGGACGTACCTTTTAAACAATAGATGAATTTGTCTTGACAGCAGAAAGATGTGAGCTATAATGATTTGGGGAAACCCTGTATAAGAAACTGTGGTTCAAATCAAAATAGGGGCTTATTCCTTATGCCTGTCCCTCAAACACCACTTGTCTTAGTGCTGGCTCTAATGCAGTGGTTCCCAACCTGTGGGTCGTGACCCCTTTGGGGGTCGAATGACCCTTTCACAGGGGTCGCCTAAGACCATAGGAAAATACGTATTTCTGATGGTCTTAGGCTCCATTCCCTCCTTGGTGGTGGTGCGCAAGTGTCCTCCTGCCCCCTTTGCAGTGCAGTCTGGGAGCTGTAGGCTGCACCGGGGGGGAGGGGCGGGGCGGTTGCGTGACCAGGAAGCCAGATGTAGGACGAAGGAGCAGCGAAGAGAGCGCCTCCCGCAAGAACCTGCTTGCGCAAATGGCACCCCCACCTCCTCAATAAGGAAACGTGCGGAAAAGGCCCAGGAGTGGTGGTGCGCAAGCGCGAGCCATGCGCTCGTGTCCTCCTGCCCCCTTTGGCAGGAGCACGTGCAGCCACAGCGTCGCCACAGCAGGAGTGGTGGTGCACAAGTGAGAGCCACACACTCGCGTCCTCCTGCCCCCTGTTCAGAAGGGACTGAAATCGCTCCCCTTCTCTGCTACCGGGAGAACCTCCCGTCTGATGGGCCAGCTTGGGGGGGGCGGTGGCAGCACGGGGGGCAGTCCCCCTCCTCGCCACAGACCCTGCCCCACTCACCACAGAGGGGGGCACTGCGGAAGGGCTGGGAGGGCCGCAAGGTGGCGCTTTTCCAGGGAGCAAGCTGTGGCCGGCGCAAAAGACAAAGGGGCTGGGATTCCTCCCCCCCGGCCAGGGTCAACACTCTGGAAACTTTTCCCACACTGCTCCCCCCAGCGGAAATGAGAGCAAAGCAGAAGCAGAGCCTGGGGGGGGGTTCTCAGATTTTTTTCCTGGGGGAGACACGCCGCTCCTCTTTCCCTCCCTGCCCGACCCCCTGTTTCTGGCCAGTGAGGCGGCCTTTGCCGGGTGGGGAGGCATTGTAAATAATAAATAAATAATTTTATGGTTGGGGGTCATCACAATATAAGGAACTGTATTAAAGGGTCGTGGCATTAGGAAGGTTGAGAACCACTGCTCTAATGTATTATTGTTCTGCTTATTGTTATTATTTTTTCCTCTAGATAATCTAAAGGGACCATCTCCTCTCCTTGAAAAACATCTACCCCCGTAAGCTGCCCCAGGAGCTCAGACAAATAGAGGCAATCCTGACCTATAATGAAAGACTTAGCCAACTTGGGGACGTCAACCACATAGAATGAGTTCGCCTCTCTATTCCTATTTCACTCCACCTTGTATGATAGGGTTTCATACCCCAGAGATGCAAACACTAAATGGATTTCATCAAGATTATCACCCTAGAATTATATTCAGTTAGACCAGTGGACAAGGAATTGGAAAAGTAATAATAAACATTTTAGAGAATACAGTAGATTTGAACAAATGATTGAGCAAAGAGATGGAATGGAAGAAAATGAAATAGTGAAGGATACCACAAGTGAAATATATAAAGTATTGTCAATATATGAAGATGAATATCTTAGAAAAATATGGGAAAAAGAACTAGCACAAAAAATAGATATTCAAGAATGGGGAAAGATTTGGAATCAGTGTCATTTAAAGAATTTATCTGTAAGGATAACAATCGTCAGATGGGCCCAGAATGTAGGATATCCAATTGAATTAGAAGCTTGGGAGAAACACGGAAAACTGACATAAAATTTGCACCAAATTCAAATTTAAGAGAAAACTTTTATAAAATGCTTCATAGATGCTATATGACCCCAGAAAGACTACAAAAAATAATCAAAAATGGGAATACAGAGTGCTGGAAATTTGATGAAAAGATTGGGCCCTTTTTTCATATGTGGTGGACTCACAGGAGGGCAAGAAAATTCTGGAAAAGGATATATGATGAAATTCAAAGAATATGTAACTTGAATTTTGAAATGAAACTGGAATTTACTTGTTAAATATGTTAGGGCAGCAAAGGGAAACAAGAAGTCACCAGAAGATATTGTTATATTTGGTAACAACTGCAAGGTTGATATATGAGCAAGAATGGAAAGAAAAAATAGATACTGCCTTAGGAGAGTGGAAATTAAAAGTTCTGGATATGGTAGAGACAGAAAAATTAGCATTCTGTTTGAAAAACAAACCTATCCAGAACTTTGAAAGGGAATGGAAAGGAGTTTTGAATTGGATGAAAGTATAAATACATAAGAAATGAAAAGTGTAACTGTTTTTTCTCTTTTGTTAACGGAAATGTAACTGTTCTTCTCTTTGTAAATAGAAACAAAGCAGATTCAACTGGGGAAATACAAGCATGGAAGTGGGGCGGGGAGTGGGATACATCTGTCAACAGTGTATATCCACTCTATTTTTTATGTTATTAAATTTTTAATAAAAATATTTTTAAAAATAATAAAAAATTATCCATAAGAATAAAAGAGAATTATTATAAATTGGTCTGGAGATGGTACCTAACACCGATAAGGTTATAGATAAGAAATACTCAAGGTTATATTGGAGGGTTTGCCAAGAGATTGGCACCTATATTCATATGTGGTGGAATTGTGAAGGTGTACAGAAATTTTGGCAAATTGTGTTTAAAGAGATAAAAGAGATAACAGGAATTGACTTACAAATATGTCCGAGTATAGCATTATTATCTATATTTGTTAAGGTTAATTGTATCCAGGCAAAGAAGGATTTAATTACAAATTGATTAACTGCAGCAAGGTTAATTATATCAAGAAAATGGAAAATTCAAGAAGATTTTCAAATAAAGGATTGGTATAAAGAAGTGTGGAAAAATAGCGATTAATGATAAGTTAAATTAAAGTAAAAAAAGGAATAATGAAAGGGAATGATTTTGAAGAAATATGGAAGATATTTGTGGAAAAAGTCCTAATAAAAGAGGGAAGTGTCACACCGCCACAAGAAGAATTACAATTTTAGAAAGTAGAGTAAGCTGAAAAATAATTGGCTCAGGGGATAGGTTTGCACTTAATGTTAGGGCTTATGTTTAAGGTTATATTTAAGGTACATTTAAGGTTAGGGTTAGTATTAACATATTTAGTAATAGGATCATATTCAGTAACAGCAATAGGTTAAATATAGTTGAAAAAGAAAGAGTTAAGAATGTAACAAAAATATATAAGCAATATGATATGCAACATGTGGAATAAGTATATGATGATAAAGGATCTGGAAAGAAATAATAATGTAAGCTTGTTGTAATGTTTTCTTTTTCACTTTTATGGCAATCACATGGTGTTGTGTTTTGTTCTCTTTCTTTTATAATTAGTAAAACAGAAAAATTATCACCCCGGAGCTAGTTCACCAGAGTAAGCCCACATTCAGTATAGACTAGTCCTACAACTGCCTTTCCATCTCTTGAAGGATTTCCCTTTGTAAGAGAATCACTCACCTGGGCAGCCACCCATGCATCATAACAGGCACAGGCCATAGTGGGACAATCTCATTTGATGTGGCCTTCTTGGTCACACTGGAAATGGGTAAGGGTTCAACCTGTGGAGTCATCCCACATTTACTCACATAGGTGGTTTCATTGTTCCTCGAGCTAGTTCCTTCTTTCTTGATCCTGGTATTTCAGGCATTGGTTGTTGGTGTCCTCTTCCCCAGGTCTGAGTGGGTGAGGCCCCTTACTTTAGCACCTCCAGTCAATCCTCAGTCACTCAACACTGGGGGTTTTGTCCCTGGGCCCTCCCCTAGTTAGTAGAAGATTCAGGTTCTTTCATTGCTATGAATATCTCCATTAGCTGCACCATGGCTTCTAGTATGTCTGGATTCTGTCATATGATCCAGTTGTGGACAGCATGGGGTAATACTGTAATATACTATTCCGGTGAGATTAATTCCACCACCTGCTCACCTGTCTGTACAGCTGGCTTTAACTACTGAAGCTGATGTGATCTCACTTGCTGTCCGAAAGCTTTCCAGCCCCATATGTCACTGCTCAAAGATGGTGGCAGTAGGTTCTTTGCTTATAGCAACTTTCACTTTATTATGCTGCCCTGCCTCCTCAGCTGTAATGATGTCCACAGCAGCCCGGGCTGGGCCAGTGAAACAGAGTGTCAGGATCAAGGCCCAGTTGGCCTCAGACCAGCCAATTGCTGTAGCCACCTATTGAAAGGTGTTTAAAAAAGGCATTATGATCATCATGAGACCCTATCTTGGAAACGGGAGCTGCTGTGTGATCCCTCCAGCTTCTTACACATATATTGTCAAAGCAAGGCAACAGTCTTATGGAAACATTTAAATTATGAAACCATGTATTATAATTAACTGGTTAACATTCCTTACCCGTCCCCAAATATTTGTACAAAGCAAAAATGTGTACCCTTAAATGAATACTAGGAATATTTTTGGCCTTTTGAAATGGTGTGTTCTTCCCAAATATTCTCTCCCACACTGAACAAGAGGAAATATTTGGCTAATTTGACAATTTAAGCAAACTATTCATTGAACATTTCCTCACCAGATATTCTCTTAATTTGTAATCCTGTGTTACATGTAATAGCTACATATTCATGGTTTTGCATACTAAGGCTCAGAGTAGTGTGTTTTGGTAGCAATATATGTGCAGAAGGAAGATATATTTCCTCATAGGATCTCTGAATTTCTCTTCTCTATATAATGCAGTGAGACGGTTGGCTCTTTAGCTTGGAAACATGGACTATTCCCAGAATTCCTGAAACAAAGCGGCCAAAACTATAGTTCCCCAAAGTAACTTCTCCAAACTCTGGATAAAATGAATTTCTTTGCTTCTACAGTCTATTATTTGCCCTAACTAAAATTCAGGCTTTTGAGCTATACAGGGCTAATCCAGATTAAAACACTGTTAAAGGAAAGAAAAATTAGGAAAGCAGAAAAATTTGGTTGATTTCATCAGATCCATGGAAGTTGGACTATGTGGGAAAGAAACTGTTGGTACAATTAGATTCATGATTAGATTAGATTAGAACAACTTCTGAATGAAATAGCTAATAAATTTATTAATTTTACACTTCATTATACAATTTATAAACTGTAGAGGTAAAGTTTACAGTGAAATTTCACTAGTCTGGGTAATACTAGGTATTTTATAAAGCATTAGAAGAAATGTAATATAATTTTCTTTGCTTGTTGTAAGGTCTCAGCAATGAATGATACTAATTGTTGCTTCTTAAAAATACCCTCATAATATAAAAATAGCTGTTATATAATGTATATTTTCCACATCAAAAAACTGTGTAAAATCTGAACAAAGTTTTCTTAGAATACTTCAATTATTCATATGCTAAATACATCTGGAAAATTAGTAGGGTAATACCAAAGAAAAACATTAGACATTTTTGCCATGCATATTTAGATTAATACATCAACAATCATAAATTATTATTTTAAAAAACTGTTAAAATAATCTTGATCCCTTTTGTACCTTTCGTAACTGTTTGGAATTTTACAACCAGTATAATTTCAGAAGGGGACCCAATTTTGTATTTGATTTTGGTGATAACTTTGGTTTATTGCCCAGCTGGTAGGTCATTTAATTTTGTGGACTTGGATTTTAATTGCTCCAGTCCTATCAAAATCAATTTGACAAACTCAATTTAAAATTAAGGACCACCTCCCCCTCAATACTCTCCTCTAATATTTTCAAAAGTTTGAAGACATTGAACTGAATCCAATTATTCGTCCCAATTAGGGCCGACTCATTGAATCAATAGAATACAAGAATTGACTTAACAGGTCTCATTCACTGACTAGAGCTATACTGGGTCTAACAATTGGACATAGCCAATTATACGTAATAAGGAAGTTAAAATTCGGGATTTTTTAAAAAAAAACTCTCACAAAATTATTCAAATATTACCAGTCAGCCCCAACATCCATAAAATCCAATTGTAGCCAGATTGGTGGGCTCTTGATGTAAAATAGCCAAGTGTAGTTGATGAACAGCCTTTTAATTTATTTTACCAAAAAAACCCCACACAAAACTTCAAAATAACTTCTTGGAAACAAAAAAAATATAGGTTAACTGAGTGGCAGGCTGCATGTAATAGATTTACTATACTGTATGCAATGTAGTGTTCATAATATCTGATAACCATACACTTATCCAAATACTCTTTTTTACCACAGACAACAGCATTCTATAACATTTTTCCACTGGACAAACTGTATTTGAGATTATTTTTATCTTAATATATGATGACACTCAGTAACAGCATTTAATGTCAAGAGCAGCTCTATGTTTTCTCTATATACATAAAATGCGTACTGGATAATCCTAACTAGTGGATCTGAATCACTTTAACTGAACCATATAAAATATACACAGATCTTAGTAATTTGGGGGCAATAAATTTTTAATTATTATTTATTCATGCAAAACTTTTGCTGACTTCAGTAGACATTTTGCCTAAAGAAAATAGAAAAGCAGTGCTTTTAAAGCAACCTCATAACCTTCCAGCTTTACACTAGAATAACAGAATGTCTTATACTCTAGAGACATTTCTTTGGTTTTCCTGGAGCATTTGGAGTCATATCCTGCAACCTTTCATTTACTGTTTGGAGTTCATGAAATCTCTGCAAATGGCTCGAACGACGTCAGGAACAATCTGCTGCAGTCCTGTAAATTCTCTTGTGAAGAAGGTGTGTGTCTCCCTAGGTTCAGATGCCATGTCTTTTAAATCATCCAGTGGAGCCCAAGCAATTCCGATAGAGAAGACAGTGATACCTACAACAAATTTGTCAAGAATGTACACTGTTTAAAGGCCCGTTTAAATTCAGGTGGAAAAGAAAACTTTCTAGATTACTCTCATTGAGAACAGGCAAACTGTTGCTATTACCCATTAACTCATTGCTAATATATAGGCAAAGATAATGGCCCTTTCCGCATGTTACCTGCTCGCGGAGGTGGAGGGTGCTCTTGCGCAAGGCATTTGGATCGCTCCTCTGTTCTCCCGCAGCTGGCTTCCAGGTCGTGCGACCGTCGCGCTAGCACCCCGCCCTTTCCTTCCGCAGCGCAGCCTGGGAGCTGTAGGCTGCGCTGGGGGAGGAAGCGTGACCGGCACGGCTTGTCTGACACACCCCACGGAAGGTAAATGCGCGAGGGCCCCGGGAGCATTGCATGACCGCGCAGTATTTTCGGCTCCCAGCTTTAGGCTTGTGAGCATCGCATGAATGGGAGTGCGTCGTATGGACCGATGCTCCCATTCACGCGACGCTCAAGGGGCCCTCTCGCAACAGAAACTGTGTGCAAAAAGGGCCAATGTCTATAATTTACCTGCTTTATGTGCAGCAACAGCAGGCCCCCGGACATCGTCGTAAGATTGGCCATCAGTCAAAATCACCAAGAAATTTTTGTTGGCTCCATCTCTCACCGGTCCAAACACATTTCTGACGGTATAAGTAATGGCCTCTCCAGTAGCAGTACCACCACTCATGTAGCGGATTCCACGAAGAGCAGAAAGAACTCTTTCTTTTGTACTGTAGTCTGTAAAACTGAACTCAGTGCGCTGGTCATAAGTGAACTGAATAGCTGCAATTTTGGCACCAATGTCTGTGATCTCGAATGATTTAGCAATGTTGCTCATGAATTCAAGCATAAGACGAAAATTGCTGTCTCCCACACTGCTAGAACCATCTATCAGGAAGGCTATGTTGACAGAGTTGTAGCAAGTTTTGCTGCACAGCATTTGTTCATGAGCACAAAGTTTTTGAACCAGTGGTTTCACATATTTTGTAGTACCAAACCAAGTTGGTATGTTGTAGGAAAAGAAGCCATTGTTTCGACAAACAGCCTGTTTTCAAAAGCAAAACAAAAAGGCATAGATTTTGGCACCTTTATTGAATTAAGTGATTTTAACTAAAACTTTCTATGAAATCTGTTGGGGGAATGGTACAATAGGAGCTTACAATAATTTTCCCGTGCAACTGAATATTCTTTGTACAAAGCCCAGCACTCAAAAGTACTTGGGAAAATGCTTTCCTTTCCTTGGACAACTTATCTATGGCTATTGTGATTGCTGTATCAAATATTATCACAGGTACCTGGTGCAGATTCACTCACTACTGACACTGCTGAGAGCATGCCATCACCATCTTGTGACCTTTCTTTTGAAAAACTTTCAGCTCTTCAAGTATTTAATAGGCATGCTCTTCCTTTTTATGCCAGCTTGGCAATAATAAAGATTTTACAAGCTGCTGATTTTTCAACTGAGGACCTTATCAGAAATCTAAAGGAAGTTCTTCCTACTGCAAAACAGCCTCTATATGAAATTGGGAATTTTCAGAAACTACCTTCTCAATAAAGCCAACATCTTGAACCATTCCGAGTTCTTCAGGTGAAGCTCTTGCAATTGACACAATGAATACATTAATGCCAAATTCTCTGGCCACAATACCAGCTTCTTCCATATCATCTGATGGCCAACCATCTATGAAAACTACGATGATTTTAGGAATGCCTTTCCGTACCCCATTTTCAGGAGAAAAGAATTTTTGGGCTGTTTGCTTCAAGGCTTTTCCTGTTTTGGAAGAAATTTTTAAAATATTTATTTTTCTTGTCAGCTTTCATTGTTATTGAAAACACAAGCTGCTCTGGTTTCATATCTAAGACAGAGACTTTACAGGGAAAGAACTTAAAAATAGTGGGAAAATAAATGATTCTGTAGAATACATCACAGTGCATGTATTATAAATTAATCAGAGCTTTTATAGCTGCTTCATAGGGCCAGAATCCTGTTGGTAACATATGCAAGTGTAAGTTGCATTTACCTATGTATATTTATGCCCAGTGTGGATGGCAGAATACAGCTCCATCTGTGGTGGCTCCTTGTGCCCTAAACTTACTGTCCTGGTGCTGGAGCACTCCCACAAGAGTCATTTAGCAACAAGGGACCAACTGAGGATGGTGAGGTAGTGGCTGGTTGTGCTTCAGCAACTAGCTTCAGGACAACAAAAGCACTCTCCAAGATTCCTCAGGGAGCAGGAGATGACATTTCTTTTCCTGGGGCCAGTTGCTGAAGCACAGGCAGCCATTCCTTTTCTTACCAAGTGGTCATAGGAAGCAGTACCAGGAGGGCAAGTAAACAGCCAGAGAGATTGGAGAGGGTACTTAGTTGCAGTAGGTGGACGTTTATGCCTTGCCAATGTAATCCAGGATCTCTGTTCAGATTTGTCAAACTTATTTCAAGCAAGGATACAGCTGTCCTAAGTATAGGTCCAAACTCTGTATTAGAACAATATATTTATTGGCACAAAATGCATTCCAAGTCAAGTTTTCAAGCTCGCTAGAGCCATATTCAGTTCACTTTCTTCAACATGCAAACAGGGGAGCCCTTAATCCCCCACTTGTCTTCATTTTCCTCACATCAAAAGCAATGCATCTGAAAAGGAGAGGTTCCTGTTTGTGTGGAGTCTCTAAATGCCAGCAAGATGCCTAATTCTGTACAGTTCTTGCTCACACAGAACATCTCCACACGAACAGTAATCCCTCTTCTTCAGACATATCAATTCCACAGGAAGAAGGTGAAGCTAGAGGTAGATGTCATTCTGCCCTCATAAAGGTAAATCATGCCAGAATATGACTTTGATCTCTTCATCCAGCAAGAATCTTCAAATGCTGGGGAGAGGCAGTGGAAAAGGTTAAAAAAGAGACATTCTTAAACTCAAGTTGCCTGTGTGGTTATCTTGAAATGTAACGGAAGTGGAAAGGTCTGCAGACACTCAAATAAGGTTCTGTCTGGTGAGTACACCAACAGACTACTTCAGTTGAAACTTAATTCCAACCTGAAAGAAGAAAAAGCATAAAAATGCATTCCTCTATTTTGTCAATATAAACTCTCATTGCTTTTGTTTCCTATTATCCTTGTTTTTTCTAATATCCTGCTTGAAGAATAGTTCTTTACATCTTGAAAGCTTGTATACATTAGCTGGAAATATTGTTAGTGTCTTATACTAGCATAACACCCAGTTATGCTAGTATATGTACTTTTAAAAATGTTGTATGAAGAGCTATCTCATCATTGGCAATGGGAAGAGCTGCACCTGGCAGTTTCCAGTTTCTTCGGCACATCTGGGGAGTAGCTGTCATTCTACTCCATCCTTCAAGCACTGGCACAGATACATTGGGGAAAATTTACACTCTGTCTAGTAGACAAACAGGATCTTGGCCATTTGCTGGCCTGATAAAGGTATTATTCCAATATAGATTTTGGAAGTCACCATGGCTAACTATGTTCTGAACAAAGTTTATGCTTCTGCTTAATCCTCTAGTATTTAGCTTTTATCAGGACTCAGAGACAAACCTGGGTACTTGGCAGAGAGGTCTAGCAGTTACAATAATGACAGGCATATCACACAATTCCTAAAGGACTCTATGAGTAACATACTATTGCCCCATGTGAAGATTACTTCTGTGTGAATGTGGCCTTATGTAGTAGAGATGATAGCTGAGATTCCAGATGGGGAGACATGTCATAGAATCATAGAAATGTAGAGTTGGAAGAGACCACACAGGCCATCCAGTCCAACCCCCTGCCATGCAGGAACACCCTCAAAGCACTCCCGACAGATGGCCATCAAGCCTCTGCTTAAAAACCTCCAAGGAAGGAGACTCCACTACACTCCGAGGCAGCAGATTCCACTGCTGGACAGCCCTGACTGTCAGGAAGTTCTTCCTGAGGTTCAGGTGAAATCTCCTTTCCTGCAGCTTGAATCCATTGCTCCTTGTCCTGGTCTCTGGAGCAGCAGAAAACAAGCCCTCTCCTTCTTCTACATGGCATCCCTTCAAATATTTAAACATGGCTATCATGTCCCCTCTTAACCTTCTCTTCTGCAAACTAAACATCCCCAGCTCTCTAAGTCTATCCCCATAAGGCCTCTCACCATTTTGGTCACCCTCCTCTGGACTTGCTCCAGCTTGTCAATATCCCTCTTGAATTGGGGTGCCCAGAACTGGACACAGTATTCAAGATGGGGTCTAACCAAAGCAGAGTAGAGTGGTACCAGTACCTCCCTCGATCTAGACACCATACTCCTATTGATGCAGCCGAGAATTGCATTGGCTTTCTTGGCTGCCGCATCACACTGCTGACTCATGTTCAGCTTGTGGTCTATGAAGACTCCTAGATCCCTTTCATCACACGTACTGCTATCCAGCCACGTGTCCCCCATCCTATATTTCTGTATTCCATTTTTTCTACCTAAGTGTAGGACCTTACACTTCTCTCTGTTGAATTTCATTTTGTCACAAAATTCCACACAAGAAATACAACATATATCCATCTCATCTCTTAAACCCCCTCCCAAAAAACATGGTCATTTATTGGTCAGTTCAGAGTCAAGGGTGGGGTGGCAGAACAACCTTTAGCAAAGTTCTTGGAAACACAGCAGATATCCCCCAAAGGACTTAGAGGACCTTTGGATCTCCTAGGGAATGGTGTCATCATTTTGTGTCTAGCTACAGGAAAATAGCCAGATACTGCTCCATTGTCCCTCTGCTCTCCACCAGCCAGTAAATGGCAATGTTGGCAGGGGATTGCAGCAGCTTAAAATTTGGACTGGTGGAGGACAGAGTGATTATTACATAGTATTTGTAGAGAATTTGGACTTCTACAATGGCATAAAAAGTGAATGAGTAAGTTGTATTTAGATCTTCGTAAGTCACTAACAGGATGCCGGCTGGTGTTTCTATTGTGAAGAACTCTACCAAGTGAAACTGCTGTTTTATTTCTGTTGTGGAACTATTTCTAGAAAATCAATTTGAATTAGCGATCACTTTAATGCAAGGTATTTCAGAAGGCAGAAGTATTATGTCCATGTGTAAATAGATCAAACAAAGTGAAGTCTTTAGTCAAGAGAGAGAAAAGGAAGTGAGCTCTGCCCTATTAATTGCTCATTACATTGGAATGGCTTCAGTCAATGGACTAAGGATGATCTCATTTTCCCCTGCAAAGGAATCTCTAGAGCAGATTTGGCAATGGGAGGTGTAAGGGGCAGGGAAGGAGAACTAAGTCTCTTTTCAGGATCAGAAATCCATTTAAGTAATACTAGCATATATACCCAGCCTTGCCTGTGATTTTATTTTCTCATAGGTAATACTTGTTAGAAAGATTTGAGATCCTGTGTATCTAATTCCCCAACTGTTTTGTAACTTTTCCCCATACTCCTCAATCCAATCTGTATTCAGAGTTATTAACATACAGAGGTTGGGTTCCAGAGGGAATACACTGCCCTCCTCCTCCTTGCTGCTAGGTCTCATCTCCATAGCAACTGGCATATTCAAGACAGTCACAATTGACTGAGGCCCAAGAGGAATCTGGCTGAGAATTCTAAAGGCCCCTCCCTAAACTGCAAGCCCCAGGATTCCATAGAATCTTCTTAGGCAGCCAATCATATGATGTCTTCTCCCGACACAAACAAACTTTGACTTTTATATATTAGACTGGATTTTGTCCATCACTAATCGAAATTCCTAATGGCACTTATGCTTACCTGTATTGGAATTGCCTCCCTTGAAACCAATCTCTTTTATGGCAAATAAGACATCTTTTGCTGCGGTGAAGTTTTTCAGGTAAAACTCAGTTTTGGGATTCTCACTATATTTAAAAAAAGCAACAACAGAACAAAGTAATACTGCAACAGATAATGCTAAAATAAATGCTTTGGAGTTCCAGTGACACTGTTTAATCCATTAATGTTCAAAAATCCTGGCTTTGATACCACTTTTTTTTTTAAGTTCCATTTCTAAAACTAAATAGATTTAGACCCTCTACTTCCCTAAACTAAAGTAAATTATTTCCTTCTTAACAAAGGATGGTAATGTGCATAGTTCTCAAACCTTATGGGAAGCTATTTCAGAACAAGTGGCCTGAGATCAGAACTGTCATCACATTATAGTATTTGGCTATTTCCATAGGTGATACTGTTAACTGTTACTATATTTTGATGACTCTAAATCAGAGGGGAAATGTGTGGCCCTCCAGGTTTTTATTGGACTGCAACTCTCATCATCTCTAGCCAACACAGCAAATATGAGGATGATTGGAGTTGTAGTTCAACGTCGTCTGGGGAACTGCTTATTCCCTACTTATTAATTAGTACATATATTCAATTTAAATCTTACAAATACTGACTCAGAAGATGCATTGAGTGGGACTTATTCTTGCAATGGGATTGCAACCGTAAAATCTCTTGTGAAAGCACTTCTAGAACATACCATTCACCCTGTGGATGTAGGGCCTCTTTGTGGGGGATCTCAAATGTGCCCTCATGCACTAGCATAAGCACAAAGGGGGCAAGGACTGTACATGTCTTTTCTATGCCACCTAGTCCACCTTCTGTACCTAATACACCATGTACTTTGCATATATCTACAGTATATATACATGTGTGTTCTGGGCAAGTTTTAGCTTGTATCCTCCTCATGGCAAACTACACTGCTTGTGTACACTCCTGTGTATGAGAATCGTAGGGATTCATAGTTTTTACTTAAAAAAAACCCCTATCTGAATCATCCACATTTGGGTACTATATGATGGAAGTAGATCATCCATTCTTGACTACACATAAACTCAACATGATATTTCACGAAGAACACAGCGAACAGGACAACTGAACATGAAATACCACTACAGTAAATAAGTGTGTGAAAGGAGGACCCATTTTGTGGGGGAGTCCTCTTTTAAAGTTTGGAAGGATATGCTACCAAAAATGTCAAAATATTGCATTGGTGAAGATTGGGGAATGGTTCACATTGCTTTAGTTGTGATTGAATTAGCATGTGCAAAATGACATGAAATTTACTCAAAACATTATCTTCATTACTTCTTTATTTGATACCGCAAGGTATGAAAAATGATAACTTACATTTGGAGTCCCACCATTTTGACTTCTCATCCCAAAGTGTCTGGAGATACATTATCTCTCTGTAGTTGTATCCTCCTAATCACCATAGCCCTTCCAGACTGTGCATACCTCTTAAGCTACTCAGCCTTCTCTCATTTGCCACATACTCTGATGCTTTTTGATATTTACATGAATTAAAGGGTACTCATTTCTTCTTTTGCTATATTAAAATTCATACCCGGCTATCAACATAGCAGAAGTTCAAAGATCTTAACTAGAGTTTATGCTAACTTTAAGGCTATCTGTGAAGCAGTCACTCAACAAAAAAATTTAAATTGTTAGTTGCAGTAGTTCTGAGACAGAGGAAATTACATAGGCTGTAGATATAAGTCAACTATAAGCCAAGCTATAAACCAACATGGTAGCCTATTTCCTTGTTTTAATAAGAATGAATGTGCCTTACTACCCTAAGGCACAAGGATATTTTTAAAGCATGGCTTCAGCTGCCTTTCCTTCCCTCAGCTACTCCTATTGGAAATGTCAAGGCCACAAGAAGAAGCAGCTACTGTTCAGGCTAAGTCTCAAGAAAACTGGCATGACCACGGAAAACTGAAGACTCAGTTTGTTGTGGATGACCAGTACTTTTTCTGCACTATACTCTTATAGCATGATTATTCCACATTCAACATCCTATGGAATCCTGGGGTTTGCAGTTTCGGGAGGGGCCAGGTGGCCCCTCCTGAAACTACAAACCCCAGGATTCCACAGGATGTTGAACGTGGAATAATCGTGCTATAAGAGTGTAGTGCGGAAATGGCCCAGGTTGTATTTTGTCACAAGAGTTTCCACAAAGACAATAAAATGTACCTTTCACAAGCAAAACAGGAGATGTTGGCAGGTGGCACTCAGTGGTGGTTGGTGGCCTCCCTGCAGTGGGCTATTGAATCCACTCCAGGTTTTAGGCAGAACTTTAAAGGAGCCATCCAAAGGGTTTTGAGGATAGGATTGTCTACTTTGGAGAGCTCCTTTAAAGCTCTGACTAAATCATAACTGTCTAACTGTCTGACTAAATCATCACTGCCCCTATGGCATGGGAACCGTCAGCTGAAACTGGGAGCAAAATATGGGGGTTAATGGAAAAGACCTTAGTTTCTTTCTAGAAAAAGTTTTAGAAAACTGCTTACTGAAATGAGAGGCTGTCTATATATAAGTGTCTACCGCAAAGCTCGAATACCATTTTTTAAACAAGTGGTGACTGTAAAAGTCATTATTTCATATGAATATGATTACAAAATATATTATGGTAGGAAGCATCATGTTTTATTTGAATGTATTTTTAACTTTTTGATGGTGAGGATTTACTGCTTCTATGGATCTCTGTGCTGTTGCCTTAAATAATGGTTTATACTTAAAATGCATCAGGTTTACTCTAACCAACTGTTTCCAAACACCTGTTGAGGTCTCTGCCTCTGTTTCTTCTATCAATTCTTTCAGCAGCAGAATGGCTCTATTCATTGGCCATCTGTCAGAGGCACAACTTAACTAATTCCAAAACTGTTATTTTCAATTTAAGTCTTGCCCTGCCTTAATCTCTTTTAAGTGTTTTTCTACCACTGTCAGCCCTACAACACAAAAGCTTTTCTTGGCTCTGTAAAAGTTTTCAGAAGAATTGCTCATTTTTGGAGCCCAGATGACACTAATACACTTGGATGAAACACTTGTGGTACTAGTGTAGTCAACAAATATAATTGGAATAATCCTTTGGTGGCTGAAATGTTTATGGGGTAACTCATCATCAACTTGGTAACAGGCAGTATAAATTCTTCCAGATGTTTTGGTCTTTTACATGTATTTTAAGATCTGCTTATTCTTCCATTTCATTCACACAGTAACCACCATTGTTTTGTTGACAAGTACTGAATATAGAAGAATTCATAATTCAGTAAAAACATTTTAAGAAAAGTAGCAAAGGGGTGGGGAAGGGGAGAAACCCGTCCACGACTGAATCTCACAGATGATTCAACTTTGAGAGGAGGAAAATAACAAGATTTATAGGCCTTTTCTTTTCTTTTATTCTAGAAACAATTGGCAGAGAAGTTACAGCACTGGAAACCTGCCATGACATGAGACCAAATGAAAGGATCTGAATGAAATCCACAATAGACTGAAGTATAGTTTCAAGCTGGAGTAGGGCTCATGACTTTAAACACAGAAGTTAGCAGGTTCAGACCATGGCAAATGCAGCTGAAGAAGGATCAAGCAGCGGGTAAATGTAAAAATTATTTGACCTGATAGAAGGCAGCTTCCTATGATCCCTATGAACTAAGAGAGCTTCTCCTCCATGCTGCATTCAATTCAAACCATTATATCGAAGCACAGACCTTTTCAGGGTAAAGTTATACCCAATGTTCAGAATTATGCATTAGAATAACTAATATTTTGATAAATGCACACATTTATACTGCCTTACAGCTTAAGATCATCCCAACAGGGAAACAGCCATGTTTTGGTGTGCATGTGGTGGACGTCCAATCAACTAATTTCCTTTATTTACAAAGATGGTGGGTTTTTAGGTAAGCACACAACACTAACAAAATACAAGAGAGAGAAAAGTCTGTAGAGTAAGCTTGAGGAAAGTCTTTCGGGAGGAAATAAAGAGTGGGGAAGTCCAAAACAGCTCTTTGAGAATTAAGCACACTTAATAGTCCTGGAAAGCTGACTGTTGGGGGAAATAGAAAATTTGGTGGGGATGGAAATGGAATCAAGCATTGTGCAGAAAGACATAGTCAGCTAAGTGGAACGCTAAGCATGAGTACTATACACTGAAACATTTGTAGCAAGATTCACTTGTGCATGTTATACTCCAGAATCTCTTTCCCAAGTGGGTTTGTTGTTGTTAACAAATCATCTTCCACTTATGGCAACCCTATGAATGAGAGACTTTCACATCACCCTGTCCACATCTGCTTTGGTCTTGAAAAATCATAAAGTGGGTTACTGAAAATGTAAAATAGCCAGCTCTGGCTTTTCAGTATATTCTCTTTGCAAGCATAAGCTGTAATGAGAGGCTAGGAGGACCCCATCCTTGCTCTCTTTCCCATGGCAGGTTAAGACATTTTTGTGCCATCAGGCTTTTATAAATTGATCGGGTCTGGGTTTTTGATACTGTGCAAGTATGTTTTAAGGTGGTATAGTTTTTAAAAAAAATATTTTAATAATGTGTTTTAATGTATTTAATATGTTTTATATGTAATGTTTTAACTTTATAAATGGTTTATTTTTGTTTAAAAATTATACTTTTATTGATGTTTTAATTTGTACTGTTTTAATGTTGTTAGCTACCTTGAGTCCCACTGTTGGGACAAAGGCAGGATATAAATAAATACATAAATAAAACCATTTTGTCTGTTTTACAAAATTTGGCCTTGTGAAAATTTCAGTAATTTTTATATTTTATTTTTTGTTAGGGTTCTGGATGCCCAGAAATGTTGGAATATGCATGACTAATGTCACAGAAAGGTCAAAGATGACAAGCCAGGGTACGCATTGATAAGGGTAGGATTTCATGTCTCTTAAATGGTTACTATTCTCTGGGCCAATCATGTGTTGGTAACCCAACAGTGGAACTGGGGAAGCTACTTTTATGAACTACCAAAATCTACAACCACCACCAGCAGTGGCTGGTTTGAGACAGCTACAGTCCAAGAAGTATTTTCCCCACCCTCCACAAGCTCTGTTCAATACCACACACACCAGGCTGATTTTTCCCAAAACCTACCTCCTAAAACTACAACTCTAGGGGATTAGACCTTTTTGCAATTACAAGACATGTGGCAGTCAAGAGAATAACAAGCATCTTCATTGAATATATGATACTGGCTACCAAATTTGGGTGACTAACAACAATATGTAGTTATCACTATCCTCGAAAAGTTACTATCACCAATCATACCATTGCATTACGTACAATTCAGCATGCTCTTTCTATATTTTTGCTCCTTCTTCTCCCCTTTCAATGAAGTCCTAACATGTTACCTGGCTTTTCTTCAACTTTCAAAAGGGATGTAGGAAGATATATGATATTATTACACAGTCTGAACATGATTCAAACTAGAACAATATATATGAAGACTCTTAATTTTAGTTACATCATGCCTACTCTCAAAACAGTGTTTCATAAATGCACCCAAAAAGGAGGGATGTACCAAATAGGACATATTTCTAGTACCTGGCTTGCACAACTCCCACATGTGGTCCTTCAGTTCCAATTCCCAGCATCATCGCTACTTTCCCAACAAAGTTCTTCTGCAAATTAAATCTACGCTGCCCAATATTGTAGCTTCCATCAATCAGAAAAGCAATATCCGCTTTACAGTCTGTGAACACCCAAGATAATTAGATTAAATTAAAGGGCAAATCAACATTAGAGATTTGTTTCATGTGGCATGGCCTTGCAGCTTCCTACCTTTATTCCCAGTCTTTTTCTCAAGAGTCTTCTTGGGTCTTTTACCTGAAAAGTGGGAACCATTATGAATTAAATAATCTGAATAATCAAGGACTTGAAATGAAACTACACATAGGAGTTATTGTGAGCTGGTTTATTATGACATTTGTATTCTGTCTTCCTTCTATGGAGTTTAATGACACAGTAAGGATATCTCACTGTAGCCTCACAATGAGCATATGAAGTACGCTGTGCTTAGTGGTTTGGGAATCAGTTCAAAGTCTCAGAGTTTCACAGCTTATTAGGTTATCAACCAACAGTTTTGTACAGTTCTAACCCAATGTGGTACCCTAGCTTTCCTCCAACATGATACCATGCAGCTGTGTTGGACTACAGCTTTCATTTTTAGGCAGCATAGTCAATGGAATATGTGCAGTAGGAGTTGTAGGCCAGCCCACTTGAACAGCATTAGACTGAAGAAGACAGCTCAGCACCATAGAGTATCTTTCCCCTTGCCATCTTCACCAGGTTTTAATTTAAACTTCAAAGAAGCTCTCCAAAGTGCTGATTCCTGACTCCAGAAGAGGTTCACCCACCTTGGATAAAGTAAATTTACTACCTCACTAACAGAGCACCAGCCACCACTGAACCATGCTAAGAACAATTGTAGTGTGTAATGTGCCATTTTAAAGCATCACGCCAAGTGTATAACGTTGTATACAGAGACAGAGCATGTGTCTTGTTTTTCCTTGTTTTTAAGGTATATCATAGCTGATTGAAGATTTTGATCATTAAGATCCAATCCACCTTAAGAACAAGGCATACAATTCCAATGTGCTTTGTTTACTTTTGGTGGATGTGGCAGCAGTTGCAGGCTATGATATGCTCCATAGGATTACTCGGTCAGTTATGAAAAAGGGGCTGGGTAGAGGAGGGTGTGAGAGAAAATGACAGAAACAGAGCAACTCTTAAGGTTTTCTCTTGTGTGATTTTTAACATCTTTGCCTAATGAAGAAGCCAATGAAGCTGTGAAAGCTTGCATAATGTATTTTATGCTTTAGAGTCAGTCCCCCAAAAAGGTATCACTGCTTGTGGGTTTTGGGTTTGTTCTATTTTGCTGCATGGCCAACATAGCTACCCCTGAATATTTTTTTCTACGTTTATAGTGTCTTTGTTTAACTGTTACATTGATCAGTACTGTATGGATGACAGATAGGATATGGATGTGTTATTTAATATTTCAACAGTTATTTACAAATTATCTGAGAGCAATTATTTCTGCCTTTTTTACGTGTCTGGAATAAAGCTATGAACTGAACATTTGTTTCAGGTTTTGACAATAGTGGGTTCCTCTTGTTTACATGGATCTCTCCCCACATTCTTCTTTGTACTGGAAACACAGTATGTGAGACATAACTATAGTGAATAACAAGGAGACAATAACAGAACTGTTAATTTCTAGCAGAGTCTTGAGTGAAAAGAACACGCTTTGAAATAAATTTCTTACCCGAGGATGGGCGTACTGTTGAAATGGGCCGCGCAGCAGCTTCAAGTGCTCCACTCTTGATACCTGTCATCATATTGAAAAGTAAATGAAATTTATTATATTGCTGTGAAATGATGGTGTGATAAAATGGACTGTGTATCCTCACTTTTATCCAGGGAAAGACAAATTCCAGGCAGACTGAAATCTGAGACTGTTAGATCTAAATAAAATTTTCCTTTTTCTCAGTTTTCTAGTATTCTCTCTCTGCTAATAAAAGCTTGACAATCCTGCTGCTGCTGCCAGAAGACATAACAATGCAAGAATTACCATTAAAAGCTTCTGATTGTTTAGAATATTGATTCTTTTTGAACTGCAACTCCCAGAACCTACTGGTCATGTTAGCTGAGGGATTCTATAAGTTGTAAATTCTAACATCTCATCTGACTTAGGGCCTTTCTATACTACATAACTATTGCACTGTGATTCCACATTGACAGCCATGGTTCTGTTCTATGGAATCATGGGATTTGCAGTTTAGGGAGAGATATTTAGAATTCTCAGCCAGAAAGCCCCAGTACCTCCCAAGACTACAAACCCCAGGATTCCATAGAAGGCAGCCATGGTAGATAAAGTGGAATCACAGCGCAAGAATTGTGTAGTGCGGAAAGGCCCTTAGATAATGGAATAGAAGACAGTATCAAATTCACAGATGACACCAAGTGGCAGGAGGGGAGTAGCAAATACTCCAGAGGACAGAATCAGAATTGAAAATGATCTTGACAGATTGGATTAGTGGGCCAAAACTAAACAAAATTCAACATGAAAAAAGAATGTAAAGTACTACATACATTTGAAATATATGTTGGGTTACACCTGGCTCAAAAGCAGTATATGTGTAAAGGATCTAGGGGTCTTAGGAGTAGGAAGGAGAGGGCTTGTTTTCTGCTGCTCCAGAGACCAGGACAAGGAGCAATGGATTCAAGCTGCAGGAAAGGAGATTCCACCTGAACCTCAGGAAGAACTTCCTGACAGTCAGGGGTGTCCGGCAGTGGAATCTGCTGCCTCGGAGTGTAGTGGAGTCTCCTTCCTTGGAGGTTTTTAAGCAGAGGCTTGATGGCCATCTGTCGGGAGTGCTTTGAGGGTGTTCCTGCATGGCAGGGGGTTGGACTGGATGGCCCGTGTGGTCTCTTCCAACTCTAAATTTCTATGATTCTATGATTCCCCAAAAGTAAAAGTTTCAAACTTTCCTATGGTTAAAGCTGGAACCTTGAGAAGTCATTCTAGAAGAATGATTTCTCTTACCCTCCCTCCTTTTCTCTTCCAAGTGTCATAAAAGATACTGCAATCAGTATGCAGAGAAAGGCATGAGCATGTGTGCCCCATTATGGGCTTGTATCCTGTTACTGATGTGTGTGTTTGTGACCTCAAGTTGTCTGTTGACTTACAGTGACCCTCTGAATTTCATAGTGTTTTTCTTAGGCAAGGAATACTCAGAGGTAGTTTTCCCATCCAAGTGCTGACCCTGCTAAGCTTCCAAAGATCCAGCTTGCACCTGTATAATTCACTTTTTTGGTTGTTGCAGAGGATCGAATTCTCTATCAACCACACAATGGTTAACTTCTCTCAAACTTCTAAGTTCCTTCAGCAACTTCTCATCACAGCACTTATTGATGGTGATGGAACAGTATCTAGTTATTTTCCTGCAGCAATGAAAAGCAATGACACTGTCCTTTGGTGCTCCCAAAGAACTCCCCAGGAGGACACAAAGAAGACCTGTCCCTGTGTTTCCAGCTATAGGACATTGCTCTGCCATCCCACCTTCACCATACAGTACATGGCAATATTGGGAGGGTTGCAACAGCTTCAAAGGTGGGTTTTGATGGGTTTGTGGGGGAGACGTATTGTAGTTCCATCTGTGCAGTAATTTATAATACGTCACCTGATCCAGGATTCCAGTCATTAATACTCCTTTGTGGATATCTAGCCTCTCAATCCAATCTTTGTTCTATCAGACTAATATATCAGATTATTTTGCTGAGAATACAATTAGGAATCTGTCATATATTATTGACTTCTAGCAACTCAGAAAAAACATATTTGACACTTTTCAGCTCCACAGGCTAAATGTGGCCTCTAGACCATACTTTGCCAGCCTCTGAAATAGAAAGTTAAAATTATTTACTTATTTCAGATTTTCCATTCATTATCATCAACACAACAACTGGGCGCAAAGAACCAAGATAGTCTGAACTGATGTTAAGAATTTAGAAAATTATCCTTTAGTTTACATCCTGCTACACATGGTGAAAGGTTAGTGGGCATAATTTTCAGTATTTATGTTATTGTTAGTTGGACTTACAATACTGTGCCCCCCAAAACCCATCTTAGAAGCTGAGCAATGTGACTATCATATGGATTTCCAAGGTGTTGGAGAGTGGGATAATCAGTGAAGAAGTGTCCATCCCTTTCCCAGAGGCAAGAGGATTTGCAACAAGAAGTTACAGCAGGACTTCTGCAGCTGCTTCTCAGAAAGTGCCTCACTGCCTGGAGAGAGATGGATACTTCTTTAATCACCACCCCACTATCCAGTGACTCAGAAAACCCTATACTGATAATGCTTCCTGGCTTCTAAGGAAGGTTTTGCAGGTAATAATTGGAAGACATAGCTATGGACAACAGAATTCTATCATTGTAGCTTTGGGTCTTGAAGCAGGATTTCACATGGAGTTATATTTTTTAAAAAAGTAATTTTTTTAAGTTTAAAAATATAACTAATTTTTATTGCAATACCTTTCAGTATTCAATCATAGGATGACCATGGCCTGTGTGTTGCCTGTGTCACCTCTAGTATCTCATGAGTGGAAAATCACTCATGAGTGAAATCTCTCAAACTTGAAGGTTACAAGTCATATAAATTAACATCTTGCTTTTGTAGTTCAAGATTTTGCCAGCATTGCTGATGTACAACTTACAAATGTTCTAGAAGGATTAAGCATATAATCCTATGATCAGAAAGAGGGGAGATCATACGATGCTATAGACTTTCACCTCCTCAATTGAAGGAAGAGGCCCACTGTGGAGACTCTTCATTTGATTAATATTAGAAATATTTGGTGCTATCACTGTTCTGACTGTAGGTATTGATAATAATTTCTCTAGTGGTGGTAAGTGGAGGGGGGTATTATGCCACAGGGTAGAGTAGGGGAGGATTTGAATCTCTCAGATCAAAAGCCCCCCTTTTCTTTGTAGACACATCCCTGGAATAGTGAGTAGACAATACCCATCCTTGAACTTGCACAGTTGTCTTGGTTAGAGTTAGCAATCTTTGCATACCTCTATTCAGTAATTGCTTTTTTGCAGACATCCTGCTTGTTTGCTTTTGCATACCCAGTATCTTCCTATATAATTCTAACTTGCAGCGATGTTTTCTTCCCTCAGTCATAGACCTTGTATTTGATTATGAACAAGGTAATAAAGTTTCCCTTATATTTTTACTAAGAAGACTACGTTTCTTTCTTTTTTTGTTAAACTCTGGATGTGTGGATGTGTTGTTGTTCAGCTTCTGCTTTGCTAATTCAATTACTGTGCTCGAGAGATCCGAACTCTTACATATCCCTTCAATCTTCCCTGCTGCTGGAATGAATGGAGGAGAGAGACAAAGCAGAACGGGAAAAAGGAGGTTAGGATAAGTTCTTCATTTTTCACTACATCTAATACATGCCTGGTAGAACAGGCAGTTTCCCCAACAATAGGTGCATCAAGTACTCCTTATTATAAGAGATGTCCTTATTTGAGGGTTGGAAAGCTTGTTTCTTTCCATACCCTTCCCCATAGGGTTGCTCTGTTAATAACTGTTTTCTCAGTGTGCTTCAGTGTTAAGTTTTTGCTACTGATTGTTAGCTGCCTTGCATTCCATATTGAGAGACAAGCAAGATTTAATTAAATAAATACAGACATACTGTATTTGCTGGTATATAAGACGTACTTTTTTACCAAAAAAATGCCTTCTGAAAATGAAGTGTGTCTTATATACTGGCAAATGCGCTAACTCCTGCTGAGCCTAAATGAAAAGCGAGGGGGTGGTGGTGAAAGGAGTGCTTGTGCAAGTGCTTGGCTGGGGAGAAGTCACTTCTCCCTAGACAGGAAAAAATGACAGGAACAGAGGAGAAAGGAGCTCCTTTCACCCCCGCCTTTCCTTTTCTTTTTGCCTCTGAAGGAACTTCTCCTCACCAAGGCAAAAATGACAGGAATGGGGCAGAAAGGAACTCCTTTTGCCCCCTGCAGCACTTTCCTTTCCTTTTGTCCTTGGCAGGGTAGTAAAATTTTTTTTCCTAAAGTATACAGTCTGAAAATAGGGTGCATCCTATATGCTGGCACATCTAATACACCGGCAAATACGGTACATACATAGATACCGTAAATACTGTATATATTGTGTCTTCTTTTGAGTCCAGAGCTTACATGATTGCATTACAGTTTAATTCTTTTACAGACTCTGTTTTACATGCCTACACAGACATACTCAAAAAAAGAATGTGTTCTGCATTTGTGTGTACTTTCAGGAAGTGCACAAGAGATGAATCATTACATTGGATTTTTTTCTCCCAGAGGCCTATGATCAAAGATCATACAACCGAAAGCACTGAGGCTGAGAATGACTATTCAGAACGCATAAAAAGGAAAAGAGGTTGCAGAGGGAAGCAATCTAGCTGCACCTTTAAGACTAAATTATTTCAGCATGAGTTTTTGTGGATATCAGTCCATTTCTTCAGTTGCAATGAATTTCTGCTCAGACTGCAGGCTACTCAATATCTGAAATAAGGACCTGGAAGCAAAATTTAATGAATACATTCATGGAATTCTCTCATGAAGTAGAACGCTTATTTATGCTGGTGTTTCTTAAGTAAGTATTCACATTATCTGTAAGCTTAACTGCCCAGAGGTATTATGCATGTGTTGTTTCTGGCATCTGTTTTTCTAAAAACAAAGCAACAGCCAATGTTTAGACAGTTGCATATTCTCCTGCCGGTATTTTTCCCCACAGCTTTTTAAAAAGGGAAAACCTTGCCTTGACACAGCATCATTTGATTAATGTTTATTTTCTGTACTAAATTTGTCTGAAGTCTTCATCAAATAACACAAAAGGACAAGTTTGGTATGGTGTTACTATGAAAAAAATAGGAAATAGCAAATATAAAGCAAACTCAATTTATTCTATATTGATTTTAAAGTAACTTGATGAAATAATAACAATTTATCATTTTCTTACTGGATACAATGAATGATGATGACCATCTAGAAAGCACTTGGGACTGGATTCCATTGGCATATATTGCTGAGTAGTCCTCTCGCCCAGGTAACATTTGCACTCTTACAGCCCCACCTGAATTGGTAATGATGCCTCTGTGGAAAAATAAGATTTTCAAAGAAAAGTATGCCTAAGCACATGCAATTAAAATTATTTAATATTGTGGGAAAGAGCAATCTAAACCCAAGTCTGAATATTTTTCAAAAGATCTTTAAGACCTTGCTTGAGTATTTTATAAGTGGTAGGGTTACTGGGATAAGTCATTCAAAAATGTGTATTCAGGCAGACAACATATACATATCTAGTTCAGCCCTGCACATATACATACTAAGAAACTCAAATTCAATGCTGCTGGCTGTATAAGGATTGTTAGGACTGATACCTTTTTTAGATTAATTTTTTGTTTTAGGATTTCATTCTGTATAAACTCACCTGGGAATAAGGTTCATTGCAATTAGCTGAATTGCTTTTCCAGTTATAGAATACAACATGGACATGTGCAGAGCATGGAATTTTGTTTTTAAAACATGTTAACTTTTCTTAGAGTAATAATCTTCATTATATATTACAAGATTTTGAGCTTAGAAACAGACTGGAGAATGACTAGTGCAACCGTGAGAGGTGCTGAAGCTCAGTAACAGCACATATGTTTTGTAGGTAGAAGGTTCTAGGTTCAAACCTAGATATCTCCAGGTAGGGCTAGGAAAGAATTCTGCCTGAATCTCTGGAGAGTGAATGCCAATTTCAACAGATCTGAACTAGCTGGATCCATAATCTCACTCGGTTTAAAGCAGTTTTGTTCCTATGCCATAATATGGATGTAATATGAGCTGACCAATTTGGTCCAGAATCCTGGTGGCTGAATTCTGATCCAATGGTGATTTATATCCTGTTTTTAAATGCATTACTACTTGAAAGCATTGCTATATTCTATCAAGGGTGTGATTAGTGCATTAGTACCTTTGTGTGTAAGTGCCTTCAAATTGCTTGTTGACTTAAGACAGGTAACTTGAAGGCAACTTCAAGTTACTAGGTCAACCTTTTTAGATAGGGTCCATTTCTGCGCTGGGCTGTTCTAGCGCTATGATTCCACTTTCAACCTCCTATGGAATCCTGGGCTTTGCAGTTTCGGGAGGGGCCAGCCAGCTGCAAAGCCCAGGATTCCATAGGAGGTTGAAAGTGGAATCATAGCGCTAGAACAGCCCAGCGCAGAAATGGCCATGGTCAGAGCTGGGGGACCATTCAAAGCCTTGTAGAAGATGCTTCATGTCATCAGCCCCACTAGGTATTCAATAATAGCAGCTCTTCCACAAGAACCCATCAATAATAATTCTTAAAAAGGGAAGTGTGACTCTGTTCAGGCTCAAGACCTCCATTCAGGCTGGAAGAATTGTAAGTTAACACTCACCCACTTTCTGGATTCCATTTCAGCTTTTTCACACTCAGTGTAAGAACTGCTACATGATCAGGTCACAAATCAAGGTGATGTGCAACAGAGAGAAATAGGCCAATGGCATCTCTTGAGTGTGGCTGAATCAGCAACTACTCTTGTTGCAAATTGTGATTTGGAGGTGACACACTGTCAAACAGCTGTTCAGAATAGCTCAACTGCATATATCTCTTGACTATACTGCTAACACATTTCATAGACTGTTTTAAGCAGAGTGGTGCTACTGTGGCCGAAGCAAAGCAAAATAGAGATTCCCAAAGCTACTTTGTTATACTAACTTGAAAATCATCATCTGTCAAAAACAGATGATACAAAGGGGGACTTCTGCTTCATATATTTGTAAATCAACTACATATATACTCTGGTACCGTAATAAATAATAATTAAATACTCATCCTTTATACTTCTCAAGATATTCAGTGTACATAGCTGACATAAGAGTTAAATAATGAGACATAGTAACATCAAAAGGAATAATTTTAATCATGTATGTCAGGGATGAGGAATGTATAACCTTCCGGATGTCACTGGACTACAATTCCTAATAGTTACACAGCCAATAAAACCAGTGTTGAGGGATTATGTGAATTGAAATCCAACAATTGTCCCTGATTTACACCTTTGGCTCATAGAAAGAATTAAAATTCCCCAAGAACTGTTTCATTTGGAGAGTAGAAAAATTTAGAATGGATAATTGTAAAAGTAGCAAAAGGAAGCATAAAATCAAGAGTTTTTATTTCATATTGTAAGAGTGATAGAATGAGATTTCTTTTACATATAGTTTCTTTAAAATAATCAGTTTAGAAGCTTGGTACCAATCCTGTTTGCATATCTTTTCAAAGGATATTGTTGCAGCTCAGGCCACATATTTCTGCTAATGCAGGGGCGAAACGGTCTCTAAAAAGTATCTGAAAACCTCTTTCAGCTGTTTAACCTTCTCTATGGTAATTTAACCATGACCACATTAGATTATGGGATGAAAAACAGAACATGGTAAATTCAGCCTACAAAGTCATGGTAGCGTTGCACAGGAAGGGATGGATTATGTATAATTTTATTTTTATAAAATGCAAATTTCTTTATTTAAAAAAAAACAAAGTTGATGTTTTAATGCTCCAAAAAACCTTTAGATTTTTGCATCTGACCCTTCTTTAACATTGTAGCTGGCTGGTCTAATTTTATTTTATTGCATATGTGTAATCTTGAAATAATAAAGAGTAAAACAGTATTTTAGAGGTTAAAAGAATAAGCTACTAATCTGGAAGTCCAAACCAGAGAACTTCCACAAGCTACAAATTCCAGGATTCCATAGGATGGAGCCATGGTAGCAAAAGTGGTATCAAAGTGCTACAATTGGATATGCCCTAATATAGGTCTTTGCTTTTGACTTCTTATAGCACAGTAAATATATTCAACTCTAAGAATGGACCTACGTGTCACAGTAAATTTAGGGCTGTCCTCATGGGGAATCTTCCTCCTCCAGAACATGGTGCAAACATGCCTACGGCCTGTCTTGATTTGATTTGTTTTCCCCCACTCCAACAACAGCAACCAATAACGTGGGGAAAGAGTAATGAAAATATACAGAATGAGGACGATGGCAAGACACAGGTAATTGCTATATACTATGCAGTGAGGTACGAACTCTGCAAAGAGTTCTTTTTTTCAGCCACTGAAACCCTGTACAGCTTCAAACTATCTGAAAGAGCATATGTCCCTGAGATTTTAAGATCTATAAGGGAAGGCTTTTTCTTAGTCTTGCCACCATCACAGACTCACTTGGTGAGGAAAGGAGAGACAGTCTCATTAGTGGCTGCTCCAACCCTTTGTGGGAAGCTACATTGGCCCCTCCCTGCTCTCCTTTCACTCCCAAAGACAGATCATTTTGTTTAAGCAGGCTTTTTATGTTTAAGGTGTTGAGCTTTTTATTGGGGTGTGGGTTTTAAAAAAATCTTTTGTATGTTTTTAAAATAATTTTATACTGTTTAAAGTGGGAATTTTTAGTAGTTTTTAAAATTTTATTGTGAAGTTGTTTTTTTAATTGACACTCTCTGGAAGCTTCCTTGGGCCCCACTATGGGAAAAAATGGAACACGCTAGTGAAATAAATAAATAAACAAACAAACAAATAAATAAACATTTGGTTATTTTTGCCATATTAGAAACTAAGAGTTTTTCCTGGTAGATTTTCATGTGATTGCTAATCCAGAATTTCTCTATGACTCTTCTCTATAATCTGTGACTCTTCATATTCTGGCATCCATATGTGGAAAACAAATCACAGTTGTTTCCAATAGGCAGAGACATCCTAGTAAAGCAAAAATAAGATGCAAATCACATCCATTGGAATTATTAGAATCTACCTCCAAGGTGGAGTTGGCATATGGGTCTTTGGAAAGCAGTGCCAATGGAACATTTACTTAGTTATTTGCCTGTATAAAATACTGTTGTCTTGATATGTTTAGCCTGGAGAAGGGAAAGTTAAGAGGTGACATGGCAACCATATTTAAATATTTAAAGGGATGTCATATGGAAGTTGGGGAAAGATTGTTTTCTATAGCACCAGAGACGAGGGCCATTTCCGCACTAGACTGTTCTAGAGAATGCAAAGTAGACTCAGTATCATCTGATAGAGACATAACACTAGCAGTTTCATCACATCCATAGCACTCAAAGAAAGGTGAAATGGCTCTTTGGAGGCCCTGTGGGAACACACTTTGGAACTCCCTCCAAATGGATTCCCATCCTGTTTTGTACAGGACCTCTCATATTTGGGATCCTAAAGTCTGGTTCCATATTGAGATGATCCAGGATATCACAAATCCCATATTTGAGAGGGGGAGTTTGCAAGATTTGTTCCCAGCAGAACTTAAGTCTTATATAATGAACACTAGAATCAAGGCTGGTATGGCATTGCTCTTTCCTCTTTACTTCATCCAGGCTGACACCAAGCAGCAGAGTCAACTTCTCATTTTTTTTGATGCTTGATCTGCTATTGAGAGATGGGTTTGGGGCTTCCTGGGAGATGGGAAATCTTGTCAGAGCCCTGAAATATCATGAGAAAACCTCCCTTTGTGATATTTGGCTTGCCTCATGTGTCTCCTACTGCTCTGCAGAGAACCTAGCAACCCTAGCTCCAAATAAAATAAAATAACATTTTTCCCTTATGAAAACAATGGTTTTTCTTTTCACCTTGTCATTCTACTCTTTGTGCTCCAGGCTTGTTGACATCTGCCATGTCAACATCCCTTTGAATTACTCTGATAATTTTCCAGCATTTCTTTCACTTTCACAGTTACCTAATAGTTACCACATTTCCCATTATGGCCCTACTTGTCTGTCAGGAACAACTTGGAGTTGTCACCCCTTTTCTTTATGCTCTACTTAACTGAAAATAATACTTTAAAAAAAAAATTAAACTGGGGGTGCAACATGACAGTATCAACCCATCCCAGTACATATTATTTCCTTCTGTCCAGTTAATAGAAGTGTGTGAATATTCAAAGTCTTATTCATGTCTTTGAGCCATGACTTTTTTTCCCTGTCCCTTTGTGAAAGGCTATGCATTATTTTGAACTATAGCGTAAGGAAAACAAAACTATTCTTTACACATACTTGCATTATTTTGTTGCAAACCTAATAGTATCTGGGAGAGGGAATCATAGAATCATAGAATCATAGAAATGTAGAGTTGGAAGAGACCACACGGGCCATCCAGTCCAACTCCCTGTCATGCAGGAACACCCTCAAAGCACTCCCGACAGATGGCCATCAAGCCTCTGCTTAAAAACCTCCAAGGTAGGAGACTCCACTACTCTCCGAGGCAGCAGATTCCACTGCCGGACAGCCCTGACTGTCAGGAAGTTCTTCCTGAGGTTCAGGTGGAATCTCCTTTCCTGCAGCTTGAATCCATTGCTCCTTGTCCTGGTTTCTGGAGCAGCAGAAAACAAGCCCCCTCCTTCCTCTACGTGGCATCCCTTCAAATATTTAAACATGGCTATCATGTCCCCTCTTAACCTCCTTTTCTGCAGACTAAACATACCCAGCTCTCTCAGTCTATCCTCATAGGGCATGTTTTCCAGGCCTCTCACCATTTTGGTCACCCTCCTCTGGACTTGCTCCAGCTTGTCAATATCCTTCTTGAATTGGGGTGCCCAGAACTGGACACAGTATTCAAGATGGGGTCTAACCAAAGCAGAGTAGAGTGGTACCAGTACCTCCCTCGATCTAGACACCATACTCCTGTTGATGCAGCCGAGAATTGCATTGGCTTTCTTGGCTGCCGCATCACACTGCTGACTCATGTTCAGCTTGTGGTCTATGAAGACTCCTAGATCCCTTTCACACGTACTGCTATCCAGCCACGTGTCCCCCATCCTATATTTCTGTATTCCATTATTTCTGCCTAAGTGTAGGACCTTACATTTCTCTCTGTTGAATTTCATTTTGTTCGCCCTGGCCCAGCTCTCCAATCTATCCAGGTCATTTTGAATTTTGATCCTGTCCTCTGGCATATTAGCAACCCCTCCCAATTTGGTGTCATCTGCAAATTTGATGAGCATGCCCTCTATTCCTTCATCTAAGTCATTGATAAAAATATTGAACAGCACTGGGCCCAGGACAGAACCTTGTGGCACCCCACTAGTCACTTCTCTCCAGGATGAAAAGCAGCCATCCGTGATCACCCGTTGGGTTCGGTCGGTCAACCAATTACATATCCAATTAACAGTAGCCCTGTCTAGCCCACATTTTACTAGCTTCGATGCAAGAATGTCATGGGAAAACATATTAAGAATGAGAACCTGGTGAAGGAGGAAGGGATTAGTGCCCTCTCATCAACATTACTAGTTAGATCAAACTAAGGCTGTGAGTCCATCTGCCTAACTGCATATCACTTGGTGCTGGGCCTTACAGAGAAGGAAAGCAATACTTTGATGAATTTTCTTATTAATCAGAGGATTTTGAGGTCTGTTGAGTTCTGGTGTGCCTAATTCAGAATTGCCTCAGCTCTGAAACAAACTGATATGTTGTGTTAGATCACATACTGTTGAGGTATTATTTTCAGTTAACAAGAATTGATAAGATCTTTAAAGGAGCTATAGTTTCCTGGGGCCAGCTCCAGAGGCTGTTGAAACTGAGTGTCTGGTAACCACAAAAATACCATCATTTTCATGGTTCACAAAGCACCAAATAAACAAAAAGGCCGTATGGGAGAATTTCAGTTTCACTATGGCATGTCTGTTCCAGTTGTGGAGGGCTTATGGTATGGAACCCCAAATCCTGACCCTATTCCCATCAGGAGCAATTTTCAATAGAAAATGCAAAGCGACAATCTGTAGTATATTTTCTTCTTACCAATGAGCAGCCACAACTAGGCTGTAGTATTAGGGGATAACACTTCTGCTAAAGCTACAACAGGCACACAGACTAAAGCTCTTGCCAACTTTCACATTAAAAATATCAAAGAGTTTTCTGGTATAAACTTTTATGGACCAAGTAAACTCCATTAGATTCATGATGAATGTATGCTGCACATGATAAAGTAGACTTGCATGAACTTATGCTAGAATAAGTGTTAGTCTGCAAAGTGCCAGGGCTACCCCCTGGAAACTATAAAATGAAATGGCACTCTATTCAGAATTATGCACCTTTTAGGTCTATTGATATCTACTGAAAATGTTAAGTCAAAAATTTAGGGAAAAGTATTTAGAATTCTCAAGCAGAGGGCTCTGTTATTGTTCCTTCAAGTTGTTTCTGACTTATGGCAAACCTATCATGGGGTTTTCAAGGGACTTAGAGTGTGTGACACACCCTAGGTCACCCAGTGGGTCTCCATGGCTGAGTTGTAGTCCAGTGTTCAAACCACTACACCATGCTGGCTCTACTATATCACAAACTACAAATCCCAGGATTCCAGAGGAGGCAACTATCAAAGTTTCAGCGGAATTACAGTGCCATAATTACATACTGTGAAGGGATCCTTTGATACAGTAGGACAACAAAAACAAAACAAATTATCATTGCCTGGTAACCTAGGATTCACTTAGGAAAACAATGTTCAGTGACTAACTCGTCTGAGGTTGACTTTAAGATATACAGAATGCTTGTCCATATGTGTGCATACCAATGCATGAATATGATGCTGCCAGGTTTCTGTTTTCTTGAATGGGCTTAGTGCTGTCAAAGTAATGTAATGATCAGCTCAGTACAATATCCAGAGAGCTCAAAAGGATGCCAAAACAATGTCCATGCAAGTGGACAAAAATGGTGTTGCTACGCAAAGACAGGAAAAAACATGTCAAAGTAAAGAAAAAAAATGTTAATAGCCTTTAACTACAGAGACAATGTTCCACTGTGAAGAAAAAGATAAAAATAACACAGGAGACTTGAGGTGATGTCCTTACAAGCAGTACACATTACTCAATACAGAAATACAAAGGAAAGTCATGTCTCCTCTCAGATCCAAATGGCACAACACGATGCTATTACTTTGCTTTCTCTTGATACAGATGGGAAAACCACATGTGCATAAGATGGAAAGCAAAACACAGACCTCCTGGGCCTGTTCAAGTTGACAACTCAAAAGAAGACAATTGATTGCATTCAAAATATTTTCATGCATTTGACAATGATGGGTTCCTCTCTGTTTAACTACTAGAAGAATGCCAAAAATGGACGTACTCTTTATGTCATTCCATTTATTATACACATCCCATTTCTCCTCTGTAATCTGAAATCACTAAAACTTGTTCTTTCCTCTGTTTTTGCCACTTGCAATTTATATTCTGACTTATCTTTTAAGCCACTAAACATTTTTTAATCCTTTTACACTGGCTGGAAGACAGATTATAGTGTGAATGCACACAAGGAAATAACACTTACACAACAAAAGTTTTGTTGTCATTTTCTGGTCTCATGTGTCATGCCACATTTCCAAACTGATTTCTAGATTTAAAAGAGTTTGGCGTAAGAAGCTATTAAAAGAAAATCTGCCAGAAAAAGAAAAAAACAACAACCTTAGTATATATCTGGACCTGACATGAGAGCAGACATTGTTCTTTACACACAAGGCAGGTCCTCATGACTAGCTAGACATGGCATGGGAATGATTATGGACCTGCAGGCCAAATTCCAATTTGAAACAGTGTTGAGTATCACATTATAGATATGGGAGAGTTAAGTGGGTGGGGCAGAGGAAAATAGATGGGCTAAAGCCAAAGGTAATTGGCCTGTTTTACTTTAGTGCCCCCCTCCCAGCAGCATTCTAGAATTATTGTAAACTTGAGTTGGATGGATCATAGCACTAAACACTTGCCACAGTTATAAATGATGGAAGAGGAGAAGAAGAGGAGGAGGAGGAGGAGGAAGGGGGAGGAGGAGGAGGAGGAAAAGGCAAACGGGGGCACAGAAAGCTCAGACTAAGAACCTTCATCATCAGACATAACTACAATAATTGAGCTGCATTGTTATAGTCACTTCTGATGATGCCACACCAAACAACAACAACAACAAAAAAAAACATAACACCCTACCATTTCAGTCTGGCAACTGTTTGGTTCAATGTGCCCCTGACTGGGAGGGTGCTGCAGATATTACTTCCCAGTAGCATCTTGGTAACCCTTCAGGTAAGGCACTGTTGGTCTCATAAGTGAGGCTTTGGTGGTCACATTCAGTTGTTAACAACCATGAATATGAATCCCCAACTGTTATGAGACCATCAGTCCAACTTATAGTCTTTTAACTACTGAACAGGATGTTAGTCTTCCATTTGTCATGGTGCACTGATGTGGACAGTCACTTTTGTTGAAATACATCCTTGCAGTTGACTAAACAGAAGCAATTTTTACCCTTTGGGGTCCATCATAGCCATTATTGTCTCTTTTAAAACCAGCAGCAGCTGGTGGATCTATTGCTGTTGGGTGTGTGTGTGACAAAATCCACTCTGGGTTTTATAGCCACTCTTCCCACAGCTGCTCTCCTGGTGCTTAACCTCTGTTGGCAATACTGTTCAGTATTTGCATATCCTAGAGAAGTTTTGGGAGGAGCATCCATAAACTGAGAGTGGACTCACTATGTTATGGCAACATATCTACCAGTTGCACCCTGGTTGGAACATAATTTTAACTTAGAAAGTGTCCTATTAACTCTTCAGATCATCTCACTAGAAGTCCATCTAGGAGAAGTCATATTTTGACCACTGTTAAAAAATAGTCATGGAGAGGTACCCTCCATTACATAGAGTGAAGCAGCTGCCTCGCTTGGGATCTACCTATGGGGACAGGTTGCTCTAAGTATTGCCAAAGTGTTGGGGGACAGAATGCATGTGCCACATACCCTGTTTCCCATATGGTAGCTTACAGTTCTCAGCCACAGTGTCTATGCTGGCTCTCTCCCATGATAATATAAAATTTACATGCCATGCTAGTCAGCTGTTGTTAATGGATATGGGGGAGGCACCATCTTGTCCTTCACCCCATGCAACTCAGTCTTTTGGGTCAGTCCTGGAAGGAGCACCAACAATTTGGAATGTGCATTGGATTTAGCTAGTGTTCAAAGAGGCAAGCCTGTAGAATGTAAGAACATTGCCAAGTTTGAGTAAGTTCACAGGAGAGCAATCATGGTGGTCAAAGGAGATTCTTGACTAGACATTGTGACTTTCAACAGCTCCTTTATCTTTCCTAACACCATGACGAGTCAGGCTTAAATTAATATTCAAGTGTCATGCCTCCCTAGACTTTTCATCTATCCTTCTGAAACTCTGCAGTCTTATAACCAGGGAATACGTTTAGGATATGTGTTATTTGCATATAAACTGCCCCAAAAATATTGACAAGAAGAAAGAAATGCTTCCAAAACTATTTATTCCATTTTACATGAACCACTGCACCTATCTTTCTAATTTTTTTGCACATCTCTTACTCAAAGCTGCCTCTGTATTTTTTTGCCATTTTCATAACAATGGTCCACAAGGAACACAGGGAAACTAACCACATTTTCTTTCAGACATCCTCCTAATAGAAAGGCTACTCTTGCCTCATATCCTCTGCTTCTATTTGTCTAACAATTTTTCAGGCATGATCCACTCCTCAGGGGCTACTAAGTCTGAACATCTTTTCTACATGTGGCAAGAATAAAATAAATACTTTATTAGTAACTCTCTTAAAAAAAAAGAGAGAGAAAGAAAACCTTTAAATGCACATAGTACACAGACCTGTATTTCGTTGTCAAACAGAAATGTAGACTTTGAAGGTTAGGCAATGGCAAGGATGAAACGTTAGAGTTCAAATCTCAACTGTTTTGGACACACACACCCTGAACTAAAACGGTTTGGCTTCAGATCAGTCCACAAAGAAACGGTTCACTTCCTGAATATGAGAGCCCATTGTGAATTCAGTGTGGGGTCCCTGAATTTCCCATGTTTGTAGCTGTATCATCAAGCCAAAAATATTTATCCGATTCCCCTATGTTATTTCCAAATGTAATCCCCCTTTTAAAGATGCTATTAGCAATGAAAAAAAAGGCAAGTACAACATAGGAACCTTGTCTTCCTATCTCTACACCTAACAGCAAACTGAGAGTCTAGTTTATCAATTACAAACAGTAATGTGGGCTAACACAAAGAAATTGTGTTTTATTATCTGCATGGAGTTTTGCCTTAAGGACATTCATATGAATATATGAATTTGCCCTACACTGTTAGTCCATCTAACCTTGGGCTGTCTACCTTGCCTGGGAAAAGAGTTTGGAAAAATTAATGTTGGACTGTGCATCCCAGAATGCCCTGTCACTGTTGACATTATTCCTCAGCCTCATTGCTTAGGATTCTTTTAATTGGAAATACTAAAAATTCCTGTATAAGCTGTGCCATTCTGCTGATGTGCTGTATGAGAACACTAAAATGTTTCATAAATAAAATACACAACAGCAACTTACCATGAGGGGGAGAGAAATTAAGCAAAGCATTTCTGCACCCCTAAAAGAAAAATAAAAAAACTGAGCTCAGTTGCTCTGAAGAGCAACAAAACCACAGATCTTCTGTTGGTGACATGCCCAACATCATACATTACTATGAAAGAATGTAAGATGAAGCAGTGAGTGTTTGAGTCTTTTTGGAAAGTTTGAAATATTTGGAATTTATAGCTATGATGTGCATCGTTAGAAATGATTTATCTCTATTGTGTGAAGGTGGAATTGGACTCCTTGCTTCTTAAGCATTGTCCAGTATGTGGTTTCAAAGGCCAACTAAGGGCAGCAGCAGTGGTGAAATTGTTAGTTGTTTTCTCTACATCAAGGTGGCATGTATGTTTATATGTAAATATTCCCTAAGAAATGAGTAGCCCAAGGCCTCAATCCAATTACTAGTGACAACTAAGGTGTTTACTGAATCAACTGTTGAATGGCAGATGCTGTTAACTCAATGGGTCCAAACTAGCTAGGAAAGCCAGAGTGGTGTAGTGGTTTGAGCATTGGACTATGACTCTGGAGGCCAGGGTTCGATTCCCCCCGGTCAGCCATGGAAACCCACTGGGTGACCTTGGTGTGCTCACACAATGTCAGCCTCCGAGGGCAGATTTCTCTTCTGAAGAAATCTCGCCAAGAAAACTCTATAATAGGTTTGTGTTAGGGTCACCATAAGTCGGAAGTGACTTGAGGGCACATAACAACAACAAACATAGGAGGTAGCAGTCGGCTAACAGCTGGTGACAGACTTTTCTGAGAAAAAGAACTGGCAGAAGGCCTGAAGGAAGATAGTAAAGGCCTTTCTAGTGGGAAAACAAGCAGATTCTTCTGACGATCTCTTACCCTAAATAAGCAGAAGTGCTAGTGGCTGAAGAGATGTGAGCTGCTAACATAGTACCTGCAGAAGAATTCTCACAATTCTAATACAGATATCATCTGAAAACTGTTTGTTAAGCACGAAAGAGAAGGCTATGTACGCAAAATTGTGCATACAAAGGGAAGTGGGGCGGTGATTCATTCTGGGGTGGCAAGGTATGCACCCATTGTTTTTGGTTTCTCCCTTGTAGTTATTTATTTGAAAGTTGATTATTTAATTTATATCCAGCCTCTCTGTCAATATGGGAGTCATGGCAGCTTAAAAGTTTTTGCTTCTTCCCAATGCTCTAAGTAGAATAATTTGCAGATGCAATGGCTTCCCTCAGAACAGAGGGAGCCAATATACCCTCACCATGCGATCCCTATTCCCTCCGTAGCCACTGAGATGCACTCAATATTTACTCCAGAGAATTAGACCTTTCAAAAGAAATCTAAGAGCATGGGTAGGAAGGGGTTCTGGGGAAAGTTCTTCTATTTGAACAAATGACTGCTGCTGCAATGCTGGATCTCTCCTTCAATTCACGGTCGTTCCCTTTTTTGCCACTTTGAAAAGAGCTTCTTACAGAGTTGGGGTTAGGAGAGAAATGGCTTTATGACAACCCACTGACTACGTAATCAGCAGTGTGCATAGTCCTTTTAAGAAGAGAAGAAGTTGCTTCCTTATTTGTACACCTGTGCTGTGCAAATCCAGTTTCTGTCCATGCCATAATAAGAGGTTCCCTCTGAACTCAATCTGAGTGAAAAGATGAGATGTTTATAATTACTAGGATTATGTCTTACTGCTGAAGTGGTTTAAGGAGGAGAGAAGGTGAAAAAGTATCCAGATCTTACCCCCTTGCCTTTGTAAAGCAGACTTGACTGGCTGACTTTTAATTGGGAAAAAAAACATTAAATTGTAAGCTTTTGAAGGCAGGGGATTTATCTTATTGCTAATGTGTTAATCCATGCATGAGCCAAAGTAGTATCCATTAATTGAAACAAATCCCATTACTTGATTTGGCTCAAAATTGCTCTAGAAGCAAGTAAGAATGGAAGATTTTCCTCAAAAAAAAGTAGTTTCGTTCTATTGAAGTATTGCAAAATATCTTGAAATATCTGTTGAGAATAACACACACTCTAAGCCAGGAATGTTATTGGCTTCCATCTACTATTGGGAGCTATTCCATGGAGCGTTGTTCTATGTTAAATTTTTGCTTGGCTAGAAAAGAACCTATTATGTAAAGCTTCAACCTAAGTGGTTTTCTCACTTTACAGAAAGTGTTAGTAAACATTTCCAGACATAAAACAGAACAAAAATATGTGACAAATACAACTACTTGGTCCAAGTGTACTGATAACAGAATGATGCTTCTAAGTAACTTTCACTGGTGTTTCCCTGCCTTAGGCCTCTATTTGTACTAAATTAGCTGATTTCATCTTTTCTCTTTTTCGTGGGGTAAACTGAAAGTTGAAGCATAGTGAACGGATGAGGGTTCCTAACAGAAACTGAAATATTAAAAAAAGGGTTCAGTTTCTGGAATGCACATTCCACAATAAACCAAACTTCCTCTATAAAAAGCCCACATAGTATTGACTGACAAAATGATACCAGTTGACAAAAAGCCAAATACGTTTAAGGTACAGAGTGAAATATTCAAATGCATAACTCAATATTTAGAGCTCAGCACTACAACTTAAAACCATTTTTCAATTGTTTTAATTCTTTAGTTCTTCAATTGTTATTAGAGATAACCTAGATTATCACAGTGTCAACTGCTTTGATAAACAAGATGTTTCACACTGTTATTAATTCTAGAAAAGTCCAGTCTCTTTCATTTTAGAAATGATATAGCTTGGGTAGAAGCAAAGCCATTTAGAACTCCTTTTTACACCTTGAGAATTCTCCACCAGATTTATTAATGGAATCCAGTATTAAAGGAGAATTCTGGACAGGGTACTTAACCAAGATCGTGCTTCCCAAGAGCAGTGAATCCTGGTATACACATGCAATGTACCTTACTGGCATTGAATGTGTCAGAAATCTCCCCTTTTAGTAACACTGTTATCTGGATCATACAGACAGATTAAAGGGATGCAGAATAACACCCTTAAATTTCTCATCATAATCCATCTTGAGTGGTGCCATTTCCAAATGACAGCTTCCTGGAAATACTTCATACAAAGTGTGCGGAAGGTGCTATCTCTTCTTCTTTTACTAAGTCTTGATGAAAAAGATTGAAGAGGTATCATTTAGAAATGTGTGTTTTATATGCCATCAATTCAATTTTGACTTCTGGCAACCCAATAAATCAATAAACTTCACAACACTTTATTGTTCACTGCCTTTCTCAAGTTTTGCAAATTCAGGTCTCTGGCTTCCTTTATTGGGTCAATCAATCTGTTGTGCAGTCTTCTTCTTTTCCTATCGACTTCAACTTTTTCAGCATTTCTCAGTCTTTTCCAATGAATCACATTTTCCCCACCACTAGATGATATTTTCAAGTATTTTCTCATTATTTTAAAAACATTCACACATAGCCCTCATGTTATTAAAGATTGTTCCTAATACCTGAGTACAGCCAGAAGTGAGAAATATTCATTTGCATGCTTAAATATACTCCCATCCGATATATTCCACAATGAAAGTTAAAATAGTATGAGTTGAAAGCAAAGGCCTTTTCTGAATCAGTAATGTTGCAACATTATGTACATTCAGATCTCAGAATAGAACTATGCGAACTGAATAGCCCAGTGGTTCTCAAACTTTTTACTCCTGTGACCCCTTTTACATTGTGCCCCCTTGTTCCACACTGCACCCCCTTGTGTCCTATCCTATGACTCTTTCCCATTCCCTCTTGCACATGCCCCTTGCTTTAAAGCAGGTGCCCTGTTTTAATGCTTGCATTCTCACATTCACTGCCTCCTCTCTTCACTTTCCTTCTCCCTACCTGACAAACTGCCACAAGGCTGCTAAGGGGCATGTGCCCGCTGTGCCAAGAGTGGCATGTTTGGAGAAGCTGAATGAGAAAAGCACTAAAAAAGGGAAGCCAATTTTTGCTATATCTCAGAGGGAGGAAGGCATAACAGTGGAAGACACTCTGCATTACTTTTTTGCAGAAACCAGTCAGTCCTCAACAGTGCACATATGTAAACACAGTCTTGCCTTTCTTTCTGTATTTTCAGGCCAATTTTCTTGCACCCCCCCTTGAGCAACTATTGCACCCCCCTTAGGGTCCCACCCCACAGTTTGAGAACCACTGGCATAGCCAATAGCTAACATGAGGAACTCACCCCTAATTTCCATTGCATTGTTGATAATCAAAATTACCTGTGAATTGCTGCTCCACAGATGCTGGAAATGGAGGCATATACAATATTTCCATAGACTTGGAACTGAAACAGAGGACAGCCTGCTGGGCAGAGTACATCTGCTCTATCCTTTCTGAGATCAAGCCCTCTTGTAAAACATGTAATGGCAGTGGGGACTGCAGAGAAAACGAGATAAACGGCATATAAAATAGTGCCACATAGAAAAATCAGCATGCCATTTGCAATACAGTATACAGAATTAAATATGAAAAGTCTTTAAAGCATTTCACTTTAAAGTTAGCTGCAGTGTACACTTAGTGGACTTTTGGTCTCAGTGCCATCAAGCATAGTACTCAAGAGCACTGACAGTAAAACATAGTGCTTTTGTTTGAAGTGGAGTATGCATTTATCTGCTTTCTTGTACGGTTCAGCAATTGTGCTATGTCCTTTTTAATAAAAGGAAAAAAAATGGCTTGCCTTTTTCATAACCATATTTACAAGTTACTCATGAAAACTTCCTGTCTCAAGGAAGTGTAAGTTAATAATCCAGAATATTCACAGCGAAATGCAATACACATGCCCAGAACTGTTCTTAATAATTTCAGAGGCTCTGAAACTAGCCTGTCCCTACAACGAGAAAAAGGATGTTCTCTTTGATCCTAATTTGTCATTTTAACCTCATTGCAGGGCATTAGTGAAATCCTGTATTCGTTTAATCTTCATGGGTCTTTGGCATCCATTGCTGCCAGGATTCTCAAAGTCTGTGACAGGTTTTTGGCTGGATATCCTTTTTTTTCTAAAAAGAAAAAAAAATGGTCATGTGTTTGCACTCTATTGAAAATACAGTGGATCAGTTAATTTCCACTGACTCTCTGGAATTCATGTTAGCTTTAGATGCTATGAATTGTATTACTTCCTCATACACTAGTGAAACAAACTGCATGAGAAAACAAAGGAATCCATTAGCTCTTTTGAGACTAATTGGGAAGAAGAAATTTCTAGCATAAGCTTTCATGGACTTAGTCTAGTTCATGCTAGAACTTCCCTTTTCCCTGTGAAGTCTCAAAGGTGTTCCTGTATTCCTGTTTTTATATGCTGAAAACTGAATAACACAGTCATTTCTTTGATTATAACTACATGAGGGACAACTCCGTAACTGTATTTGTCTGAAAGTGTGCAGATTATCTATACTGACATTTTTGTTGGTTCCTTCAAGAAAAGCTTCTTGTACTTCAGTGCAATATTGCTTCGAAAGTATGTGACATGTTTTCAGTTCCTTCACTGCTTTTGATATGTCTTATTAGTTACATGATGGCACAGACATTCATGGGACTGCATTGTAAGTTATCTTGCACTTATTTTCTTTCAGTTCTTCTGAGGTTTAGCAATTTTTTTTCATTTCTAATTAACTGATTTCAAACATATAATATGTTTCTACTTTAGCACTATTTCATAATTTGCAATAATTTGATATTTTCAAATTGATTCGGACACAATTGTTCAGATATGGTTTAAGTTATACGTGGGAGTTTTTCAATTAAACTATTAGGAATTTATCTGAGTTTTCAATATTTTTGCAATAATTTGTGATAGAATATGGGGAAATCAGCGTTAAGCTTATAAGACAAATAAAAAAAATCTAGATCATAAGGATAAAGCCAATTGTTGATCTCAACTAGCATAGACATTTTGAATTCAAAGGACTTCCATAATCATTGATTGAACAAGTCTTGTTGATTCAATGGGCCCAGTCTAGTTGTGATTTACAGGTTGATTTAGCCCATAGGAATTATATTATCAAAAGAGGGTTCTCAGTATCCACTAGGGTATGATTCCAGAACTCCCCCATGGATACCAACATTTGTGGATGCCAAGTCCCTTATGTGCAATACTGTAGTAAAATGTTGTCCCTCATATAAAATGGCAAAATCAAAGTTTGCTTTTTTTTTCTTTTGAATATTTTCAAGCCATGGTTGGTTGAACTCATGGATACAGTGGACGCAAATGTGGAAGGCTGACTGTACTGGAAACTGAGTATACTTTTCAGCTCTGTTTACGTGACTGGCATGTATGGCCCTTTTTATGCTTTACAATTTCTAAAATATCTAGTTATGTTGTGATAAATTACCAATAGTGAATTAGATATTATGTTTGATTATTGGATCACTGTTATAAAGGGCTAAGAAAAGAATCGCTTTTTCTTGAACTCTTCTACATCTTGACTGATAAAAAGAGATAAAATGAAACTTTTGTAAAATTTATATTCTTCCATACAACATAGAAGCACACAACTTGATGATACTGCATTTATACAAAAGAAAGAAAGAAAGAAAAGAAAAGAAAAGAAAAGTTAATTTTAGAGATTTGGGTAAAGTCCTTCTAGAAGAGGGAATGCAGAAGGACCCAGTTTAGGAGACTATATGAGCACCTAGCTTCTAGGGCTGCGTGCTCAGTTCTGATCAACAAATGCTTGATCAGACCATTGGTCCACCTATCACAGCAACGCCCAGTTCTGACTGGCAGCTCTCCATGGTTGCAGGGAGGATATTTTACCCCCACATCTGAAGATATCTAGTATTCCCTACTGGTCTTTCATCCAAGTATTAACCAGAACTCCTGGTGAAGGCTTTCTCTCTGTCCCACCACCATCCCAGACTTGCCTGGTGAGGACACAGGAGAGAGCCTTCTCAGTGGCTGCTCCCACCCTGTGGAACTCTCTTCTGCAGGAGGCTAGGCATCCCCCTTCTCTGCTCTCCTTTAGCTGACAGACAAAAACCTTTCTCTTCAAACAAGCTTTTCCTCTGGCTGGATAGCTTATTAATTAGCATTGTTTTCAAGTTATATATCCTTTTAATGTTTTTGGTGGTTTTAATGTTTTTAATCTGTTTAATTTTATTAATTGTGTTTTTAATGGGTACCTACTGATGGAAGCTGCCTTGGGTCCCAATCTTGGAACAAAGGTGGCCTATAAATATAATAAATAAATAATAAAGTGCATAGCTTCTGAAATCAAATGATACAATACTACCTTGAACACATTAGGTGAGTGTAACATTTTCAAAATGATCTTGGATCAGTATTTTTCAGGACCTTTCTTTAGGTCAAAAGACAGACAATCTTGACTTAGTGAACATGCTTTTATTAATAGATTTCATATAAGTGTTAATGAGCACTGAGGTACAAATTATTCCTAACAATGTAAATATACAGGTATGCCTCAGCTAATGAAGTGGATGTGTTCCAGAGCATTCCTTCTTTAACAGAAAATCTGGTTTCAGATGGCAAAATAACATAGAAAGAAGAGGGATATGTTCCTACACTACAAAAAAAGGGGACATGTTTCAGCAAACGTTTGCCCCCTAAACTAACAATATGTATATGTGAAATGAAACAACCAGATCAAGTAAGCCTTGAATTCAGAGATGACCTTTTCTTTTACAAACTTCTTATACTTTCTATTTCAGTAGCCAAACTTAGACATCTATGTTGCTGTTGTTGTTGTGGTTGTTTTAACATGCTGAAATAGCTGGTGAGGCAGGCTAATTTGCTCTCTTGTATCTGTTTTGCTCAACATTCTGGAGGCTATTTACCTTTCCTGTTGTAGGCCAATACACACAGCTACTGTGGGATCAACAAGAGCAGAATCCTACCTTTTCCCAACTCAAGCTTTATTGCATTGTTTACTGCAGACACACTGCTGCAACCCAATCCCCAAATCCTGTACTTTGCCAGCCTTCCTTAATCATCCTGCCAGTGACTCTACTTGTGAAAAACTTCCAGCTAGACAGAAGACAAGGAAGAAAGGGGTGGGGCTGTGGTGGGTGTTAGAAGACTTTGTAGAAAGGAGCTTCTTTATCAAAGGGTTTGTTAACTGAAGTATGCCTGTCGTTCAAATTTTAATTCTATTATCTATGAGGATATTCCTTACATAGTTCAAGAGAAATTTGTATTTCATTGGTCAAATTTAGAATTCTCCTTAAATATATCTAAAAAAACTTTAGATACTTTAAATTACTCCTTAATTCTGCAGCAGAATTGTAATTTGCAGCAAACTGCAAAATTTATCTAGGAAAATTACAATGCAATATAATACATGTCTACTGATGTGCAGTGTAATATTATGCATGTCTTACTTCCACTTGAGAGGCTATAGGAATGCAACTGGGTAAATAGCCCCATAAGTATAAGAGAATAAGAGCACAACATGGCATAAGACACCAGAGCAGAAGTCTGTAACTTTTAATATCCAAGAAAATCATGGTGTGTTTAGCAAACTTAATATCTTTGATACATAATTTACAGCTATCTTTAGAAGCTACTAATATTACATAAGAGTATTTTATGCTTAGAGGACATTTTGGATCCTTCTTTTTCAACATCATTTCTCTGCTAGAGAGATTACCTCTTTGCTGGCATTCTTTGTATTTGTTCAAGAAGAAAAAAAAGCTATCTCTAGTTTACATTACTAGCTTTTTCAGATTCGCACAGTACAATGTACCTTTGTAACAGTTATTTAGGTCTTTTAAGTGTTTGCCAACTCCTCCCACATATGATGAATTTTCAGTCCTCAAAGGCCGAATTCACATATTTTAAAATTAAAACAAGTCAAAGTCTTCATTCACCATTTTGGAAAGAATTCCATATTCTCCTTCCAGTGGTGACAGACTTTAGAAACGCACACAACTCTTTCTACTTCCATTTTCCACCACAGTTTTAACTGGAATCATGACCCTGTAGTTCAGTTTCTTCACTGAACTGCGTTCTCTTTTCTTTTTCTTTTTTTTTTTTGAGCAGGGAGGGAACTACAGTTTACTAGCATTCCTGTCCTTCTAAATTGCAGAAATACAGTTCCTCATGGCATAATTACGCAACATGTCCTTTTTAGCATTCATTCCAATAATATTTGTATTCAGTTCTGAATAGTGAGTGAATAGCAAAGAGTGAACAGACAGCTGTGATCTTTATGCATTATTTCTTACTAATAATAAATTGTTCACATATGATTACATTTAAACACTTTGATTACTTCTCACTATCTCACAAAGTTTAGATCTTTTGTACAGACTCATTTGATGTTAATTCAAATACTTATTTTTATAAGGCATCTTGCTCACCCCTTCATGGGTGCTAAGCTCTACTAAGGCCCAAACTAGAATCTAGGATATGCTTAGTTTCTGGTATCTGTTTCTTTTTTGAGGGATAAAATTGTGTACAACTGTGCATTTAAATGAAGTGGCATTTCAATTAACTGTGGGTCAGTATCCCAAAATAACTGTTTTTTTCTAAAACAGTATTCAACTTAACAATTTTCTTCACCTTTTGCCATAAAAATATCAATGAAGATTCTATTTCACCATGTGTCTCTCTAAAGCAATTCCAAAATCTAACAGACAGAAGTGACATTCCAGTCTTAACTCTGATAAATCCAGAATTTAGGTTAACTGTACAGTAGCAGTCCCTTGGGCCACAAGTACCACAAGTAATTATCTTTACAACCACAAACAAAATATCTTCAGTCTTAAATGCAACACCTGAGCAGAAGCACAATAAAGAGAATGAAGTTGTCAGTTCTGCAAAGTGGTAACAAAAAAGCACACCAATGAGTAAACAACAATGGCAAGGATTCAAATTGGTGGTCCAAAATAAATAAATAAAAATAAAAAGTTATTGTAACAAATATGAACAATGCATGTAGAGACTCAAAACATTCAGCTGGAACAGTAACTAAGCCTTAATAGCAGACAGAAGGTGATGAAACACATTGTGCATGTTAAATTCTCAATTTTTGGAGCACCTCATTTTTTTTGTAGGTCTGTGCAGCTAGTCAGATTTTATTGCCTTGTTTTTCAAATACTGTAGCAATCAAACAGGGAAAATAACTTCTTTTATAACTCAGGACATTTTTCAAAAGATCTCTGTGCTATCCAAGATAGTGGAATTTGCCAGTACATCCCAAGATTTCATTACACCAGGGACAGTGTTAAGTTACCTTTGCAACTCAGCCTTCAAATAAAAGGTACTTTCAGGATGAATTAAAATGAAAGAGGCACACCTGATATGGGGGTGATTAACTAAACAGCAAGCCTTCTTAGGAGATGCGTTCAGAGGGACATCGGAAGCAAGCACAACTATTCCAAAAATCAGAATACTTAACTGTGGAACAAAGAACATGTCTTGGAGATGAGGTGGGGAAAGAATAACCCTCTGTTCCTTTTTAGGGTGGAAAAGGTAAAAGATCTGAGGACAGCTGTAAAACCCTGCAACCTTCTCCCATTGCATCTATTCAAACTTTTGGCTAAGATCTTAGAAAAGCGGGGGGGGGTAAGAACCGCAAAAAGAATTTCAAAGAGAGAGGAAGAGACATTTTTTGCACTTACCCGAGGTCTCGCTGCCTCTCACAGGACCGGCTAAAAAGGCGACACCTGCAACCAAAGGGAGGGGGGGATGTCGTAAGCGACCCTAAGGAAAGGAGGTACTGAAGGGCACCCATACGGCTGGATGCCTGGTCGCAGGGTCCCCTCCCCTCGAATATTTCAACCACTTCCAGGAGGGATTCAGGGGCGCCTCTGTCTAAGTGGCCCCCTCTCCCCCACTAATGGGAGGGGCGGCGTGAGTTGCATACCCACCGAGGAAGAGCAGGACGGGCGCCATGGCCGCACCTAGGAAAGGGAGGAAAAGGGGCCGTCAGTACCCGCTCAGCCAGGCGAGGGTTAACCCGGGAGTTGTTCTCTCCCCCTCCCCAAGCTGGAAGAGAGAGAGGGAGGGAGGGAGAGACAGACACTGTTTTTGGGTAGGTGGGGGGACCCCCCCTCCGGCTCCTGATTGGCAGGGCGCACTCTCCCCGACGGAGGGCTGGGGAGGGGTCCCACCTGTAGCGAAGGGAACGTGAGGTAAACGGTTTCCCCCGTTCGAGGAAGAAGCGCAGCAAAAGGAAAAGGAACAAAAAAGCGCGCCTTTTCTGCTGCAGCGAAGCACGGGAGGAGCCGAGAGAGGCAGGTGCGAAAGGGAGCGCGGGGAAGAGGAGAACGGCCGCGAAGCCGGAGGATGCTGGAGAGGGAAACCCTGCCGACGCGAAGGTGTCCGTCCGTCTGGCCCAGCGCTGCGCGCCGAAGGGGCCGCGCGCCCTGGCTTTAAACTCTGCCCGGGCAGGCGCATGAGCAGCACTGGGCAGGCCCAGGCAGCCTGGGTGGCCCCGGAAGGCGGCTGACCCGGCCGGGGGGAGGGCGCGAAGGAGCACCGAGTGGGCCGGAGCCCTTGGCAGCTGTCGCCTCTTTGAGGAGACGGCGGCTGCAGCTGCGCGGGCGGTGCCTCGGGAAGAAGCCCGGGCAGCAGGTGCGCCCTGCTCGTCCCCGCGCAGCTCCGGGGACCACGAGCCCACCTGTCACCGGAAGCTGCTTTTTCTCCTCAGGGGTCTCTCTCGCTCTCTCCCCCTCGGACAAAGTGGAGCTCCCAAACTCTTGCTTCTGGCCGGCCCCGCGGTTTCCCTTTTAAATCCACACATGTGATGCTTTGGCATAGGCCATTTCCGCACTAGACTGTTATAATGCTATTATTCCACTTTCAACATCCTATGGAATGCTGAGGTTTGCAGCTTAGGGAGGGGCCTTCTTCGCTGCAGCCTTTGAGGGGCTGGGGGAGGGCTCAACTCGCACGTCCATCCTCTTGGGGCTAATCAAACAGGATAATCCATGATGAGAGTTGTAGTCCGACACTAACTGGAGAGCCACCAGTTGCCCATCCTGCATTGAACGTTGAATCAATTCCATATCTCTCACACTTTGAATCAACTCACATATCTCTCACATTTTCTCATGAGCAGCTGAAGCTACTGATCTTTGTCCTGATTCTGTCTGACACCAGCTCTGTGAAGCCCACATTCTGATTGCATTTTCTTCTAATTCCTTTTGAGTGCTGTAGTAGACAACGGAGATATGGGTCCCTTAAAAATGGTATCCAAACTGCACCTGTCATGCTGGTTCATTATTTGGATTGCTTTGTTACTTCCGTTATGGCACTGTTGGTGAGGACCCCAGATATCATTTTGATGTCAGCCAATTCGGCCTTAGCTGGGCTTTTTACAGCCACCCCACTCCACATGTTTGCAAGGTTCTCGGACAAGCACAGACAGGTTGCGGCCGCTAATGGTTTTACATTAAAAACCCCATTGAAGCCAGCAACTCAAGCCTCACTCGTAGCTTCAGGGAACTTCCACTGCAAACCTTACAATAGCTGCCTGGCTCTCAGCTGGACTAGTCCTTGTAAACAGGACATTTACATACTGGCTAAACTGTTGTCCTTGAGTATTAAGCTCATCATGCAAACTTGACCTTTTCCAAATCCTTTGTCCAGCTCCAAATTTCCTTTGTTCCCACCTGGCATGCCATAGCTGGTAGGCACAAACTCCCCTATAAAAGGTCCCCACTTTTGGGGCTTCCTTGGATCACTTTGGGCTGCCATCCTGCCTTGCTGCCGGTGGTCTAAGGGACTCCCTTCAGCACCCCATGCTGAGCTTTCTTCCCCAGAACCCCTCTTCTCTCCAGGACTACGAGACAGGTTGTATTGCCTTCCCTTGCAAACCTCCGTTTCTCTTTTCAAGTCAATTAGTTTATGTTCTGTCTTTCGTGTCTTTTTGCCTTTAATAAAGAATTGTTCATTATTTGGAAGAACCTTGTCTAGCTGCTCTCTGACCCGCTGCTGTGTACATAGGGTTAAAGATCTCGCAACGTTATCCTGCCTCTTGCTAGTCAAACTAGTGTCTCAGCTAATTTCCCCCAAATTTGGTATTTTAATTGACAACCCAGGCGCCCCTCACAGGACCCCCCAATTCTCAGGGTAACAGCTTAGTGACCAATCCAAGCAGTCCATGTTTCCATACTACGATGTTTGGAGGCCCTTAGTATATGGAATCCCACAATTGCATCCTCTCAGACTGGTCCTGTAACCAAGAACTAAAGAGTTGTCTTCTGAGCGAGGGGCCAAACTCTTCTGCATTTCTTCCAACTGACTTTTTTTTTTCCAGAATATTGAGAATAACACATGAAACAAAAGAGATGAAAATCACTGAATGGCTCCCCATAGCTCTATTCTTCCCTTATCAATTCTGGATAGACCCAAAGAAATAAAAAATGTCATCACTATAACTCAAAATGTTGAGGAAGTTTCTATAAGTCATATACAAAGTGAAATATAACACTGCCTTCTGATTTACTCAAGGTAGAGGCAAATTTCTTTCCCCTTCTCCATTCTACCTTTGGGTGAGTGAGGGGAGATTCCCTTTGGCTCATGATTGGCAGGGCACACAGTCAACAAAACAAGGAAGACAGCTTTGGGATGTATCCATCTTGGAAAACTGTAGCAATTTGATACCACTTCAGCTGCCACAGTTCGATCCTACAGAATCCTGGGATCTGTAGCTTTATGAATTACTTGGAACTCCTTAGCATATTCCCACAGAATTTTAGCACTAGAGTTCTCTGTGGAAAATTATAAATATCTGATGAAATTATAAATCCCAGGATTCTGCAAAATGGAAGAGTTAAAGCAGTATCAAAGTGATGTAACTGGCTGATATGGAGGTCAGTTCTGTCATCAGGTGCTAGGTAACAGTATGGTAGCATACCTTTGCTCCTGGCCCTTGAGATGCAAAGGTCAAAGATGGAAAGAGTTCACAGTAGTTTAAACTAGTGTATCATCTGAAATGGAAACTGGAACTGTCTCTAGACCAGCATTTAACATTATTGGGAAATTTAGTTGGAAGGCTATTAGTGTTCCCCCTTTAAAACATACTTAGCTGTTGGATTTGCATCAATATTGTTAGCAACCTATATTTTGAAACAAGTTTGTTATATAATTTCTTCTACCATTGCTTTGACTTCCTGTCTGTTGCATGTGTCCCAATGATGGAGATTAGAATGTTTCTGTAATGCGACTGTTGAGCAGTTTGTTATGTTTTGGTGGGATGTGATAGTCACAGAGCATACTGACTGACCAGATTTTAACAACAGAACAGAGCAGAGACACTAAAGCAGAGACACTATTAAATTACATTAGTGGTTTCCAAACAATCAAAATTTGAACCACCCCTTGAGAGTAGAAAAAAATGCTGTTGTGGCAGTAGCCACATTTTCTGTCCCAGTTGGTGCTTCTGAGGAATCGCTGAAGGGGAAGTTAAAAAAGTATAATGACAAACGAATGCTTTGTTGCGGTGACCAATATAAACTTGGATGACTTGGTGAGGTAACATAACCATGTTTGCATCTTGCATACTTTCAGTGCTTACCACACACTTTTCTAGCTAACTAATGCCTTAAAATACACATTTTCTTATGAACTCTTGAATATAAGATTTCATGTCAGTAGTAAGATTTGGCATTTTTGGTCCTAGAAACAGAAAGGGTAATGAGACATTAATGTTCATATCCAATAAAGTATGGAATAATCTCTCAAATGGAGAACATCGTCCAGTGTTGGCAGCCACAAATTATTAATGTATTGTTTGCTTTGCATTCAGTTTATTTTTCAGTTAGGAAATACAAATGCATGGTCTGTTAAAGTTAATCTTTTCTCATCTGACTTTGCACACACACTCATATAACTGGTTCATATGATCAGATATCACTCTCCGTTTCTCTCCTTCACAGAACAAATCAAGATATAATCTTTTTTAAAAGCAACAGTTTTGATACAATTATTTTGAGAAACATATGAAAATGTGCAATAAACTTTTTAACTGAAATAAGTGCATTAAACAATATTGCCCTTAGCTTGAAAAATGTGCTGCTGTGAGAATGAACTGGGCAAATGATGATGATTATGACACTGTAGTTGCTGCTGTATTTATTTATCCTGCTTTTTCCACACAGCTGGGAGTCAAGGCAGTTATTCCCTTGCATTTGCATTTGCCAATTGATATTATTGCTATTCCAGCACTGACAGGTACTTCCTACAGGAGTATCAGTTGATGATCTCCTCAAAAGCTCTACATTATAAAGCAGAGGCTGGCAACTGCAGTGGGTCCAGCAGCCAATTCCTTGTCATTTGGACCCTCTGCAAACCCTGCCAAAGGACAATATAAAATTGGAAAAGTGGCCTGAAGACCATGCCTGTCTTTTAAAAAAAATATTCCTCGGTTGTCCTCCAAAGTGCCACATTTGTATAAGAACTACTTATCGTACAGTCTTTGACTTCTGGGCTCCTGTGCATGAGGTCATACTTTTTATAGTTTCCTTGTTGGCTATGCAGCTATGTTGTACACAGTTTTAAAATGTCTAACATAAGAAATTCCTGAAGCTATTGAATGAAATATATAACATGGACAATTGAATCAGACGCTGAAAATTCTTCATTAAGAAATTTCCAAAACAGAAACAGAATCCAACTGGGATGAAAGTACAGTCAGCCCTCCACATTTGCGGGTTTCGCTTTTGTGGATTCGATTACTCATGGATTATATATTGTCACCTCTGCTGCCTCCCTATGCTATTTTTAATAGGGACTGCAAGCCTTGTGAGACTGAGAATGAGGCTTGTAAGTCCCCATTAAAAATGGTGTGGGGCAGCAGTGGAGGTGGCAGCAAGCCCCACCAGCCCCCCACTTCTGCCTTGTGAAGGAACTGTGATGCCTCAGAGGAATCCATGGTGGGTTGAATATGGTGATCATACTTTTTTGTGTGCTAAATATGGTTTGGGAGGGCCTAGAGTTATTCACAGTTTTTCCATTTTCATGGGGGTTCTTGCCCCTAACTCTAGTGAATGTGAAGGGAATGTGGATGTAAAATCTTTCTAATCCTCAGAGGCTGAATTGGCTAATGAATGAAATACTTCTTATTATAAATTTTATATATGTTGTTGTGTGCCTTCATGTTATTTCCAACTTAGGGTGACCCTATCATGGAATATTCTCAGGCTGGGAATGTGTGATGTGCCCAAGGTCACCCAGTGGGTTTCCATGGCTGAGCAGAGAATCAAACCCTGGTCTCTAGGGTCATAGTCCAACATTCAAACCATTATATCACCCTGGGTCTCTACAGTAGCCTTTAGTAATATAGGGAAAAAAATTAAGGTGAACATCAATGATGTAATGACAACAAGATAGAATGGATGGGTGAGAGGTGATGCATGTGGAAGACTAGAAGGGAAAGACAGAGGTTGCAAACTGAGTCTGAGGGGCTGAGTTTGTAAATGTCTGCCATAAAAGGAAAATAGCACAATTGAACTGTAAAACCCCCCACAAAGTAGTTGGATTGAGCACAACCTATATAGAAGCAGTAAAACCAGCATAATTTATTGGATGGAGTAGAAAACTACATTCTAATTCACCAGCTGGAGTTTGGTAAAGTAATCAATGTCATAAACAGCACCAGGGCTGATGATAGATGATATTCACTACTAAGATACCCAAAGCATTTAGGTCTTTAAATGTGATCACTGGTACTTGAAATTTCTCAGAAATAGGTCCAAAGCCAAATCAGCTGTTTAAGGATTAGCAAAGTATGATTCCTGTTTGGCGGAAGAGTTTTGAATTAGCTTAAATTTCCACTAAGAATCCAAGGACAGCTTTGCATCCAACACATTGTAATAGTCTAATCCAGAAATTACCAAAGTATGCATAACCAAAGCCATACATTATTGTATGTTGACTATGTTTGTGTTTGGGAAATTATTGTCTAGGTAAGATCCAGCAGGAGTGAGGAAATGAGGGAGAAAAGGAAAAGAGAAAGGTAATATAACTGTGTCAGGAGACTATTGATAGAGTATACTCTGATACTACTTAATCTTTCTTATGGAGGAAGAATGGGCACTAAACCACACCATCTTTTTTTACAGTTCTCTGACCAGAATGGGCAATGAACTTGTGCATCAGCCATAATTTTTGGAATGTGCTCCATGCCACAGATACCACATGGGGCACCCAAGCTCCTTTTCTGAGACTGCAGCTCTATCTAGAACAGATAGAACTTTGTGCTCAAATGAACCACTCTGTGTAGAAGTTCAGTCTTCACCTTGACTGAGGTTCGGTCTGTTGGCCCTCACCTAACAATTTATTGAACCTTTGTAATTCTGCACTTCTATTGTGCTAGCCTGAAAAAGGAAAAAGAGATGTGTACTCATCTCACCCAAAATCATGTTAAACTTTTTGTACACTTGAAAGGAGAGCCAGCATTGCACAGAGGTTTGAGCACTGGACTACAATTCTGGAGACCAGAGTCTGAATCCCTGCTCAGCTATGGGTGACCTTAGGCAAGTCATATTCTCTCAGCCTCAGAAGAAGTCAAAGGCAAACTGTCTCTGAACAAATCTTGCCAAGAAAACCCTGTGATAAGCTTGCATTAATATCACCATAAATCAAAAACATCTTGAAGGCAAAGAACAACAGCAATGTGCTTGAGAGAGAAGTTAACATGAGGAAGTAGAAAAACATTCCTATTTAAGGTTGAGTACCTGAGAAGCTTCTTGTTTGGTCATGTGGACCTGAAAAGGATATATAAGATGTATGCACCTCTTTTTTATACTGCTATCACCACACATGTGCTGTATGTGGAGACACATGCAGCAGAAATACTGTTTATCCAGAGCAGCTAACAATGCAGGGTATGCCACATGACTTCACATAGTTTTTCCTAGGGGTTTGTGAGCTGTTTCTAAGCAAAGCATATGCTCGTTAATTAATCAGATAATTTATGCAGGGCTTTGAATACATTTTTCTTTAAAGGCAGAATCTCGAGAAGTTATTCGGCTTTCTGGGCTGCTCAGCTTTCCTCCAAGTCAAGAATTTTTCTTGAAATTTAAGCCAGGATGTTTTTCTTTGCTTTTCAGAGAGGAACCTGCTCTGATGATGCACTTTTGGGGATATTTCATAATTCCTATATTATAAATATCATCCTGTATCTGGCAGTATATGCTCCCCAAGACACAGGAACTTGTTAGCACAGGCCAGCAATCCTGGGATGCCTTTCACAATAAGTAACTTTTAGGAAAGCATTTTCAGCTTAAAATAAGGTTAAAAAACTATCTAATAGAAGAATCAAATGGCTGGATGTCCAGTATATTGCTACTGTCTTATACATTGATTTGGACATATAGTGAACACTAAGTTTAGGGTGGGCAGCTGCACCAGAGATCAGGGCTAATTTTTGCTTTTGGAAGCAAAGAGGCATTAATGCTTCTATAAAGTGATTAGTGAGAGAGAGGTCTAGAGAGCATGCCTATCCTTTTTTCACCTCTCTGTTTCTTTCTTTGGTCTATGTACTTAAGCCTTTTTGTTTCCTGTCTGCCTGCAGAGGTCACTTCCCCTTTTTTCCAAAAGTTAGTTAAGCCTTTGTCTAGTTAGGGAGCATCTGTGAGTCTCCGGCCTCAGGATAGTTCACATCCACAGGAGAGCCAACTTTATGGACTCTTCTACTGAAATCTAGGTAATCTTCTTTGATCTATCTCTCTTCCTATCTCAGGATGGATTTTGTGAAATGATAAATGTAGGTTTTCCTTTTTTTACCTCCTATTTTCTCCCATTTTCTACTCCAAGTTTATATTGCAGTAGCTATGCTGCACTCCACTTGATATAGATACCAAAAAGTCCCTACAGGAACAACATTTCCTTTTAACATTACGTCCACACATTAAATCAGCATGGGGTAGAGCACTGTGGGTTGCCCAGAATATCAGCCATCAGGTCATGGTGCTATGGATTTGTCCCTTTGTTTCTGAGGAGACCTGAATAATACAGATGAGATGTAAATGACAGGGTTTTTTTTTTTTTGCCAGCAGCGCTGGCCATAGATAGAAGGAACCTGTTAGTCCTCACTAGTGTTCTAATAGAAGAGATGAATGGACAACAGAATGCTCTGTTTTACTGATGAAGGATGAGACTATTTCCTTCCTCACAGCACAGAACATTCAATAACACTCACAGAATAACATCAGAGAGGTGCTCCCTTTTCTGTACCCTTTAATACATTTTATTGGCTAGATTCTTGCATGTTCATGATCCAATATTTGACACCAGTTGGCTTGTTTTGAAAGATGCACAGAGGTGCCAGTTAGTAAGTTGTTTACAAGATTTTGCTTGAAGTATTTTGGTAGATTGTACTTGAAATAGTTTGATATATTAGTGAATACATAAACACAAATGCAGCCACTTGTAAAATAAAAATATTGATGCAGAAAAACATCACACAAGACATAAATATTTGCAAAAGGATGACCATTAACTTTATTGTGTTATATGAGCTAATCTTCCTTTGGTTAGTTTTCCATCCTCTTGGATGAAGAGGACATCAATTGAAGGACTTAGATTTTTGAATTAAATCTATAACAGATATTAAGCTTACATGTACTTCTTTCAACCTCTAGTTAAAAAAGTTTTTGTTCACCCACCCATTCTAAAATACTACACATTCAAATTGTATTTTGTATTTTAGTTGGGGGAAATAACTTTATACCTCATCAAATCTGAGTTTATTTTTACAACTTTTATTCTTTTATTTTATTCAGTGCTTAAATTTTCTTTCGGTGACCTGAAAATCCTTCTCGGAATGAAGATGTGGTTTATAAATATTTATGATAAAAGGCATTTGTTGAAAGACATTGGAGAAGTCATTTGTATTTATAAATTCTTCTTTGTCTCATATAGAGTTTATGCCATTACATTGACATTATATTTTATAGTGTGTTTATATCATTTTATTTTAATTACATTGTGTCCACTGCCTTGAGAGAATTGTACAAGACATAAGGATAGTAACGCTTCCATTTTGTTATTATTTCTGTTGGCATCCCTGTCTTTCTTCCCTGCTTGCTCTGAAAAAGTACAGCACAGCCAACATTTAACAGATTATAGAAATAGCCTCAGAAATTAACTGCTGGGAAAATTCACATAGAGAGAGAACTCAGGAGACAACTCATGCAATTTATGGCAGTTTAAAGTGTGCTGCTTAGCAGATTTATTGTACCAAATCTTTTCTTGCACTAGAGCCAACTTCACCAGATGCATGAAGTGTCCCCTTAGCTGAGAACAGAAAAAGTGGGGTCAAATATGGGAAGTACATTTCTATGGAAAACTGAAATATATCTAGTTTTTCTTAAGGGGACCTGTTCATTTTCATATTAGCAATTTCTTCTTCCACAACAAGACTTCCTACCAGGCCCCCCCCCCACATTTTCATTCTCATCCCTATGGTACCAAACTCTTCATTCTTGTTCTGTTATGTTTTCTCTGAGGGGCTTGCATAGCTGTCCCTCTGGAATTTGTCCCAGGGTGGGGAAAATGCTTTTAGTGCTACAAATTCAAATGAGGATTTCACTGTTTTTTGCTGGTGTCAGCAGGAGCAAGCTGTATGAATGTGAAGGAGCAGGATGTAAAGCTGATCTATTTTATTTTTCTCTCAGTCCTAATTTTGGTTTCAGTGCTTTTAGTTGATTTTCTGTTTTCTTCTTATGACATGTCAGTCTGTTTTGGTAACCACCACTGAAAAACTCAGTCAAAACAGTAAATCAAGGCAGAGATATTTTTTTTCTTTCATTTTCCATAAAGATATTTTGAAGGAAAAAATGAAACAAAACTTTTATGTACATCTGTTTCTCAACTGTTGCCCCTTAACTGTCATGCAACATGATTCTATCTGTGAAAATATGTGTCACTGTATTCAGGAGGCCTTGATCTGAAGTAGGTTTGCATGTGATTGTCATTTAACATCAAATCTTAAATCATTACTATCATGAAATCTTAAATTGCTTCTATCCATTTAAACTACATTAGTTTAAATTATCCAGTTAAGACTGATTTCCTATGGGCAGTTAGTTTAACTGTTTTGTGGCACTATATTTCAGCATACTGTTGTTCTTACTGTTCCTATCTTAAGTGAAAGCTGAAAAACAATGAAAATAGATTAGCTGACAATAAATTACAAAAAGAAATGCAGGAAAAAGAAGATATGGATAAAACAAAGTTCATAAGTGCACATGCTTTCATCTGAATCCAGTGGTGGCTTATTTTGCCATTGGTAATCCCTCCATCCAACTTCCAGTGTCTTGCTGATGGGTGATACCTGCTGCTACAACAGTGCCCCCTCTTCTCATTTGGCCCCACTTTTCCCTGCTATCCTTTTTCAGAATTGGCTGGGATGGTGCCTCTGAGGATCTCACTTGGAGTGGACCCCAATAAGAAAAGAAGGTGCTGCAGCAGCAGATGGCACTCCTTGGCAAGACACTGGAATTTGGAGCAGTCAATCACTGTTGGCAAAATAAGATGCCACTTGATTCAGATAAAAGTTGCACACATTTATGAATGGAAATGAGGAGAAGTGCACTCAGGGTCTTTTATAAAGAGGTTGCTTCAATTCCTGCTTTTGTCTTCACCCTCATTTTTTTGCCTTTTCCTCTCCCTCTGTCCTTTGCCCATCTTGGTCTCCTCTCCTCCTCAGTGAAGAAGGCAAAAAAAAAAAGTGCATGTGGACTGGAGCATTTCTGATTGGCTGGCTGGAAAAGGGGAGAAGGAGAGAAACAGAGAAGGGCAAATACTGGCTAGCAGGCCTGTGCATTCTTGTTCAATCCACTCCAGCCTTAAACTGGTGGGAAGAAATAGGAGAAATATCTTCCCTCCCTCTCAGGGAAATGTGCATTTACTTATTTCTCCCTTGTCTTCCAATTTGAAGACCTTTGATGAGCAATTTTGAATAAACATTTATTTAAATAAATAGGACCCAGGGCAACCCAAAGAATAAATAAAGGGGGTTGCTGGTAAAGAAAAGGTGAAGAACTACTGCTTTAGAATAAACCTGAATCAGAGAAAACAGAACCCGAAAACAACAACAACTGTAACATAACGTTCTCTCACTCATGCATTTTTATGTCTTGACCTGTACATTTTTACGTTTCAAAAGCAATTCAAGCTTATTGTGTCCATTTAACTTACATCTTTTCCTTGGCTATTTAACCTGTCTTTCTGTATTCAGCTGTTGTTCTCTGCACTGGGTGAAAACCAATATTGCAGATGAGCAGACTTCCCCTGATACAACAGGACTCTCTCTTCTTCCTCTCCCACTAGGAGCTCCATGCACCCCCTCGCATATGTTCTTTTGAGCTCAGTTTGGGGTAGGATGGGGGCTGCAGGGGAGATGACAATTGACTTCCATCCCTCCCTCCTTGTTCCTTGGATGGTAACACTTCCATTGCTTGGAGGAGTTAATCCAATACAGAGCCCTGGTGGCACAGTGGTTAAATGCTCGTACTGCAGCTACAAGGTTGTGAGTTTGACCCTGCAGGGCTCCAGGTTGACTCAGCCTTCCAGCCTTCTGTAGGTCAGTAAAATGAGTACCCAGCTTGTTGGGGGCAATTAGCTAAAACACATTGTAAAACTGCCTAGGGAGTACTTAGCACTGATAAGCAGTATAGAAATGTAACTGCTATTGCTATAATACTGCCACTATTTTCACATTGCTGTGTTCCAGTAGCAAATTATTTGGCTGTCAGAACATGAATATTCTGAGCTGAAATTCATTGCTCATTTTGGTCTCAATAGAGTATGGAAGTGCCTAGCTTATTAGAGAAAATAATTGCTCCCCTCTGCATGTTTACAGACATTATTTACTTTGTTCCAGCAATTCATTCATCGTCAGTTTTGAGTAAGTCACATTTACACTGACTAGCTCTTGCTTTCATTTGTGCTCTGCCACTAATGTGATATCCCTATCTCTTACACTGCGGAGACTTATGTAATAACTTTGTAACAACACTAACCCCATGACAGTCTCTCCTGTCTGCCTCCATATAGTCATATTGGCCAACTGAGCATAACATTTTATGCATCTGACAAAGTGGACTCTTACTTACAGAAGCTTATGATGCAAGAAGTATACTAGTCTTTAAGATGTTACTGGTCTCTTTGTAGTTTGTCAGGGCATATTGTTGAATTCATTATGTCACTGCTAATATTAATCATGCTGGAAAGTTAAACCTTACCATTTGCTTTCTCCTGGCAAGACAGAGTCATCAATTCAGTCACTGAAAATGCTTTTAATCTTCTGTTTCACAGCTGGCTTGAAAAGTATGACTACATTCTTAAACAACCGTTGGAGGGAAGCGGCCAAAATTCTGAGTGCAATTAAGCTTTTATATTGTTGTTCAGTATTCATTTATAAGATTGATAATATTCAGCTTGCTATACTTGGACTTCATACACAGGATCAGATCACCGTAGTGTGAGAAAAAACAACAGACGAGACATATAAAAATAACTTCACTAAAACATCTGCAATAGTCATTAGTTTTGTATCAGGTCAACAATTTAAGCAACATTAGAGAAATCAAAAAAGCCATTTCAGCTTTTATGTAGTTGCTGTGTACAGAGTGTACAAAAGGGTGGCTCATATATTTATTTAGCCCTTAGAGACACTCTCCATTGTGATGAGCAGACTTCCTTTAGAGTATTTGTCTACTCACTGTTTTGTTTTTCTTTCTTACTATGTAGAGGTTTTTTTCTTGCTATCCTTGCTGAAGGCTTATGTGTTGACTGTGAACAGATGATGAGACTTGGGTCATTGTCAATGTGGTATATGCACATGTTACTGAGCTGTGGTCTGTTTTGTTAGTGCAGCCTCATATACCTGTTAGCTCCACTCCAGCCCTTCAGGTGTTATTCCAGTGATGAGCCTGGTGAATATGGGTCTAGTATAGCCCTATTCAAAAAACATAAAATCATGGGTGTTAGTATTACACCTACTGGTCCCACCTGTGCAAAAATCTATGCATTAATCATAACTCCTAGACAGAACCTAATCTGTAACCAGAAGACATGTGCGATCTGTGGAAAGAATCAATGCAAATACCGTTTGATGGACATAGGCTGTTGGGATGGCATAGCCAGTGAGCATAATCCCAACTCCCTCCCTACGTGCTCCTTGTTTATATGAATATGCTGCCCAAATAGAGCTACAATGGGTGATGGGCATTCTGCTGCTGAAATGACTGGCTCAGGCCAGAAGAATAATCATTATACAACGGGCATGTATTTCGGTGGAGCATTTATCCATAAGAGTTATTAAAAAGGCCTAGTGCATTTAAGTTGCCAGCAATATGTACAATATTTCAAAAAAGATTTCAGCAATTCAGTAGGCTCTTTGAAAAGTACATCAACCATACAAAAACACAAACATATGCCTCGGAGTGTAGTGGAGTCTCCTTCCTTGGAGGTTTTTAAGCAGAGGCTGGATGGCCATCTGTCGGGAGTGCTTTGAGGGTGTTCCTGCATGGCAGGGGGTTGGACTGGATGGCCCCTGTGGTCAACTCTACATTTCTATGAATCTATATTGAACCCTTAGCAGCCAAACAGATAAAATGCCACTCAGTGGTAAAGGGGCAAATGCACACCTTAATAGGTTGCTTAGAAGTGGCTTATTTTAAGAGATTGCAAAGTGTTTATAATCTGTCCATAAATCAAGGCTGATGCTGAACTTCTGTTTTCAGAAAGAGAATGTTGCATCAATATCAATATGCATTGGTATGAAAGAATAGCTTTATAACAAGAAATGCCAACTTAGGCCTAGAATCAGGGTGCAGAAAGAAATAAGACTCTCTTCAGGCAGGCAGGCTAAGCTATGATGAAATAGCTCACACTTTTTTCTCTCATTATTATGCATGTAAAAGTCAGCTAAGCCTGACATAATTGTATAAGTGATAGTTTCTTGCCTTTCACCACCTCATTATAAGTGCACATTTTTGCAGCACAGAGTTGATTCAGTTTGATATGCTTGTACTTTCTTAGTGGTTTTGACATTTCCACTTTTTGTCTGTGCACTTGCGTTACTCCCTCCCTTCTGTAGGTGGAAGTGCACTGTTAAAGTCATTGCACTGGCACTTACAAAGCATATTTGGTGTCAGTACCGAGCAGGCATTTAAGTGGAAGGGTTTTCTCCAGTGAATATCATTGCTATCCCACTAGGTTTTACCAGAATAAATAATATATGTGCATCTTGGTTATATAAATTTTTGTTCAGATCCTATTGGTAGTCTTTGCAAAAGTAGTCCCATTCACTCAATGAATGGTGAATCAACACTTATGTAAATCCAATTGATTCAATGGGTTTATTCAGAGACCTATATGTGAAATGTGGTTAGGTTAATTTTGAGTAAGACATTATATAAAATTGTAAAATTGTATTCTGGGTTGTTAATGATTTAATGCATTAATTCTTTTAAATAAATGGTAACACTATCAGAAATTTTTTGTATTCTTATGTACATCAAGTCAGCTTAGACATATAATGATCCTATGAATCAAAGAACTCCTGGGAGACTTCTGCCTAAAAATATTTTTTGTATACCTATATAATAATAATGCACTTCAAATAAATTTTGAAATGATTTGTCTATCCTTGTAATTTACTGTAGGGGAGTTTTGATGATCAAAGTCTAACTTCCACATTTGGTATAGTATTTTAGCAATCAAATGTAATCCAACAGTTAAAAAGGTGAACTATAAAATGGAAGCCTTCAATTCAAGCTCATCTGAGCCAAGACTGCACCCTTTAAATACTTCAAGGGCTGCCACAAAGAGGAGAGTGCTTGTGCCTCAGAGGGTAGAACTAGGTCTAATGGTTTTAAGTTACAGTTGATTGAATATTAGAAAGAAATTCTCAACAGTGAAAGCAGTTTGGCAATGAACCAATTGCCCAGAGAAGTGGTGGTGTCTCCTTCTCTGGACATCTTCACAAAGAGGTTTGGGGATGCTATAGCTGGAAATCATGCATTGAGCAGGGGGTTGAACCTTGTGGCCTCTAGAGACCCTTTCAACTCTATGATTCTATGAGAGAGAAACGGGGGTATTTTAAATTAAGCTAAAAAAGCGGGATAACAGGGTTGGTCTTTGCCAAATCAGGACTGCTGGAAGTTATAAAGTCATAACTGTGTAGTGTCAAAGAACACCTCCATCTGATTCTGTCCTGAGTTTAAGCCCTGAAGGCACAAAGAACATGGCCTTTTTGTTATAAATCCAAGGCAAAAAGCACAATGATGGAAGAAAGAAAGGGGGAGGGAAAGAAGATAATAGGAGGGAAAAGGGAGAGGATTTTAAAAAATGCATTTATTTATGAATTATGTAAAAGTAATAGGAAATGTTGGTTATATGTGAATGTATATATGATTTATTTATTTTTTAAATAATTTTATTAAGTTTCACAAATAAAAAACATCATCTCAAATTGTACTTTTACATGTAATGTTTTTGTTCTTCTACTCTGATCTAGTTTTCATTTTCTGGATATCAACTCACATATAAAAAATTATGCCTCACAATTCTGTGTTTATCTTACATGCTTGATCTTGCATTTCTCTCATCAACTCCTGTTATGTTACAGTTATTCCTTTTTAATTTCAACCATAATTCAGACATTTTCACTTGGCAGTTCCCAGCAATTACCCATTACGATTTGCCATTCTGCTTTTATCTGATCATCCCATTTCCCCTTTAATCTTTGTGAAACAATATCCACATTTCTATTCTCAATAAATGTCCCCCACCATTGTTCAATTGTGGGTATTTGCCGAGACTTCCACAATTTGGCATATTCAGTTCGAGCTGACGTTATCATGTACAATATTAATCTCCAATGCCTCTTAATGTTAGTATTCTCAAGAACATTTGTCATGTTTAACAAATAAAATTCAAGTTTTTTTGCAAATTGAACCTTCAGTATTTCACACATCTTTTTATGTATTTCACTCCAATATTTCTTTGCCTTGTGACATGACCACCACATATGAAATATTGTTCCCACCTCTTTCTGACATTTCCAACACATTCCCGTGCCTGTGTTGTTAATCTTTTTTAACTTGTCTGGTGTCATGTACCATCTATGAAACATTTTAAAATAGTTCTCTTTAAGATTCTGAGCCATTGTAAATTTTTGTGTCCTTTTCCAGCTCTGTTCCCATTCATCTAATTGAATTGAATGCCCAATATTCTGTGCCCACAAAATCATTGCAGATTTCATAGTCTCCTCCTGTCTCTCCTGTGTTAACATTTCTTGATATATATGGGCTAACAGATGCGGTGGATTGTCAAAGATCCATTTAATCACTCCTGTCCTTTCTTTGGATTCTATTCCATAAGTTTTCAAGTCCATCTGGAATCTCTCATTTAGCTGCCTGTACAGAAACCAACTTAATGGCAATCCTTCCTGTTCCAGTTTTTCTCTTGATTTGATCTTATAAGCATTTGTCATTGTTTTCTCTAATATATCTTCGTATCTCAGCCATTTCTCTGTTTCCTTCCATCTTCCGAAGAAAGCTTCTTGAGGGGATACCCACATGGGTAGTTGTCTTATGGATTTATTGTTTTTAGCAAAAACAACATGGCCTTTTTCTGGGTGAATGTCATACATCATGCAAGGGCCAAACAAGGACAGAACTGCATTAAATGCCTTGAATAGACTGAGATTCAGATTTATTTTGAAAGAATGTTCTTTTTCAGGAGTATGGTTGTAGTTGCTTAGCTACAAATTGTATCATAATGATTTGGGAGGAGGGTGTTTTGAAAAGAACTAACCTGATACTGTTTTGTGGCTGCCCTCCTTCTCTTCCACCCTCCACATATGACTGAAACAGGACAGAGTATTTTTTAAATAATATTTGAAGTAGAAATCTGGCAAGAATATTACTTCTCTTATGATACATATTCGCGCTGGCTGGGACAGATGTTTGTGAAGGGTATGCAAGGACAAGAAACCTTAATCCACCCATCTAAGGAATCATAAGATATACATCTAGCTCCCTTTAATTCTTGTTTAATAAAAAGATGGGGAAAGGGATAACAATAATAAATATTAGGGATAAAAATCAGTATACCTGCAAAAAGGACATTGCAAAATTCTTACCAGCCTACTTGAACTGAATTCTCTTTAGCCTACTCAAATTGAACATTGTCCAATAAAACTGAGGATTATAGGTTTTTAAAATTATTCTTCTATAGTATAATATGGATTGGTTGTAATAGTCTATACAGTCAGAATAATCAGAAGTACCAATGCATAATAATCTGATACAAAGGGAAAAAACAGTCTTAAAAGAACAATTTTGAACATTTTTCAGGTCCCCAACAGAGAAAGGGGGAACTTTACCCAGAACTGGATAGCCAGTTCCCTCCTCTAGCCTAAGTCCTGTTGCACTGAGGGAGTGAAAAAAATATTCAGCCAAAAAGTAATATATGAAAACTAATTTCCTTGTATGTATCCACCTGTATCTATATTACTTTTGTCCACAACTATTGTGAGAGTTGCTGGTACCACTCAAAACAGTGGTACAGCAGAATGCCTGCAGGAGCATCTCTCTCTGTATCAGACCATCCAGGGACTGTGAGGCTGTTTTCTAAAGCCACTGGTACACTATGTGTCATTTCTGCCCTTCTCTGGACTACCCTTGAGCTCTCATGCTGAAGAAAAATTGGTTTGAAAATAGCCACACAAAAAGGAAAAACACTGGAAACCACCTCAAACTAGATCCTATAAGTAGTCACTTGGACTAAAAAAAGAACTGAAAATGTAGTACATAGATATATGAATAAGAATTACAATGTTGAGAAACAAAGTTGACTATTACTATCATTATCTATTTTAACACTAAAGAGATAAATTGCATTTAACAGATAGTATCTAAGTTACAAAAACCATAAACTAGGAGAGCAGTAATAACAATAAACAAATTCTGCAAAACACTTGATCACTTCCTTTATCCACCAGTTATTTGGGCCATTTCCATACAAGACGAGAGAAGCGGTTCACTGTGTGTCAAGAGCGGTGTTTTATACCCTGATTTAGAAACTGTACTGTCTGCACACCCCCCCCCCGTATTTACGTCATACTACTGTGGAGAACAGTGGTTGCTACATACAAAACAGCAAACAGCAAATCCCTGGCCACTCCCATTCCCCTCCCTCATCCTGCCCTGCCATCACTGATTGGTCTGTTTGTTTTTTAAACACATTTTAAACACATTTTTGCATTGCCATGTTTGTGCATACGTATGTACGTTCATTGATACATTGGGGGGAAAGTCTTAATGATCCATTACCAGATCCACTCTCTTCCTGCTCCCCATTTAACGCATGTAGACAATGATGGTGGCAGCCTGCACTTGGATGGGCAGAGAGAGCGAGAGAGGGGGGGGACAGAAAGGACAGAAAGGACAACCTGGGAATGCCCATAGCTGGCCACTTCTGCACTGTGAATCGATGTTACGCTTCTGCAGAACCAGTTTGGAAGATTTACATCGGAGTTTTTCCAGTTTTCAGATACAGTGGTTTCTCATTGCAGTGAACCATGCTAGGAGCTGAAAACGTGCAGAAGCATAACTACGATGCTACTGTTGTAAATAAAAAAGAAATCCAAAAGACAAAATAGGGAAAGAGAAATAGTCTTTTATATATTCTAGTTAAAAGATAAAAATAGCATATGGGTTCTTAATGTACAAAAGGTTAAAGGAGAACATGAGCAAGTTTGGCAAGTTAAAATATAAATACAAAATATATCAAAATATCAAAATATAATACAATACTACAATGAAGCAGGAGATGATACAAACTGCAACAACAGCAGATCAGAGCAAATCAGGAAGTGTTCACTAAGAGAATGCTACTCTTATAGAGTCTTTACAACTGCTGCCAATAACAGTAGCAGGTGAAGGTCCTCTATAACACCGATAGACCAATTAACCCCATAATGACTAAAGTTGTAAGCCTTGTCAGTTCCAACAGCCACAACACTACAATGTGCAGACTGATGGCTAAGAATTCGAGGCAACTACAAAGTATTGACCTCGTGCGGAAATGGCCGTAATGAAGTGAGTAGCTGCCAATTTCTTTTTTTTAAAATACTTTTTATTACAAATTCAATGGATAAAAAATAAATAGTAAATAAATACAGTTATACAATATATTGCAGCTCATTTAATGTCTTAAGATCTTCCTCCCATCCTTACCAGAGTATATTATTATTAATATGTATGTCATAAATATGTAGCTCTGTAAAAAGAAAGTCTTCTATATGTTTGTTCCTGATTAATCTTATCTACCAAGTCTATAAACATGCTCATTAATGTTTTATGTATCAAATGTATCTCAACCTTTTCTATTTTAAGTCCTATAGTTAAAATACCTCTTTCTTTGCGTTTTTTTTTAATTGCGTATTTGTTACCTCACTTTTATTTTGACATGACCATTCCTCCTCAAACTCAGTAGGTATATTTCTCTATTTGTTTTATGTTCTCTGCTTTTGTAGAAATTGATTCAGAGAGTCTTTTTCTATTTTTTCATCTGTCAGACCTTTAAGTCTTTGTGACAAAATGTCTGCTGTTTTTATTTCTGACAGGCTTTGAACCCATTGTTCTATCTTAGGGATCCCTTCTTTTTTCCAAAGTTTAGCATATTCAATTCTAGCCACAGTTGTCATGTAGAGCATAATCCTCCAATAGTTTTTCCTCATATTTTGATCTATTATGTGGAGCATATTTATATATTTCTGGGTTTTTGTCAAATTCAATTTGTAGAATTTCTCTTATTGTTTTGTGTATGTCATTCCAGTAGTCTTTGGCTTTTTTACAGGTCCACCATAGATGATACGTTGTGCCAGTTTCTGCTTGACATTTCCAGCACTTTCCTGTACCCAAGTTATAATTTTTTTTTTACTTGCTCAGAGTCATGTACCATCTATGAAAGATCTTGAAATAATTTTCTTTTAAATTCTGAGTGGCTGTAAATTTTTGGGTCAGTTTCCAACTGTAGTCCCAGGCCATTTCCGCACCAGCCTGTTATAGCGCGATGATTCCACTTTCAACCTCCTTTGGAATCCTGGGGTTTGCAGGTGACTCTGTGGGAAGGGTTTAATTCTTAGGTGAAGCCCAGAGAGAGGCAGAAGAGTAATTAAACCATTATAGAATCTGGTTAGAAAGTGTGACCAATGCCATTTCCGCACTAGCCTGTTATAGCGCGATGATTCCACTTTCAACCTCCTCTGGAATCTTGGGGTTTGCAGTTTCGGGAGGGGCCACCCGGCCCCTCCCGAAACTGCAAACCCCAGGATTCCAGAGGAGGTTGAAAGTGGAATCATCGTGCTATAACAGGCTTGTGCGGAAATGGCCCCAGTGTTCCAATTGTATTTGATGGCCAAAATTTTGAGCCCATTTGATCATTGTATGTTTAATTGTTTCATCTTCTCTCTCTTTCAACAAAAGTATCTTATATGGTTTGGCCATCAAGTACGGTGGGTTTTCCATCATAATTTTTATCACTTCATTCTGTTCTTTCATGTCAAATCCTTGCAGTTTCGAATCTGTCTGAAATCTTTCCACTAATTGTTGGTAGGGAAACCAATTTAAAACTATTCTTTCTTCCTCCAGCTTTTCTCTGGCTTTGATTGTTTGTGGTTCATATCTCAACCAGTTGGGTGTGCTTTTCCATCTACCATAGAAGACTTCTTAAGGGAAGACCCACATTGGAACGTAGCTGCCAATTTCTAAACTCATACTTGGGTGGCGTTTTGTAAAGAATACGCTGCTACTCAGTTCAGAGTCTCATAGTTCATGAATGTTCATAGACAACAGAAGTAGTCCCAATAAACATGCAGAGAATAAGTGATTAGTTGATATACAGCCTTGTTGTCAGATAGAATCATAGAAATCTAGAGTTGGAAGAGACCACACAGGCCATCCAGTCCAACCCCCTGCCATGCAGGAACACCCTCAAAGCACTCCCAACAGATGGCCATCAAGCCTCTGCTTAAAAACCTCCAAGGAAGGAGACTCCACTACACTCCGAGGCAGCAGATTCCACTGCCGGACAGCCCTGACTGTCAGGAAGTTCTTCCTGAGGTTCAGGTGGAATCTCCTTTCCTGCAGCTTGAATCCATTGCTCCTTGTCCTGGTCTCTGGAGCAGCAGAAAACAAGCCCTCTCCTTCTTCTACGTGGCATCCCTTCAAATATTTAAACATGGCTATCATGTCCCCTCTTAATGTTTGTAGTCAAAGGTAAAGGCAAATGAAGAGTATATAGTTACTTGGACAACCACAAGGATAACCACAAGACAAATAGCCTGCCAATATCTTATTTGAAAATACTTGAAAATAGCCAATCATGCTTTTGGAAGTGTTGGGGATGTGTGGTTTTCCTTTCCTTTATGGACAGTTCATTACTGACTGTTAGCCAATGAGAAGGTACATTGATTCATATTGTCCAGATGAAAAGAAGAAATTAAAGCTAAGCTACAGTGTTGAATAGATTTAATGTAAATGTGAAAAACAGCAGAGACAAGAGGGGACCCTGCATAATTATTTTAGTAAAGCAATATTAAAAATATAAGTTATTGTCTCTTATAGATACTGAGTTCAATTGCTGTAAATTATTTCAACAGATATCTAACATTAAAATAAGAAAACATTGTCAAAGATTTGTTTGAAGACCATAATAATTTTTGGTTAGAGGAATTAACATATTTTAGTCGAATGGATTTTTCTATGATGTTGCTATCGTGATAAATATAGGGATAAAACAATGTCTGCAAAAATAATCTATTGACAGACACACGCAAAGTGAGTCATGGGGAGCCAGCAACCACAGTTATAAAACATTATTTTTTTAAAAAAATGCCTTGATAATATATCTTTTGATTCAACAGCCTGAAGACAGAGTCCACCTATGATAACTGACAAGTTTCACCTTTGTTAACTATTCAAGGGAGAAATCTTAAGTTTTGTAAAAAATGTGAACTGCAGAAAACCTCATGAAGTGCAAACTCATTAATCTAGCATTCATTACAAAAATGAAACCACTTTTTTTTTGTTTTAAAACTTTCTCTTTACATTCCACTTATCTCCTCTTTTAAAAAAAATATTAATACATATATTTAATTTGATACCTTTCAGAAAGTTGCCTCTGTGAGGTATAATCTGAAGAAACTGAGGGAAAGTGTGTTTTCACTTTTTTTAAATACATTCAAAAACAAATTGGCAGCTAAAATGGCATATATAAGCAGCACAAAAGCACTATTCTTGGGGAAATATGAGTTCACCATTGGCAGGACATTTTCTACCATATTAACAAAATCTCTCTTGTCTGCAATTTGCTGGAAGAGAAAGGGTATGGTTACATCTCCAGGGTGGAAATACAGGCAACATCCACATTTACATAAAAAAGAATTACCTGGATTGCTGGACATTTTCTTAGACCTCATTCTGTAAGATGCAAATGGGGGGGGGGCAGGCGGAATGAAAGGACCACCTGTGTTTAATATTCAGATATTACAAATGGCTTAGCAAAAATATTAGTACTCTTTCTGGCATCTATAAACTCGAAGAGGAATAAGAATTAATTTCGTGACAGAAGATCTTCAATGATTCAGTTTTTGTTTTTGAGCAAGAATTCAATAAAAAGACATTGTATTATTAATCAAACACTGAAATGCTTTGCAATGAGTTTACAAAGCTATAACAATGGTTGTTGATGTCCACTGGAGCTAGTGGAGTGGAATTGCCAGAGGTGATGTCAAGGGATCACCAGAGGTGGAACCAGGGTGAAGGCCCTCCCTCCATCCCAACTGCTATTCCATTGGCCTCAGAAGGAGAGAAGAGACAGACATAGTTCTCTCATGCCTAGGCCCAGAAGCAGATGAAAGACTCTCCCTCCACGCCAACTATCACTGCTCTAGCCTCAAAGAAGAGGCAGGCACAGGACCATCATGTCTAGGTCCAGAAACAGATGAAAGGCCCTCCCTCCATCCCAACTGTCATTGTTCTAGATGTGGAGGGAGAGAGGAAGAGGCAGTATCTGCTGGACTTAATCTCCTCCCACACTGCCATCCCTTTTTCCTTTTGTGTCATGTCTTGATTAGACTGAGTCTCCTTCCTTGGAGGTTTTTAAGCAGAGGCTTGATGGCCATCTGTTGGGATTGCTTTGAGGGTGTTCCTGCATGGCAGGGGGTTGGACTGGATGGCCTGTGTGGTCTCTTCCAACTCTAGATTTCTATGATTCTATGATTCTATGACTGTAAGCCTGAAGGTGGGGAACTAGGTTTTAAGCTGATCTTTTATTTGTAAAGTGCTATGTATAGTGATGGCACTATAGAGATAAATTATGATAGTGATGATAATAATGATAACAACAGCAGTAATAATAACCATCTAATGTTGTTTGCTCTAATTACAGTTGGCCTTTTAGATGTTGTTGCACTGTGGCCTTAGCATAGCCAATGGTGAGGAATGCAGGAAGTTGCAATCTAACAACATCTGGGGAGCCACATGAGTCCTACCATGCCCCTGCTGATTGCAGAGTGGTTAGACAGGCAGTGCCCCATTTGACAGGACAACTTCTGCAAACTTTTAGTGTGAGCTTTCCATGTCAGTTTTCCATAGCATCTTGTACACATTGATTCATCAATGTTGCTGTTGAATCTTGTTGATCTGTATCCACCTAGAGGTTCTTAAGGTCTATCTTTGGGTTCACATGCATGTACCTCATTGCCTATAGTCTGGGTATGCAAATCAACAAGGAGCTCGAAGCTTTGAGCATTTGGATTCATGAAAATTAACAGAAGAGTTCTGAGCAATATAGTTTTTAGAATTTTTTTTACTGTTCAAATGCTACAATTCATTCTAATTAGACACACAGCAGTATATCAAGATATGTTCATGTACTGACAGCAAGATACTAATACTTTCTACATGGAGACAGAAATCATGAGTGGCACACTGTGTGCTATTTACCATTCTGTCTCAGGCAAGTAAACATCTTAGATGGTCCTGTAATTCTTCTTATGAACTTTAAAAATAACAATAACATTCTACTTTTGAGGAAACCTCTCTAGCTTGCTTGAAAGATCAGTATGTTGCCATTTTTTAAAAAATTTTTTTGCAGCACTATAATCACTACGACCCATCCTAAATATTTATTGCTGGTCTAGTGATTATCAGATTGCACCTTTCAAAAAGTCCTTGAGAGGAGCTGTGATGGAGTTCTGGGGGTGTGGCTATCTGGAGTGCCAGAGCAGCCTAGAAACAGGTTGCCAGGCAACCAGAATAGCTCCTCAGGAGAGAAACCAAGCCCAGTAGTGTGTGGGAGGGGCTGGCAGCTGAGAAGAAAAGACATATAAAGAAAAACACTGATCATTATTTGCATTCCTTCAGTAAGAATTCTTGCTGTAGAGAATTGTGGAGTGGAGTCCTTCAGTCATTCAGGGAGGGTGACTCTGTGGGAAGGGTTTAATTCTTAGGTGAAGCCCAGAGAGAGGCAGAAGAGTAATTAAACCATTATAGAATCTGGTTAGAAAGTGTGACCAGTGCCATTTCCGCACTAGCCTGTTATAGCGCGATGATTCCACTTTCAACATTCTCTGGAATCCTGGGGTTTGCTGTTTCGGGAGGGGCCGGCCCCTCCCGAAACTGCAAACTCCAGGATTCCAGAGGATGTTGAAAGTGGAATCATCGCGCTATAACAGGCTAGTGCGGAAATGGCACTAGATTTGGGGTTGAGTCTTTGATGAAAGTATAGCTAAAGGCTTTTCTACAATACTTGTGCTTATGTGAGAGTTTAAATATGTAAGGAAATTGTCTAAAAGTACTCTGAAGAACTGTATTAATTTTGACCAACATGTGAATTCCAGTACTTTATTCTGTATGTCATCTTAATAAATGTTACCGTTTGTTTATATAAATACTGACTTGGCTGAGTGGTATATAGTATTTAAAATAACCCAGAAAATATGCTACCATAAAATTATTGAGAGGTTCTAACTAAACACTGAAAACTTTTACTCTTCTATGAAAAGGTGGTATTATAAGGGGGAAGGCAGGACTGTGTAGAAAAGACAGGGTGCCTTATCAGCTGGGGGAACTGCCATACCAATCTGAGAGAGAAAGAAGTAAGACCCTGTCATAGGACTGTAAATTGGAAAGAGAGAAAAAGGTGAAAGTAATACTACTTCAAATATACTAATAAACCACGAAGACAAAGTTGAGAGATGAAGGAAGCATCTGAGGTTAAATTCCAGTTGTATTACAGCATCAAAACAATTGCAGAGATCTCTGCCATGTATCATAGGAACATGATAAATCTGAGCCTTAAAATGTTCTTATATTTTTTTGTTTTTGTTCAGGTATTTTAACAAGTTGGAGAGCTCATTCTGGAAATCAGAGTTTATTTTTAATTTCCATTTAGAGTATGTGGCTTTGAGAAATACATGGGGTTCTTGGCTGCTGTTAAAAAAAAAAAATACGCACACAAGAAAGCTCTGCTTGAATATAGGAATGCCTGGCTGAGGTTTAGAGTTTCTGGTTGCACAACACAAATGAGATAGAATGTGACTTCTATTTTGCAACACACAGTGGTTTGTTTTAAATCTTAATAGGAAGCTTCTGAAAAGATTTTCCATGTTTGCTCCAGTAAAGGTAGGTAAATTAAATGGATATGAACAGCAGAAGAGAAAATAAACCCCTGAAGTATTTCCTCAAACTGTTCATGAATTACTCTTTTTTTTAAAAAAACAAAAAATTCCTGGCTTTTGATTATGGTAGGAAGAGTATCTATCCTTATTTCTCCTTCCTGTTGTTTTTGTTGGCTTATGGCATGAGCATCTTATCAATGAAAAAATATATATTTTAGAGAAATGTTGTTGGATTCCTGAGGAAACATTTAAAGCCATTTCTGAGGAGTTATTTGAACTTGACTGAGCAAAATCTTGTGCCTTTTAAATCAGGATGTCAACACATCCAGTTAGCTACTTTGTGGAGATATTGGCCAATAACTATTGTCTTGGGTTTGCAGTAACGGTTGTTTATTCTTAACTGAAAACTGAATGAACTCATATCCCTCCACCCAGTCCTGCAACTCTAAAGTTATTAATCAAAACATTGAACAGGCCCTGGGCTATCGCCACATGCACTACCTTTCCTTGTTACTGTATGGACATTTTAGATATTCACCAAACATTACTTGATATTCTCTAGTGCAACCCATGGAAGAGGCTGAAATCAAATGCTTAGGTCCAAAACTCACATGCTGTGATGATAATTTATTTTTATTCATTTTAAAAATGGCCATAAAACTATGCAATAATATTATTCAAAAACAACAAAGACTTTTGTGGCATCTTAAAGTCTACCAAATTTTGTTCAGCATAGGTTTTTGTGGACAGCTGCCCACTGTCGGATACATGGCATGAAGACTCAGTTTGCTGATAATTATACACATGCTTGGGTGAGTAAGCAAGTGAAGGATGTAGTCATAATCAGTATGGTAGGAGAGAGAGTTGCACATGCAGTGCCAGTGAGTATGCAGATAGATGCACATGAGATTCTCATGAAATGCATGTTTGGTTGTACATTCAGTGTGCTCAACAGAACTCAACAGAAACACTGTGTAGTGCAATCAACGTGTAACTCAACATTTGGAGATTTATGCTATATAACCATAATGATGGATCCCAGTGTGGTTTGTTGTTGGCTGATGAACTTTGTCTTGTTTAAACAATTACTTCTTGTCCCTTTCCACACTACACTGTTATAGTGCTATTATTCTACTTTCAACATCCTCTGGAATTCTAGGGTTTGTAGTTTACTGAGGAGCTCTCTGGCTGATAATTCTAAATGTCCCGCCCTAAACCAAAAATCCCAGGATTCCATAGGGTGTTGAAAGTGAAATAATAGCACTATAACAGTATAGTGCAGAAATGACCCTTGTTATATCTGAATCCAGACCAGCTGCCCACCCTGAAAGAGAAGCTGACAGAAGCAGTAGAAGTGAAACTGATGAGAAATGGACCAGAAGAAGTAAGTTGTTAGATCATCTGCAGGACAACTTATAGCTAAAGCAACAACTATAAGAACTATTGTCAATATAAACTAAGAGCAGTTCTTAACCTGGGGTCTGCAGAGCTCTCACAGGAAGTCCAGGAAGCCCTGCAGCTGGATACCAACAGGAGAGCAGCAACAGGGACATGGCAGAGGTGGAGTTGGTTTGGGTGTTGAAACTGCTCCTTTGTTTGCAAAAGAGGAAGCATTTTGGGCATGCACCATTGGGATGCCCTCCGTATTAAGTAACAGGATATGTAGTTCGGTATAATGTAACAGACTGCTTAAAGAAGCCTAGGTACCAGAGACCGTTAGATAAACAATAGCTAGGAATGTGCTGATAAGCGCCGCTTGACTCTCACCCCTTCAAGGTCTCTAGGAAACAGGGGAGAGAATGCTGGGAAATCTTAAGTTTTTGCATCTCCTTTTGACCAGTAGTCTCCTCACTAAAGTCTTGTACCATGTACCTCACTCCAAATAAATAGTGTTTATGCACTGTACTATTTGCGTGTGTGGATTCAGTTCCTGACATGTGCACATGCCTTCTGCCATGTTCTCTCTGTGCCTTCCCCCGCTTGCTGCATCTTTGACAAAAAGGATCTGGTAGCAGGCATGTACATGTACATGTACATGTGCAAATGAGAGGGCAGTTTTGGCACTCATGCACCCCCCCACTGCTGCAGCATCACAGATGAAAGAGACACAGTGGCAGGCATGTGCGCATGCCTAAACTATGACTCTGGAAACCAGGGTTTGAATACCCACTTGGTCATGAAAACCCACTGGGTGACCTCAGGCAAATCACATTCTCTCAGCCTCAGACAAAGGCAAAGGCAACAAATCTTGCTAAGAAAAACCCCATGGTAGGTTCACTTCATGGTCACCATAAGTCAGTTTTCAAAGGGGAGATACAACATGGCTAGAAAGAACTTCCCCGTGTTGGCAGCACTTTGTTGCTGTGTGCCTTAAAGTCACTTCTGACTTACGGCGATCTTAAGGTGAACTTATCACAGAGGTTTGTTTTTGGTAAGATTTGTTCAGAGGGGGTTTGCTTAGGAAGTGTGACTTGGCCAAGGTCACCCAGTGTCTCCAGAAGCCTTTAAGAAATATATAAATATTTGAATATTTAAATCTAAATTTATATATTTAAATCTTGAGTTAAATCTTGGGAGTCTCCACTAGCAAATTATATTTATAGCAGGCCCTCAGTAAAGAAAAGGTTGAGAACCACTGGACTAAGTCATGTAATAGTCTTGAATATTTACTTAGTCTTACATGTTTTCTTCTAATATGCTCGAGATTGTGTATCTCTTCAGTCACATAGGGACGTGGGGTGAGGAGGCAATTCACCCTGGGCGGCAATGTTTCTGGGGAGTCCTGGCCTGTAGCCACGCCCCCACACAGTCTGGCCTCGCCTCCACATGCCCTGGCCATACCTCCATGAACTGCAGCCATGCATCTTGTACCGTAGCCCTGCCCCTCTCCCGGCCCCCCTCCAAACACTCCAAGCTCCACCACTGTATCTCTTCCTCCATTTTAGACTGGGGAATACCTCAACAGGCCACTTTGAGTCCTTCAGGCAGAGCTCTTATCTTCTCTCTACTGACTTTATGCTGGCTGGGATTGATGGGAATTGCAGTTCACAACAGTTGGAAGGTCATAGGTTGCTTGTTCATGTCTTGCAGGATGTATTAGCCTCTCAGGCCTTACTGTTTTCTTATTGAGTGGTGTTTAGATGTAGCTACATCAAACAACCATTTAAAGAATAATCTCAGTTCCTGTTGTTACTGTCATATAGTACATGGCATTACATCTATATAGCTATACCTGCACACACGCACAAGCTTATATAAAATCCTGGAAAGTTTCAGTGAAGCATCCTAAATGGAAACAGAACATTTTTAGATGTAGTTTTTTCCTAAGAGCTACAACAGGAAAGAAGTAACATGGCAACACAAAGCTGACAGGCTTTTTATTCAGTTTTGTCATGTTTGTTGGAATCTTTCTCATTCTGTGGTCTGGAAGAAAATTTAGAAAGGGCCTAAAAGTTTATAGTAGGTAACCTAGAGTTTGTTGAACCAGAAATGTGGATTGCTTAAATTCAACATAATTTTCCAAAATACCACATCATACTATGTCATTTGCCATGTACCTGGTGTCATGGTGAAGTCAAACAAATGTTTTACAGCAATGTGTCTAAACACAAGAAATCTACTTTTCATCTCAACAAGAAAACGGTATGATGTGATGCATGCACATGTAGTAAATTTTATTTTTTAACTTAAAGTTCAAGAATGAGATATACATGGCTCTATATCCATGTGGCACTGTTATTTTCAATGCTAAACGAGTTAAACAATACCTATTGTGGTTTGCTTGTCTACAAGTAAGATGCATAAATACATAGACTCATAGAATCATAGAGCTGGAAGAGACCACAGGGACCATCGAGTCCGACCCCCTGCTATGCAGGAACACCCATCAAAGCATTCCGAACAGACGGCCATCCAGCCTTTGCTTAAAAACCTCCAAAGAAAGAAATTCCACCACACTCCAAGCATGTTCCACTGCCAGATAGCTCTGACTGTCAGGAAGTTACAAACAAAGGCAGTTGACCATCCACTAGTGGAATGAACCCTGCCATCTCCCTCCAGGTCCAGTGAACCATCAAAGTTGCCACCCGATAAAAAAGCAGATTTGGAAATATGTTGGGAAGTTCAGGAGTCCCTATATTACCAACTAAGTTTTCATACTATATAGGTTAAACCAGGAATATGATTATATGTTATTTTCTTCATAACAATATCACATAAATGAAAGTGATAGGGCAGCATGATCCGTTAATCTTTTCAAGCAAATGGAAGTGCCACACCATTGCAAAGCATCTACAATAGTGGCTCTCAACCAGGGAGAAGGCACATATTGTTGAACTTCAACTCTCTGGAGCACCAGCCACCGTGACTAAAGATCAAGGCTTGAGAAGGTTTTGAAGTCCAGCAACATCTGGCACTTTCCTGGATGTGAACTACTGCTCTAGACAATAGTTCCGTAAATTTACTCAATGAGCACTGTTCCTTTTCCTCTTACATCTCATTCTCTTGAGATTCATCTGTCAGGTTTATGGAAACTTTTATTGCACAGAATAGAATCATAGAGTTGGAAGAGACCATAATGGTCATTGAGTTCAGCCCCATGCCATGCAAGAATATATCACCAAGGCATTCCGAATAGATGGCCATCCAACCTCTGTCTAAAAACCTCCAAAGAAGGAGACTCCACCACACTTAGAGGCAGTGTATTCCACTGTCAAACTGCTCTTATTGTCAGGATGTTTATATGGAATCTCTTTTCCTGAAGTTTGAAGTGATTGCTCAGTGTCCTTGTCTCTAGAGCAGAAAATAGGCTTGCTCCATCTTTAATCCAATAGGACAGGTCAAGGGAACATGTGGCTGTCTAGATGCTACTGGACTGCAGCTGGACATACCCTGTTGGGTATGCTGCTTGGGCTTATGGGACTTGCAGTCTAACACCATCTGGAAGGTTGCATTTTGCCCATACCTGAAGAGTGTAAATTAGTGTATATGTAATGCTGTGGTAAAAAGTAGGCAGTACCCATGTCAAACCCAATTAAACATAAACCAGTGTTGATGTTATCTGATATTCAGCCTAGCATATTGGCAAGATTTAACCAAGATTCTGTGCCACTACTCCAATCCAGTGTTTTGGAAGTTGTTGTCAAAATAAGGAATGGCGTGAGAAATGGGTTGGCCAAGGTATAACAACCATTATCAGATGTTTGAGGAAAAGAGACATTTTGTCTGCATTTGCTTCTTCATTGCTGTTGATGTAATTCAGCCTTTCCCAAACTCCTGATGCTCGAGATGAAGTCAGAATCCCCAGCAGTCCCATTCAAGAATGCTGGTTATTACAATCTGGAGGACACAAGACTAAGAAAGGCTGGTCTAGAGAGACCTCTCCAGCATGACATATCTTATGAGGTGAGCAAAATGACTGTTTGTTAAGAGCACAGAATCCAGAGTGGGCCAATACCACATGTTCTGGCAGCTCAATACATTTTAAAATGTTTTATATGGGAGTAATTTATGTTTCCATTTTAAAGCCAAAGTGCTGAAATTCTAAGATCTTTTGCCTCTAATCAGTCATACCTCTCCAAGGAGTTTGAAAATGTGAAAAATTTCAGCTAAACTAAGTTTCCCTAGCTTTGCTGTGCTCCCATTTCCTCTGTTTTGCACACAAGAATGTTGCACTGTTTTATGTAATTTAAATAAATACTTTGTAAATATATTGGCTACATAAAAACAACAACACCAAACTGCTTAGGCTGATGAAAAGGGCCTTAAATATCTGTGGAACATTGGGTTCTGTCCATGCTGACTGGAGCATTCTGATAACTTTGGTCCAAATAAGTAACTTCTGCAAGTTCTGCTAATTCTATTCTACTCACTCAGGAGAATTTCTGTTTTGGGTAAGGGCTCTGGGAAAGATGTCCTCAGTGAGACCACCTCTTTACTGTTATATCTCTTATTGGGCCCTATCTACCCAGTGGGCAGGGCAAGGTGAGCAAAAGCTGCTATTGCTTATTACTCAAGTTGTCATTCATTTACTTAGAGGGAAGAAGTGAGGATGCTGTGAAAAAAAAGGAGGGGAAATAGGGTTAGGAAATAGGGCAGAGCCAACCCAACCATTAGGCAATGAGTTGGCCATCTATGGCAGCCAATTTTGAAAGTCCTGGAAGATCAACATATTATGACTTAATTTTTTATTTTACTGTTGTCATATTGCACTGTACTGACTCATTTCATTTCTTACTGGCAGGAATGTGGTGACTTTCTGCCTAATGTGGCAATGTAATTTGATTGGCTCTACTAAGTACTTTGCACCTTGACTTGGGAAAGCTGGAGGGACCACCACTTACTACTCCACAACAGGCAGTAAAATGCCTGGGGGTTTGGGTCACTGACTAAGTTTGGGAGGGTCTCAGCATGTGCCAGTCCTGGCACATTGAACACTGGATGCTCAGCCCCTGTCACATTATGGAAGGTTTCGAAAACTCCCCCACTGTTTCAAAAGCACACTGATGTGCAGTGTGAAGTAGGGTCTAAGTAAAATTTCGGCTTCCAAAGTAATCCAATAACTTCTTGGAAATTGTGCTAGGAGTGACATTACATAAGATGTGATCCTATTTGCCAACTAAACATATGCTGCTGGATGGTGGATCAGGAGCTCTCCCAGTGCAAACTTCTGAAAGGCTGGGATCCAACATTGGGAACTGGGATAATTCTCAGAAGGAGGAGCAGTAAAATTAAGGATGGATTTGTTGCCCTGCAGGAGTAGGTCCACTGGCTTCCTCTCCTGGCAGAGGAAGTGGGATTGCTTTTGCTGCAGCAGTAAGAGGAAAGCGGCAGCAGAATGGGTCAGCCTGAAGAATGGATACAAGTCCCCTTCTGACAAAAGGATTTGCTGATTTCCTCAGAGAAATTCTCTCAGCAACCAGACTTGCAACTTAAGCCCCATGACCAATCACAAAACAAAATGGATTAAATATAAGATATACAGGTGAGGAAAATAATGTCCAATAAAGACAGACATCTTTCATGACTTCAGGAAGCACGTAAAAATATGTACACTTTTTTTATTGTTTGACTCTCAAGGTATATGATTTTTGAACTTAAAATTTTGGCATGGTAGATTTATTATTCATCTTAACTATCAGAATCATTTCATATGAAGAGGATGGAAACATTTCTTAGAAACTAGATGAAAAATTAAGAGAATTAAGACAGAAAAAAATTAAGAGAATTCTTACAGGATCCTCCCAGAAGGACTGAAAATGATTGGCTGGGAGGAGGCACTATGATCCCAAGGGAGCTTTGGTGGTGCAGTGGTTAAATGCCAGTACTGTAAGCCACAAGGTTGTGAGTTCGATCCTGCTGGGCTCCAAGGTTGACTCAGCCTTCCATCCTTTTGCAGGTCGGTAAAATGAGTACCCAGCTTGTTGGGGGCATGTATAGAAATGTTTCGAAATACATGCTATTTGTAAGTTGTTCGCCGCCTTGATCCATATGGAGAGGCGGGATACAAATAAATAATAATAATAAAAAAAATCACTTGTGGACAGAAATCTGGCAAGCTTACAGGAAACACTTCTTAAGGTCTTAATGTTTCAAATGACAAACAGGTTTTATTAGAAGAGCAACTCTGGAAATTCTACCTTTTACACAATTTCTTCACCTAATTTCTTTATTGTTTTCACTTTGCTAGAATATATCCAAATCTATAAGCAGCAGTAAGCAAAGGAGTAGAGAGACAAATAACTAGATCTTATCCCAAAGCGCACAAGGAAATGGGACAAAATGGGAGCCAGTTGCAAGGATTATCTAGAAGGCACAGTAGATTCTGTCCAAATTATTAGAGGACAATTGCCATCTGGGCACTCTGGAGAAATGTGGATTTTTTCTGTATCGTGGGCTGAACCGTCAATATTTTGGTCCTCAGTATTGAAAACATGGAAGTGTAACGCACATACCATCACATAGAAAATACAGGTTGCCTTCAAAACAATTTCAAAAAAATGTTAAGAATCTCACACATAAAGTGAATTGCGTCTGCATCCCTGATTATATAACTAATTATATAACTCCTTAGAAAGTACTCTAAAGTATGCCCATCAGTTGATGGACTCTGTTTTTGTTCCAGAGTTTAGAATCTAAACTCTCTATGGGATCTTTTGAGGACTGTAGGGCTTGGTGCCTATACCAAGCTGATAAAGTGGCCTGCTGCACAGCTAAATAATATCCCAGTCTTCAGAGTACTCTTATGATCTGCCAAGAAAAGCACTGCTGGTAACCAAAATATTGGGCAAGTTAAGATAAACAAATCTCTGGCCAGCCGAATGTGCTACTACTTTTCTACTAAGAATACATTTAATGTTTTTGAGATAAAATCCTAAAACTATGTGCATTTTCCCTCAGGCCATTCTAATGAATATTTTGTAGACCACCAGTGAGAATGAGTGTAGAAAACAACAACAAATTATAATTTCTAAATTACATTCAAATCAAAATTGTGGGAATGGTCTACAAGCCAAAGGAATTTAACAAAAGCTACTGATAGAACTGAAGGTGAAGGAAGTGGAAGGTAAGATATTGATACGAGTTAAGGGACTGAGGGATCATTTGTTAAGAAACTCCTGTGGCCCTTTCATGCTACACAATTGGAGCATTATGATTCTACTTCTACTGCCATCCTATGGCATCCTGGGATTTGCAGTTTTTCACTTTACAATTTTATCTGTTATGCTTCCATCCTATAGAATCATAGGATATGTAGTTTGGTGAAGTATTGAGCATTCTCTTCTAGATTGCCTTAGTGCAATTCCTTGAACTATTTGAGATATATCAGCATGCTAAAAATCTCAGGATCTGTAGAATGCATTCTCTCTCTCTCTCTCTCTCTCTCTCTCACACACACACAGACACAGATGGCTTAAATTAAACTGAGAGGTTGTGGTATTTGTTCCTATAGTTCTCAAAGTTTTTTGCACATTATCTAAACATTTTTGTTGTCCTGGATTATTTTTTGACAATTACTGGCATCAGCTGCAACATTTTTTTCCTACTCTTGAGCAGGTTTCTTTTTAATTCTGACACATAATGGGAATTTAAAAGTCTCCTTCTCTTCTCCTCCTTTCTTTTTACACCCTCCCCCTGGATTTATAATGCTATAGTAAGAGAACGATACATCTAGGGGAAGGGTTTGGTATAGTGATATAGTGGTTTGAGTATTGCAGTAGAACTCTGGCAGACCAGGGGTTCAACTTTCTTCTCAGCCGCGAAAACCCACTAGGTGACCTTGGGCAAGTCGCATTCTCTCAGCCTCAGAGGAGAGAAATTGCAAAGTCCCTGTCAACAAATCTTGCCAAGAAAATCCCATGATTTTCTTGCCAAGAAAATCCCACAAACTGCTTCAAGAGACACAACAAGAAGTGCATCAATGCATCATGAAATTATACTTTTGCAGTATAACTTCTAAGAAAAAATAAATACAGAAAAGAAAGAAGAAAAAATTACCCTTCTAGCTGCTGGATCGTCTCAGCAAGCTATATCCTAGTTTTTAAAAACCTTTGGAAGAGACCTACTGTGGATCCAAGAAATTGCTACAGATGGCTCCAAAAAAGAATGGAACAACATGGGCCAGCAAAACTAAAGGAGTAGTATTGTGAGAACTCATGCTTTTTTAGAGTAATCTGGAGGACTTCTGTTCTGGAGGCTTTCCTAATCCTGCAGAGCAGATTTGGAGAGAGCACAAGGAATTGCAGAAAAGCTGGCCAAATTGCTCCACAGGTTAAGAGATATTTATCACTTTTTAAAGACAGAAAGTATGTGACAAAATAGTTTGCCTCAATATGATTCTTTCTTGTTCTTTTCAAAACGGTTGTGGAGATGAGCGATTCACCCTCACAAAAAATAAGTGTTTATCTGTAACATCTTCAAAAACTGTTGTAGATTTTTCTGGAGATGTAATCCAAATTAGATTTTTTTCAGAAATATTCAGAACAGAAGTAAAACAGGAAATATGAGATTTGGTGAATTTCTTCTTTTTTATTCATTAGGAGGGTAGATTAGAATTGTCCATAACCAATTCTATTGTGTAAGCACAGATGTTTTAAAATATGGCAATTAGAGCATGGCTGGTTCTTTTGAACAAAAGATTATTCTTAATAGTTTAGTGTGAGGTGTGTCTGAAAGGAGCGTGGAGGGGAATGACAGTTTATTTTAAAAAGCATTATGCATTGCAAAGTTTTCCCCACCCCCAGTGCACCAAGAGAAGCAAACTTCCTGTGCAGTTGTGACAGTCTTTTAATCACAACCAAAAACAGACCATGCTGGAACAAATGTTGGGAACAATCCCCTGCATTAAAAAAAATTGGCTTGAATATTGTGGGAGCTATTATCTGTAAAAGTAGATTGAAAGCACTCTGCTCCTGTGCAGGAAAAATTTAAAAGCCTATACATACACAAGTCAGAATAAGAACTCATGTGGAGCAAAGCTTCCAACAACATCTACCCTTCTCTCTTTCCCAGTCTTGCACCTTTTAAATATTTTTAAAGTCCCTCTATGGCTTTTCTACTGAAATAGTAGTCACCTAACACCAACCCCCGCACCCCAAGTCTTATGTTCTGAAAGATCCATTTTACACCTTCAGTGTTGGGTGGGGGAAAGGTGATTTTTCCCAGCACAAGAGACTACTGGGTTTAGTTCTTAGGTTCTAGACAGAGTTTAAGAAAAATTAAAATTATCAAAAGATGCAAGGCTGAGAAGAGATGGGGGTGTCTTTGAAAGCTTTCTTTCAATTACTAACAGGGGGAAGAGAGAAGGCAGAACTACTCAACATCTTCTTTGCCTCAGTTTTCTTGCAAAAGGATAGAAGTACTCAACTGAGGTGGTGGTGGTAGGGAGCAGGTGAGGAGATGGGGGGATGTAGCACAGAATAGGTAGATAAGTAGTACAGGAATACCTGGCTAAACTAGATGAATTCAAGTCTCCAGGGCCAGACGAATTACACCCAAGGATATTAAAAGAACAGGCAGAAGACATTTCAGAACCACTTGCAATAATCTTTGAGAACTCTTGGAGAACAGAAGTCCCAGCAGACTGGAGGAGGGCAAATGTGAGGAAAAGGGGAAAAAAGAGGAACCAAATAATTATATCACTAAAAGTCAACATGGATTTCTCAAAAATAAGTCATGCCAGACTAATCTTATCTCTTTTTACAATAGAGTTACAAGCCTGATAGATGAAGGGAATACTGTGGACATAGCGTATCTTGATTTCAGTAAGGCCTTTTACAAAGTTTCCCATGACATTCTTGCAAAGAAGCTAGTAAAATGCAGATTGGACAGGGCTACTGTTTGGTGGACTTGTAATTGGTTGACCAACTGAACCCAAAGGGTGCTCACCAATGGCTGCTTTTCATCTTGAAGAGAAGTGACTAGTGGGGTGCCACAGGGTTCTGTCCTGGGACCAGTGTTATTCAGCATCTTCATCAATGACTTGGATGAAGGAGTAGAAGGCATGCTGATCAAAATTGCAAATGACACCAAATTGGGAGAGGTTGCTAACACACCAGAGGACAGGATCAAAATTCAAAATGACCATGACAGATTAGAGAGGTGGCCCAAAGCTAACAAAATGAATTTCAACAGAGAGAAATGTAAGGTCCTACACTTAGGCAGAAAAAATGGAATGCACAAATATAGGATGGGGGACACGTGGCTGGATAACAGTAAGTGCGAAAGGGATTTAGGAGTCTTGGTAGATCACAAGCTGAACATGAGTCAGCAATGTGATGTGGCAATCAAGAAAGCCAACACTATTCTTGGTTGCATTAATAGGAGTATGGTGTCTAGACCAAGGGAGATAGGGGTACCGCTCTATTCTGCATTGGTTAGACCTCATTTGGAATACTGTGTCTAGTTCTGGGCACCTCAGTTCAAGAAGGATATCGACAAGCTGGAGCATGTCCAGAGGAGGGTGACCAAAATGGTGAAGGGTCTGGAAGCCATGCCCTATGAAGAATGGCTTAGGGAGCTGGATATGTTTAGTCTGCAGAAGAGGAGGTTAAGAGGGGACATGATAGCCATGTTTAAATATTTGAAGGGATGTCATGTCAAGGAGGGAACGGGCTTGTTTTCCACTGCTCCAGAGACAAGGATAAGGAGCAATGGATTCTAGCTGCAGGAAAAGAGATTCTACCTGAACCTCAGGAAGAACTTCCTGATGTTCGGAGCTGTCCAGCAGTGGAAAATGCTGCCTTGGAGTGTGGTGGAGTCTCTTTCTTTGGAGGTTTTTAAGCAAAGGTTAGATGGCCATACGTTGGGAATGCTTTGATGTGTGTTCCTGCTTAGCAGGGGGTTGGACTGGATGGTCCCTATGGTCTTGTCCAACTCTATGATTTTACAATTCTATGATTCTTCAGTTCTCAATTTGACTAGTGTTTCTCTCTCTCTCTTTGTATGTAACAGGCCCTTTCTTCTGCCTCAAATTCATGTGGCAGTTCCAATCCAAAAAAGGCACTGTGTCAGTATCATTTTACCCTGACTGCACCGTTTTATCACAACCTTTGTATAACAGGGCTAAAGGTTTAATTGTTTCTCAGAACGAAATACTTTGTTTAAGCTAGCATGTTTTCTTTATTAAAATGACTTTAGATAACTCAGACCGACTCTGCAACTATAAAACAAACTGTAACATTTATTTTAATAACATGGAAATAAAGTATCTTGTTAGAGTTCAGTTGTAGGATAGTGTTGATACATTAGCAGTTAAACTTCTGACAGACTTTGGTCATTTAATTCCTGCTTCAAACATCAGTTCCCCGTGTCTTTTCTTCACTGCGTATCCTAAACCAAACCCACCCTCTTTCTAGCTCAAAACACACATACAGAAACTTTGCCTTGTATAGAATTCCTCTGATCCATAGGCTCCTCCAGGCACACCAGTGGTCTGGGTTTCATTCTTGGGGTGCTATTTCTATTGGCTAGCAACCAACCATCAAGTTGCACTGGCATTACAAATAGCCATCCTGACAAAAACTCTCTCGCTCTTTCTCGCACACTCACACATGCACTGAGACAGAGAGAGAGAGAGAGATTTCATCTTTCCAGCACAAATGCCTACTGGTATAATGCTGAAGCTCTTCATGTTGTTGTCATGTTGTCCCTGCAAGTCATTTTTGAGAAACTATCATGGGGTTTCTTGGCAAGATTTGTTCAGAGGGGTTTTTCCTTTGCCTTCCTCTGAAGCTCTGTATGACTTGTCCAAGGTGATGCAGTGGGCATCCATAGCTGAGCAGACTTGAATGTTTAGTCTCCAGGGTCATAGTCCAGTATTCAAACCACTGCATCATGCTGGGTGTCTGCTAAGGCTCTAGAGAGAGTTAAAAATCAAAAACATTAAAAGGAGACTGGGTGAGGAGGGAAAGGAAAATAGGTCAAAGGATGTAAGCATCCCCAAAATAAGGATGATTAATTATACTTTATTGTATGTGAAAAAACAAGAACTCCTTGTAGGGACAAAGAATTTCAGAATTCTGTAGGAATGGAAATAGCCCAAAACACTGCATAATTGGAAAACATTGTTCAGATATTTTTTTAAAAGGAAGAAGTACAGCAACAAATACTGTTGCTTCTCATCACATATCCCCATCTGGAAGAACCCTATGATAGAATAGATTATGGCAAACAAACATTCCTGAATGGGCATTCACAGGGAATACACAAAGTATGAACGAGTCACTCAGAGATATACCATAAATTTCCATAGTTTCTAATATCCACTGACTGTTACAGATCACCAAAGTGCCTGGGGCTGTTTACCTTTGATCAAGCTAATTCATTTCAATGGGCCATGAAGACTTCAATTAGGATAGATCACGAAGAAAAATTCTTAGAGCAAGAGGCAGTTGCTGAAAAGATCTCCACAGATCTAACATTATTGAAATTAGATCTGTTCACAGAAATATCAAGAAAAAGACGGATAACAAAGTGTAAGATATAACAATGAATACACTAAAATGAATAAAATGTACACCCTTTAAAACATTAAGCATTATAGTGTTAAAAACATAGACCAGACTCTGCTTACCCACAGATATATTCATTGGACACACAACAAAAAACTCAAGTATTTGACACAGACCTTCATTTCCACATTTCAACAACAATAGTAACAATTATTCAGCATTTGAAAGCCGAGATCATGAAATATTAAGTCCATATATTTATACTAACTATATATTTATGTTGTCTAATGCAACATACAGTACTTCTTTTTAAAAAAATAAAAGTGATATTAGAAGCTTAATATGAATGTTATAACACAGAAATGTGTTATAAATTTACTAAGACAGAAAGACAAATTCATATTTATACTGTCATTCCATAATTGAAAACATGAAAAGGGGAAAGGCTTCTGATTCCCTTCTAACAAAATACTTGCAATGGTGATGTGGCAGAAACATTGCCTTTCAAGGTAAAATATACTTTTAATCATTATATTTTATTTCCAGCACTAGTATTTTGACTCTTAGGGCGAATATTCTCATGGCTGCTCAATATACATGAAAACTGCACACACGAAAACCACACACACATATGCAAATCATAACATAACTATACAGAAATTCAATCTACAAAACTAAACATCCAAAAATATTCTAACCAGATACTGTGAAAGCAATGTAAACAGTTCAAAATACTATGAATATGAAATCAAGACAGCCCACCCTGTACGATATAAATGCTACCAGTTACATAGAGGATGAAAATATCGATTCAAAACAGCTTGAAACAAAAAAATAGTTTTCAAGGTCTATTTGAAAAACGTAGACATAGTGTCCATATATGCCTACCTAAGGAAGGTGTTGCATTAAACATGAGGCTACCACCCAAACGGCCCTGTAGAGCCTGCCTGTCTAATATTTCCTGATAGTAGGTCTGAAGCAGGTCATCAGATGCCAATCTCAAGGCATAGGCAGATTTGCAGAATTTCTGCCTTTTGTACATTACTCAGGACCATGGAAACAGTTGCTTGTATCTTATTGGTACTCCTAACTAAAATAGATCCAGCTGCTGAATGGTGAGCCAACGTGTGTCTACATTCCGTTAATTTAATTGGTCTACTTTAGCTAAAATAGAATAACAGTAGGATTCAGGCTAGTATAAGCAAGTTATATGTACTCTGTGTAGTGCTTTTAGATAAAGTAGAGGGTCACCTTGAGGATGAGGTCATGAAAGCTACTTTGAGTGAGACCTTATTAGCATACTTCCCATTCTAAGTACAGACAATTACTTAAAGAGAATTATGTCAAAGCCTCGGGGGAGTCAAGATGTGAATGCTTTTCAAGGTTTCACCGTAGGACTGAAGGAAAATCTCATTGTGGGGGAGGAATTGTTATTTGTAGGGGCCATGCCTACATTTTGCCCACCTAACACCACACCCCTACATTATGCCCACTAGAACTGCGACAGTGGTATAAGGAGTACATAGCTACCATCTGTTCTTGCACAAAAGACAAATCATTGTGATAAGTTTATCCTTCCAGGCTGCCTCATGTAATAGTCATAGTGGGAATAGATATGGGGAGATGAAACCAGTAACTGCTGTCTGTATTGTGTGGCAAGACTTTTTTTAAAAAACGTGGTGGTGGGGAAGTGTATGAGCTCATACCCCTCAGCTGTCCCAATTGAGCAAGGGTAATCCCAATTAATCCTCTGCCATTCCACCTTTTCAATGACTTATAAACTGTCCTTGTTTTGCTCTCTTCCTCCCAGTATCTTCCTTTGTCCCCAGCTTACTTCAATTGCTGCAAGCCGAGTTCATGGTACAAAAGCAGATTGCTCAGTGGAAGGACAGGGGGGAATTTCACCCTTCCCAGTAAGCTCAGACAAAGTAAACTGCTGCAGCTGCTGCTAGCTTGTATATTCTTCCTCATTAATAACTTTTTCAGTCTTGACAAGACACTGATGTTGCTTGGCCACACATAGCAATAGCAGTTACATTTCTGTACCGCTTATCAGTGCTAATGTAGTTAATGTGTTTTAGGGGGTTGGTTTTAGATGGGTTGATGGGTGGGGAGGATTGGTTATGTTTTAATACTTTTAATGTATTTAATGTATTGTTGTAGTACCGCCTCGATCCATGGGGAGAGGTGGGAAAAAATAATAATAATAATAATAATAATAATAATAATAATAATAATAATAATAATAATAATAATAATAAAGCACTCTCTAAGTGGTTTACAATGTGTTTTTAGCTAATTGTCCCCAGCAAGCTGGGTACTCATTTTACTGACTGATGGAAGGCTGAGTCAACCTAAAGCCCTGCAGGATTGATCTCAGTGTGGTCATGGCTAACTCTAAAGGTTAATATATGCTTCCTTTTATTTCCTGAACTCAGTGAGAAGTCCAGTGTCTCCTTAAATGGGACCACCTGGCTAGTGCTTAGAATATGTCATTTCTGTTTTCCAGCATCATTGTTGACTCAAAAATACTATGGGGCTTCATTTGTCTCGATGATCGGCTGGAACAAAAAAAAAAGAACAGCCAAACACATTACAGCTTGCAGAGTTCCCTGTCCAGCATGGCCAATAGTTATTACAGAGATTCTAGGACTTGTAGGCCAAAAATAAACAAAGAAACAATAAAAAAAATGACCCTTCTATGCTTTGCATAGTGCTCAGGATAGTTACAGAGAACAGGACAGAATTTCTTTCTGACATAATTTTAATCAGGAGTGGGCAACTGCGTATAGAATCGAGGAGCCAATTTGCCCTCCCCACTGCCTTGTAGGCCACACCACTCCAGCAAGCCCAAATACCTTGATGAAAATGGTGACAGGAAGTGATATCACAGCCTTTCCTGTTACCATTTTGAGAGGGATTGTAGAAGGAAATGGAGATATTTGGGGTAGTGTGGTAGGGGTATTATCACACATTTGTAGGCTTTTTGCTTGGCTTCGGGGCCAAAAAATTGGGGCAAGGCTTTGGGAGCTGATGAGCATTTTAAGGTTACAAAAGTAGGGTCCGGGGCTGCACACTTTGCTCATCCCTGATTTATAGCCATGTTCTTGGGCAGTGGGCACTTGTTTTATGAACGGCCCTGTGGCTTGCTGCAAAGTAAAAAGAGTCCAGTCTTCCAATCATTCTCATGGCATAGGTTAGGTAACTTTTTAATAGGACAAAGAGTGCTATTGCTTCAGCGCTGGCAGGATTCAATAGGTCCCAGAAAGCTGGAGGTCAGAGATAGTTCATAGCATCATTATTCGCCTTCATGAGCGCCAGGCCTACAGGAAGCCCATTCAGGCACTTGATTGTTGCAAAAATATTTTTTCAAATCAAAAGCTTCTATTCAGTGTCTCAGAAAAGTTGTTTTGGAGTTCAAAAGGAATGCATCAGACCGCAAGGGCTGCAGAGCCAGGTATGAGAAACAGTATAGCCTTTTTTGGGGGGGGGGTAAGGGTAGCTTCCGAACTTTTAAAATCACATATTTTAGATGCAGAATTTAGACATTTTAGGTAGATGTTTGCATGTGTATGCATCTTCAAAATGGTCATTTAAGTGCTCAGAGCAGCCAGTGTTCCAGAGTGGTTCTCAGCAGGGTCTATAATGTGGAACAAACTGATCTTCAGTTGCTCACAGTCACCTCAAAACATCTGCTAAAAATACAGCTATAACGGATGACTTTGTTCTTGGACTTTTGTTTTGTTATTGTTCTTAAATAGCCTTTTATTTCATTACCAGCAAATAGTGCTCTTCTTGGGCTTCAGTCCACTCTCATTGCTGCTCCATCCTTCTGCTCTACTGAAAAACTGTTGACTAAGTTTTCCAATGATCTTTGTGAAGATGAAGGAACACTTCTCTTGAGTCCTCTGATTAAAGCTTGTCTGGCATCCACATTGCCATTTTTCTGGCACTAGGCAGGAACTTCTTTTCTTCCACCTGGGAATTTTATCAGCCAGAATGTTACAAACTAATAATAATAATAATAATAATAATAATAATAATAATAATAATAATAATAATAATAATATTATATAATATAATAAAATTATTATTATTATTATTATTATTATTATTATTATTATTATTAAAAAAGGGTAACACTCCCAGTATTTGCCAATGGTATAAAGGTCATAGCTTTGTTTTCTTCTTGTATGTTGTGTTGAGTTCATTAAATTGCTACCTAAAATTTTAAACACAGTGAATGAAGAATAGTATGACAATCTTGTTTCACCTCTTTTTGACAACCCCACCAACTTTTCAGCACTTAAAAGGAAGGGGGCGGGGGGGGGAGAAATGTGCCAACACCTTTAAGACTAACTGTTTTTTATTTTAGCATGAGCTTTCATGGACATAAACCCACTTCTTCAGATGCTGTACTGAGTGGTATTAAGGCCCCAGGTATATTTATAGCTATGGGAGTGGGACGGAATGGAACAAGATCTATAAAGATGCAAACCATGTCCATTGCCCTAAATTTTCAGCCCATAACTTTGTCTTCTCTATGAGCTTCCATAATTTATTCTGCTGCTTTTGGTTCTACTGTCTTGTTTGCCTTCTGTCCGTAGCAGTCATGCTGGGGTCTCCTCTTGAACTCTTAATGATTTCAGCTAGTACACTTGTTTGTAGCTTCATCCTTTAGGTCAGAAATGGAATTCAGGTTCCACCAGCCCTAGCCAACACAGGCAATGGTGAAGAATGCTGGGAGTTGCAATCCAAGAACATCTGGAAGGCCATATGATTCCCACTCTTGCTTTATGCTCATTATTCCTAAACAGATATTTGCAAAAGATGTACTCTTCTAGGACAAAATTCACAGATGGGAAAAGCATGGCTCCTGGATTTCACTTTTGTGGTACTTGAAGTTTTCTATTACTCCCCACAAAGTCCTCTCCTGCAATTTTTTTGGCAAAACTTTTTTTTTTTGGCCCAATTTTCAGGCAATTTTTGCCCCAAGAATCACTCAGAAAGCTGCCCCAATATATGAAAACATGTGAAAATACCCCTATCCAGCCCAGCCTAAATAAATGACTTAGACTGAGAACATATTGTAGTCAGAGAAGGAAAGGGAAGCTGATGCCTTTTATCATCATATACAAAATACTTCAATGGAGATCATAGTTTCAAATAAATTTCTTTTATTATTATTGGTGATTGATACATAATACTTTAGGGATATTTTATAGGAAAGAACTTGTTGCAGCCCCACAGTGTGGTGTACTGAGCCTCTTTGGGTCCCAGGTGGGATAACATGCAAATACACAAAACAAAGGAAACAAACAATGGTTTGAGTGTTGGACTAGGACTTTGAAAGACAAGGGTCTGAATCCTGCATAGCCATGGAAACTCAGTAGTTAACTTCAGGTAAGTCATACTTGTTCTCATAAGGAAGCAATGACAAAACTCTTCTGAATACATCTTGCCAAGAAAACCCCATGATAGGGTTGCTGTAAGCTACAATTGACTTGAAGGCACATAATAGCAATCCCTACCCTGACCTCAAAAGAGTTTTAAGTGAAATTATAACAACTGTTTACCAAAAAGAAAGAAAGAAAAAAAAAAGATAACAACAGAGGCCAAATTTGCTGATGGAAAACTCAATTATCAAGGGTTGGGGAGGAGTACTTATTTCTTCTGCTCTGTATCAAATTTATTGCGACTGACTTTGTTCCTTGGAATTCTTTGAATGATCAGAAAAATAACTTTATTAGAAACAGGAGGTCAAAATATAGGTTCCCCTGGAGTCAAATAATGGTCTCTCCCAGCATTGGATTAACTTCTAAGTTTGGCATTTCATTCTCAGGAACTTTGGACATCAAAAACTTCTGTCACTTTGGACAAGCTGCTGGCTTATTGTTTTGATCCATTACCAATATAGGCATTTGTGTGGTTGATTTCTTGACTTTTTTTTGAGACAGCAGAACAAGGTTACAATGTCTTTCCGGAATTTGGAACTCGTGCCTATATAGATGAATGGGTTGTAAAAACTGGCAGATTTGGCAAAAAGACTGGCAAGGACACTGGTGGGAACTGGCACCTGAAAGCCACATGCCGATGAAATGGAGATATGACTGCATAAGGACACCAAGCCAGGAGAAAAGTGGAACAAATTACAAATGACACCTAGAGGAACAGAAAAAAAGGTTGAGGACACCAAATCTGTAAATACCACACTTCATTTCATATAATATGGCAGTTCTAGAATTACTAAAGCTTTTGGAAAGGCATATTAGTTTTGTAACTGCGGAAATATTTACTAAGGAAGAGAGGAGAGCTTTTCAAAATATCTCTATGCATTAGTGACTCAAATGAAAGGCAGATTTTTCCTCCAGCTTCTCCAGTGCTATAGTTAGGGTATGTACTAGATCTTTCTAGAAGAGGCCTCAAAGTACTTCCTATACTAAAAATCCCAGGATTCTGTAGGATGAAGCAGTGGCAGTTTAAGTGATGTCAAACTTCTGTAATGATATAGCGTAGATATATTCTAAATCACAGATTTTCAGATTAACCTTAACTGAAATATTGTATGTGGATGCAAATCTGTGTTTAGCTGTTGTCCTTGGATGAGTCAGCATCTTTTGATCTCAGGTCACTCTCTGTAAAACCAACCAACCAACCCTTCATTCCTACATAAACTTCTTCAAAATAGACAAGGGAAGGAACATGTCTATGAACAAGTAATACATTGATTTGTCCTGACTTTGACTATCTCTCTCAGCCTTTCCCTATTGAACTGCTCTTACCACCAGGAAGTTCTTCCTAATGTTTAGAAGGATATAAAGTGTGTCAATACATGTTCTTTTTGTTTTTCTATTTCATATGCTCAAAACTGACTTGTAAATGTAAGAGCATTGCAAGGCTGAGTGATTTGCTTCCAGACCCTTCACCATTTTGGTTGCCCTCCTCTGGACACATTCCAACTTGTCAATATCTTTCTATCCTCCATTTCTGTTTTTAGTTAGCATAACCAAAAAGTAATGCTTGTAGTCACAAAGTAACTTTTATAGGCTCTGATTCTCCTGGTGCCATCTGTGGTGAAACATGCATTTTTATTATAACTACTGAATAACTTACTGAAAAAGTTATTTTTTCACACATGGCTCGTTGTTTAAGCATGCTTATGTGAGGCTCAATTACCATTACATTTTCAGTTCCATGAATTGTCCATTAACGTGTAAAGAATTTTTTTTTATTCTGACTCCCCAGTACAGTTGAAAGCTTAGCCATTTGCTTGAATAATAAAAGCTTTCAACAAGGAAAGACCTCTGTGAGGTAGCTGTCTCTGCAGTAAGACAGACATTCTCAATCTCCATCCCTGCTCCAGAGCCCACTGGATTTTTCCATGCTTACCAAGGAGAAAAGAAAGAAAAGTATTTTCTTTTATGGTTTGTATGGAAATGCACAGATTGGAAGAAATTAAGAATGCGATTAATACATTGAAAATAGAGAAAGCCCCTGGCCCAGATGGGTTTACAGCACTTTATTATAAAACATCTCAAGAATTTTTGACCCCTCTATTATTACAAGTATTAAACACAATTAGAAATCAAGAAATCCCAAATACATGGAAAGAATCAAATGTGACTTTGATATCAAAAGAAGGGAAGGATATATTAGACAAAAAGAATTATAGACCAATTTCTTTATTAAATATAGATTATAAGATATTTGCTTTAATATTAGCCGAACATTTAAAGAAGGTAATGGAGAAATGGGTACATGAAGACCAAAATGGATTTCTTCCTGGGAGACACTTAAAAAATAATATTAGAATAATTGTAGATATAATAGAATATTATCAAAAAACAAAACCAGAAGAAATTGGTGTTAATATTTTTAGATGCGGAAAAGGCGTTGGACTTTCATGTTTGAAATATTAAAGAAAATGGGAATGGGAGATAGATTTACAGAATGGATAAGAGCAATATATGATGATCAGAAGGCTTGATTGTAAACGGGGAAAAATCAAGGCACTTTGAAATACACAGAGGCACAAGACAAGGATGTCCATTGTCACCTCTGCTGTTCATATTGTGTCTGGAAATATTAAATAAAAAAAAAGAGAAAATATATTAATTAAAGGTACCAGAATATGAAATTATGAATTTAAAGTTAAAGCATACGCGGATGACTTAGTGATAATTTTAGAAGACCCCTTTAGTAGTATCAAGCTGATGATTACTAAGAATATTACACAGACTCAAGAGTTAGAATTAGCACAAATTTCAGGATTTAAAATTGTTAAAAAAGTAAGATATTTAGGCATAATAATAACGAAGAATAATTCAGAATTGTTTGATAATAATTATAAAAAAATTTGGAATGAAATAACAAAAGAAATGAGAAATTGGAATAAATTAAATTTGTCCTTATTAGGAAGAATATCTACAATAAAAATGAATGTACTACCCAAAATGATGTATCTTTTTCAAAATTTACCTATAATAACAAGTGAAAAACCATTTAAAATTTGGGACCAGGAAATAAGTAAATTTATTTGGAATGGAAGAAAACCAAGGATCAAAATGAGATATTTGAAAGAAATTAAGGAAAAAGGAGGATTAAGTTTACCAGATTTGAAGTTATATTATGAAGCTTCTTTATTAATATGGCTTAAGGATTGGATTACACTATCTAATCTGAAGTTATTGACTTTGGAAGGATTTAATTTGTATTACGGTTGGCACGCATACCTATGGTATGAAAAACAAAAAGTTAACAAAAAATTTATGGAACATTATGTAAGGAAAGCAATCATTAGGATCTGGTTAAAAGTTAGAAATAAGTTATATATAAAGCTCCCCTACTGGACCTCGCCTCATGAAGCTTTTTTTAGATTAGAAAAAGTAAGAATGAAAGAATGGGTGACATATAAAGACATACTTAAAAAAGAGGGAAATATCATAAAATTAAAAAATAGAGAAGAGTTCATTGCAGAGGGTTATACTACACATTGGCTATTATACAGACAATTAGTAGAGAAATATAAACTGGATAGTAAGAATATGGGAATATCATTAGATGAAACAGAATTTGATAAAATATTGAAATCAGGAATAAAACGACCCTTAAGTAAAATTTATAAAATGCTTTTAAATCTTGAATTAGAAAAGGATACAGTAAAAGATAATATGATAAAATGGGCCCAAGAGTTAGGCTATTCAATAACATTAGAACAGTGGGAAAATGCTTGGAAGATAAATCAAGAATTTACGAGAAGTTATAATTTGAAAGAGAATTTTTTCAAAATGTATTACAGATGGTATTTAATGCCAGTTCAAATCTCAAAAATGAATAAAAATAGCAAGTCTGCGAAATGTTGGAAATGTCAGGAAATTGGATCATTTTTTCATAGCTGGTGGTGATATAAAAAAGCGAAGAAATATTGGGAACAAATACATGAACATGTTATGAAGTATTTAAAAATTAAGTTTCCAATGTTACCTGAGATATACTCACTGAATATATTTGATTATTTAGATTAATCAATAAGGGAAAAGTATTCAAGAGTATTGTGTTACATGATATATGCGGCCAGAATTATATTTGCAAAGTATTGGGGATGCGGAAATTATATGAATTAGCTGAAATGAACAAACTAACATTGGTATTAGATAATAAATCCAAAAATACCTTCAAACAAGAATGGGAAATACTAACTCCAATGTGGAAAGAAAAATGGGGAGAACATGCAGTAGTAGGATTTTATGAATAAAATAAATAAGAATGGATAATAAATATGTAAAAACAAATAAAAATAGTCATGATATATGATATTTTGTGATGTTAAGAAGAAAGATGTAAGTTCTTAGGAAAGTGATGTGAAATTCAGTAAAATGGGATTATAAGATATATAAGTAAGAATAAGTAAGAATGGAGGATATATGATTTATGGTATTTATGGTATTAAGAGATGTGAAGTAATTTTATAAGAAAACAATATGGGAATTAGTAAGATGAAGGTAAGAGGCAAGTTAATAAAATAAAACAATGAATGATATGAAATAATTGGTAAAATAATTGTTAAAATTAATATTAGACTAGAGATGATTAAAGGCAATAAAGATTAGGAGAAAACTAATTAATCTGGATTGAAGATAAATACGATGAAATTACCTAATGGTGAAGAGAAAGGAAGTCAATATATGTTAGGGTAATATGTAGATATATATGTAGGATGTATGTACGTATGGTGGATTGTTTAATGTGCAATGTGCAATGTGTAATGATTTATTTAAGTAGGAATAATTAAATTAAAGTGTACTTGAAAGATGGAAATTGAGATTAGAAATATAAATAAGGAGAGGTAGAGTGTATTGTATATCTCATTAGTACACTTTATAGAAATTTGTTGTATGTTTTGTATTTGTTTATGTGTCTGTCTTTGTTTTTAATGTTTGTAATTTGTAATTCAATAAATATATTTTAATAATAATAATAATGGAAATGCACAGATTGGTACATATGCATGCCCTGGGCTGGTGAGGAAGATGACAGGTAATTGAAGCAGTCTTCTTGACAGGAGGTTTTAGGAAAAAAAGGCTTAGTTCACTTTTCCATGTTGGATGCAGTAGTGGGGCCTTAGCCCCATTACATGGCCAGAATGTGATTATAGATTACTGACTTCTTCTTAGGCATTTCCCCCTGGATTTATTAACAAAACTGCATAATCTCTTGCATCTCCAGCTGAAAGGATTAGTAGCAAGCATCATGAAAGGTTTATGCCTGAGACTTTTGTAAGAGAAGGTGGTAGAGCACATTTTTTGTTGTAGAAGATTCAGTCCTTGTAATCTCCAAGTTTAAAAAAGGGGTAGGTAGGTGATATGAAAGCTTTCCATTTGAGACCCTTGATAGGCACTGCCAAAGTTGCCAGCGCTGAGTTAGATGGACAACTGGTCTTACCTTCTATATTCCTATGCAACAAAAAGCTTTTATTAAGACTCCTGGAGGTTCTTATTAACATTTATACAAGTGGATCATATACCTTCCCATATGTCCTCCTTCATATATCACCAAAACCTCCTAATCCAGTGGTTCTCAACCCTCCTAATGCCGCGACCCCTTAATACAGTTCCTCATGTTGTGGTGACCCCCCAACCATAAAATTATTTTTGTTATTTATTTATTTATTATTTATTAATTATTTAATTAGTTAGTTAGTTATTTCCAACATCGAATAGATTGGAGACACTGCCCTAAATCACTGCTCTGGATAGACTTCTAATGCCTAAAAACTGGTAACCCTCCAGTATATGTATTTTCCGATGGTCTTAGGCGACCCCTGTGAAAGGGTCATTCGACCCCCAAAGGGGTCGCGACCCACAGGTTGAGAACCACTGTCCTAATCAGTTTAGCAGTTCTGATCCCATGCCTTGCACTTCAATATATGTACTAGAAATAAAAAAAAAAGCCCAAATTTGCTCATCCTGAAAAGCTTCCTGAAATGCCAATCTAAATGACTTCTAAACTTTTTCAAGGCATGACTTTTATTTTAAACATTTTCCTTCCATATTTTCCCTACTCCAAATACAGATAAGTTTGAATAGCAAATAGAAGATGTAAATATTGATTCCTTTTATTTTACATTAACAGGAATTTTAAAATAAAATGTTTGAATTAATTATTCAAAATAACATGGTTTTTTTAAAAAAAGAAACCTCCTTAGCAAAATCAATGTTGCCTTTCCTGAGCATTTAAAAATAACAGCAAGGATCAGTTTTCTACTTACCTAAAGTGATCAAGTATACACCAATTAGTTTTCCAGTCTTCAGAGACTCCAAAAACCAGACTTACTACTCTATAACAGACTGGAGCTGTCCATCAGCACTATTCAGTCTCCCTAATACTTAAAACTGTATAGCAACACACCTGCAAGTGGACAAATGAAACCTCTACCACAGGAAAAGTATAACGTCAATTAGAAGAACGCTAAAACTGCCCAGTGGGATGAATGATGAGATGGAACCAGTTGTGGCCTCCTAGCATCTTCAACATCAATCAGGATAATTAGCAGCATCGTAAATGTTGCAGGTATTAGAATTGTCAAGGTCCTGCACTCTGGTTCTGTGACCCAGATCTGTCTTACGAGCAAAGTAGAACAAGGTGATTGGGTGAAGATGAAGCATCCATTGCAAAGGACCTTATGCTTGTCCCTAGCCACAATTAAGATTCACATGGTTATAGGGCTGGGAAGGACAAACTGCATCTAAAACCTAGGGCAATCTCCCTTTCTTACTTATATATATTTTCTCTCATCCATGACATGCATTAACTTCTCCACAAATCAACCTTCATTATTGATATTATAATGTGCTACTAGTGGTGAACATTAATGAACAAGGTTTCCTGTGCTAGAGGTGCCTTGAATATGCAACGAATAGGTTTGTAGAACTGGTCATATAATTTCCAAATGTGTGCCTTCTCATAGCTATATGGAAATCCTCCCTAGCAATAATATAATCACCCCAAATGTTTTGACAGACAGCTACAGGATTATTAACTAGTTACTTTCCATAAAGCAAGCTCCACCCATGTACCCCACATCTGATACATTATTTTTCTCAGTTCTTTGGCATCAGGCTAGTCAATTCGACATCCAACTTCATATTCATCAGGTGAAATGTAGTATCAAATTTATCCTTAGTGATGAGTGACCCAAGTCACCTGTTTCTTTGCTTGAGGTGACTCACTATTGCCTATGAAGAAAATGAGTCTGAGGAGGTCAATACAAGATTTGAAGTAAATGGCCCAGTGTACTTTATATTGTTCTTTTGTGCTTTTGGGTGTAAGAGACATAAGTTTGATCATATTTAATGGCAGTGCATACTGTGAATCTACTACCCACCTATTATATGCATAAACCAATATTTTGAAAACTGATTTTCATGTATGTGTACATTGGAGAATATATGTGCATGCGTGTTTTCTGTCATTCCAGGTAGAGATACTTAACTCTACAAGACAGCTTGAGGGCTTGGTGTGCTCATCACAGAGGATCTGAAAATCTTGTCTGGAGATGGGAATGAATCTGGCTAAGATTAAAAACCTAGTTTATCCACCATTGAGATAGCTGTTGGGAGGAGCAGTCACTTCTGAGGAATGTGCTCATACCACACTCTTTGCATGTTCTTCCTGATATCAGCTGAACCCTCTCCATGTGTCCCTCCTGAAATCATAATCTCAACTACCTGTACTAGTTTATATATTGAGAGTGAACAAGGCTATTAAGAGAAATATCCAGGTAATTTATCAAACCAGGTTGTTTATCAAATTGCATCTTGCATTCTGTCCACCAGGTTACAGTAGAAGTGAGGATGCTCATTTCAGCATCCAAGCCACATTTGTTTAGGAGGAACCTTCCAGAATGTTTGGTAAGAATCTTCTAGTGACCTTCATGTGCTGGTGCTGGGCAGGACCAAAGTAAGTTTATCTCCTGTGTCTCCACCCTTACCATAACTGTGTGTTTATCTCTCTCATCCCATTCTTTTCCTCATATTTCATTTTCCCTCCTTAAAACACTTTCTTTCTGATCTCTTCTTGGTCTCTCATTTCTCTCCCACTGCCTTTTCTCTTGTAGTGGTAGTAGAAGAGAGTAACCTGCTGATGTGGAAAGAGACTACTTTCTTTCTGTATCATTAACATGCCTCATTTGTGTAATGTGTGGTAATAGCGAGGCAGGCAGAACTGCTAGCAACTTAAGTTTGGTTGATATTCTATATAACAAAACTATCTCTGTGTCAGGAAAGGCGAGTCAGGGTACTGACGAAAGGAATTAGCAAATCAGGTGAACTGAGGGATCCTTCAACTAGCAATAAACCAAAAGTTAATTGCTTGGGGGGGGGGTAAGAGAAGAAACAGGACATTTCCCAAAACCCAGATCTAAGCCAATAGGCAGGAAGAGCCAGGAGAAGACCAATGGCAATGAACATTAGGAGAAAGTGTAGCAGATGCATTTATCTTATATTTCTTTTCTCTTGCTCCTTGGAGCAGCATTTCCTCAGGAAGCTTACGCATGGTTTTTGCCTAATTGAAGCAGAAACCTGGGGAGAAGCCCTGTGATGTCATACCCACAATATACTTTTGGGATATAATGCTGTTCATAAATGTCCTCCTTCCTGTTCTGCTGCTTCAAGGAGTTAAGTGAAGGAAGTGGTGGCAGTTGCCAGCAAATCAGAGAAGAATATGCTCTGATGGGAGGAAAGAATAGTGGGAGAAATGCTGGGATGGACTGAAAAACTTGGCAAGTTAGCTGTGACCTACAGACTACTCATCAGTGGATTATGAGAATGAGTGCAGATTGTGAGGCGCTGGAATTACAGACTACGAATAATAATTGTGATGCCACCATTTGAATGTTCGTAGTTCAAATACTACCATAATGATCTCAGGTCATTCACAGATTCATTAGAACAACAAAGCGTACCTCTCTCTTTTTGCCCAACTTGCTGACTGCTAAAATGGCACAATGAAGGATTTACTGTGAAGGTCCATTCTAGCCAAGAAGAAGGAGCCATCCAAGTACGGGTTAAATCCTGTCACTGGCAAGGTGAGGCATGTATTCTTTAGGGTGGAAAGTGCTGTAGCTTGGGCAAGGCATGGATACGGACACAGAATAGGGGAAAGGGCCTGATCTTCCTGGCCAAAATGGCAGGTGCCATATTCATGGTTTTCAAAAGAAGCTACTGGAAGCTGATGGGAGCGTGAGTGCCCTTGGGAATGGCACAATTTTGTTCTGATGCATTTTGTGATTTCTGAGGAGGCCTCTGTGGCTGAATTGCTTGGGACCAAGCTGTTGTAAAAGGGTTGAGGTAGCCACTGTGCATGAGTCAGTCTCTTCTCCTTCCTTAATTGCCCCATCAGACTAAGCATTTGCACTTACTGACTCTGAGGCGGCTGCCTCCAACTCCCTGTCCTAGAGGGCTGAAGGGATCTCAGAGGTCTCAGCCTGGTCTACGTCAGAAGCAAAACTTCTAGGGTGATAAAGTCCAACTGAGTTAAATCCACCTTGTCAGCAGCACAGGTGGCTCCAGAGGAGGCTGCCATAGCAATGGGGATGGTGTGCATCCCTATAGCTCCCAGGGGAGACAGCTGGTAGTGCATGCACAATCCCAATGATCCAGATGTGCTTGGGGTTGCCTTCCCAGAAAGAGAGAAAAGACATGGAGGGGAAGGGGTGTGAAGGAAATAAAGGAAAACTAACACCATTGAAAAAGTACAGAAAAAAAAGAGGTCCCTTTTTTTTGTAAAATAGAACTGGGGCTGAGAGGGAAAGGAAAGATGAATACAGGAAAAAGGTAGCAAAGAGAAAGTGAAGAGTAAAGATAGAACTTTTCCTTGGGTGAGGCAAGATGAAAAAAACTGGAGGAGGAGCCAGGGATCCAACAGAAAGGACCTTGTCTAAAGAACATGCGATCCCTTTCCTTGCCTGGCCAGTGAAGGTGTCAACCCATACTTGGAAAGTCTCTTCACTACCACTTGAGAATGAAAAGACGTATAGTATCAAAAGCATATTAGGATATGAGGTAAGAACTGAAAAGCCACCTGGTACATTAAAAATAAAAGACTGATTACTACTAATAAAGCATCAACAAACAACTAAACACCTTCAGTCAGTTAACTCAGCTGAGCTGAAATCGAATTATTTCTTAGGAGGGCTCTGACTAAGGCCATTTCCACATGACAACGCTCTTCCGCGTCGTCGCGCTGCAGTCCCAGGTCTAGAAGGGAGCGCGTCAGCAACACTCCCTTCTGCACCCGCCTGGTCCATGCGAAAGAGAACGTAATGGCGCCACGTCTTCCTTCCATCCGCAGCGCAGCCAGGCTTTTTCCATTGCTGTGCTATGGAAGGAAGCGTCGCCAATGTGCTTCCACAGCTTCCGCATGGCCAGAATGACGGGAGTGCTGTATGACTGCAGATGTGAAACTGATTTTTTCTGTTTTGCAAAAACTGAGAAGGGGCGACACTCTGTGGCAGGATGACAGCAGGATGGTGGCGACGTCATGCAGAAGTGCGACCTGCTGACCGCTGCCATCCTATGGCAGAAATGAGACAGCGACGTCATGTGGAAAGGGCCTTACTTTTTTCAACAAATCAAATGAGAAACATTAGGCAACATTATATTCCAGATATAATTGCTTACCAATGACTTAGCGCTTAGTCTAAAAATCAAATACACAAAAATCACAGCAATATCAGTGCAGGCAATTAATCCAAGTGTTGCGATTTATTTGAAGTGTATTATTCTGCATGGTATGCATTATATATACAAGTACAGAATTTTCTTTCATAAAAATTACCAGTTTAATTAATCAGTTGAATTTTAAATATTAAGGACAGGTTAAGATGTTAACAGTTGCCATAATCTTTTCTTCACAATGCCAGAATGCCAGAAAATGATTTTCTATCTTATTTCTGTCCGAGTTGGGAAAGCTAAACATAAGCAGAAAATAAAAATAAAAAAACATTAGACTGCTAATTACCTTCCTATTCAGTAACAGGTATTAGAGTATTAGAAACTTGAAATGAAGTAGAAAACTTTTTCAGAAGAATTGAGGGAAGTCACCCGATTGGTGCTTAACACAGCATTATTGCACCCTCTCTCTTCAGTGTGAATACACAACTACATAACAGTGTGAATACATAACTGTCTGTAATACAGTATTGGACATATTAGTTTTAAGTCTCATATTGACATTCAACGATTGCTTTTTCTCCCCAGCTCAACAAAGTTTCCTGTGAAAAACCTTGAGCAATATCTGTAATAGACTGTTATAGTGGAATAACAGCACTATAACAGTGTATACAACAGCCTTTGAGGCCCCTCCCTAAACTGCAAACCCCAAGATTCCACAGGATGTTGAAAGTGGAATAATATCACTATAACAGTCTGGTATGGCCTTGGTATAGGAGGAAGATGGCAGCATTCAGTGAAGTCCAATGGGGATCTTTCCACCTGTAGACATTATAAACTCTCCTCCTGCCATCACAACTTAGCACCTTCTATAGTTGTGTCTTTGCAGAAGTAATTGTTTAGTTTTACATACACACTTAAATAAGCCACTAATTGATGTAATATCTACTATATGTAGAGCAGCCGCAGAGCAAAATAGGTTCAGTTATGCTGCACTGGCTGAGCAATTAAGCCTTCTAGGGAGAAGGAAGAAGCAATTGTTCTACCACTACAAAATATTTATAGTAACATAGAGTTAAGACAACTTAATGGGATCATCACCATCATCCATTCCTCTTTATATTAATGTGCTCTACCTTGGCAAGAGCTTCTTGCTGTTGCACTGGATGAGCAAACCCCAGAAGCTTTTGTGATTCCTGGCTCACATTTAAGGTTCCTGGTCCAGACTGGTTTACCAGCCAGATTGGAAAAGGGAAGTAAACTCTTTGTGTTGGTTCTGGCCAGTTCAAGAGTGGCATCTGGGAAAGGTCCATGCTGTTTCTAATCTAGCTGGGAAACCAACCAATATGAAATCAGAATATGTCCCAGAGTACTTTAAAGAATGCATTTCCTTGGAGGTATCCTGGCAGGATTTTTCCAAACCTAATAGGCTTTACCCAAAACACTGGCTCACTTGAAAGCCTTTTCTGTGTCAAGGGTAAACACTGTAATGTTCTATGCACTTATTAAATCTGAAAATACTTCTTGAATAAAACATTCAGCAGGTTTGTATGTTACTTCAACATACTTATGGAATACTTATATCCTTACCTGTTTTAAAAACTGTGCAGCATTAAACAGTTCACTGCAACCATATAAGATGTGTTTGCCTTGTTTGCCCTATGTGAGACATGTAAATTATCAAAATATTGTTCATTTTTCTACAAAAGGAAATGATATGTTACAGCATGTCAACAACTTCAGAAATAGAGGCTACTTAAGAACTAGAAGTAACAGCCTATTTTGCTGTAATACATAAACTGCAATGCTGGCTTTTGTTTCAAATACAACAGACAGTGAGACTGTGCATGCAAGAGAGAGAATATGACTGTGTACAAGAGAGATAAGTCCAATCAAACTGTCCATAAGGAGGAGAAAAAATAAGTGGTGGTCATATTGCTCTCAGGAATGATTTGGATTTTATGTTATTAACTAGAAAAAGGCAATAATGTTATCTATACAGAAATGTTACAACCTTTCTACAGAAAGTGGAGAGAAAATTGTTGAAAGAAGTGAACTTTGATTCTGGAGAGAGTATGCATGGTTTAGTATTTTAATTAATGACTTTGGAAAGGACATAAGGATTTTTGGATAAAATGGTAAGGTATCAATAAGGTGGCACTGGAGACAGGGCGATGTCATGAACCAGAGATAAAAGGAGAAGGATTTCATATAATATGGCAAAGCATTCTGTTAAGTGCATTTAGAGAACTCCTCTCTGCACTGTTTGCCAGAATGATCAGCTAAAACTAAGGCCATATAATGTAAGAACAGTATTGTGTTTGTGTATATACAATATAAATAGTAATGGTTATATATTGTAATATAGACAGTGAGAGCCATGTTGCAGAATGGCTTTTAGTCACCAGTATGATTCGGGCACAAAAAGATGGAACAATTTTTGAACACTATTAAATGAGACTTCTAAAACAAATATTTCATATCAGATATTGTGCCAGATATTGATGCTGCTACACTCCAAATACTATCTGCAGTTTTGCTTATTCATGGTGCAAAAGTATATATACAGACTGGAACAGGTGACAGGAAAAACAAGTTAAACAATTATGAGAACAGCTATTCCAAAAGTATAAGGTTTTTGCTCTGTTTCATAGAATCACAGAAATGTAGAGTTGGAAGAGACCACACAGGTCATCCAGTCCAACCCCCTGCCATGCAGGAACACCCTCAAAGCACTCCCGACAGATGGCCATCTAGCCTCTGCTTAAAAACCTCCAAAGAAGGAGACTCCACTACACTCCGAGGCAGCACATTCCACTGCCGGACAGCCCTGACTGTCAGGAGGTTCTTCCTGAGGTTCAGGTGGAATCTCCTTTCCTGCAGCTTGAATCCATTGCTCCTTGTCCTGGTCTCTGGAGCAGCAGAAAACTAGCCCTCTCCTTCCTCTACATGGCATCCCTTCAAATATTTAAACATGGCTATCACGTCCCCTCTTAACCTTCTCTTCTGCAGACTAAACATACCCAGCTCTCTAAGTCTATCCTCATAGGGCATGGCTTCCAGGCCTCTCACCGTTTTGGTCGCCCTCCTCTGGACTTGCTCCAGCTTGACCATGTCCTTCTTGAATTGGGGTGCCCAGAACTGGACACAGTATTCAAGATGAGGTCTAACCAAAGCAGAGTAGAGCGGTACCAGTACCTCCCTTGACCTAGGCACCATACTCCTATTGATGCAGCTGAGAATTGCATTGGCTTTCTTGGCTGCCGCATCACACTGCTGACTCATGTTCAGCCTGTGGTCTATTAAGACTCCTAGATCCCTTTCACACGTACTGCTATCCAGCCACGTGTCCCCCATCCTATATTTCTGTATTCCATTTTTTCTACCTAAGTGTAGGACCTTACACTTCTCTCTGTTGAATGTACACTTCTCCCTGTTGAATTTAAATCATCTTAGATAAAAGAGCTTACAGCAGGGACCGTTAGCTTGGCGGGCTGAGCATGCTCAGTACCGAAAGGGAGAGGGGTTCCTGCCAAGCTGCTCAGCTCTAGAACTTTCTGAAAGCTACTGTGCATGCACGAAGATCCCAATGTGTGAGACACAGAGACCACAAAGAAGAACCTCCAGAAATACAATAAAGCAATTTTGGTAGAAATGTTAAAGAAACTATTCATTGGAAAACATTTTATAAATATCCTAAGCCTTCAATTCCCATTGTATGCTCAAATGGGCATGTGTTGCCTTTCCATTTAATTCAATGGAGGGGAAGCTCTGCTACATCCTTGACTGTATGATCAGGGAAGCCCAGTCAGCTCAGACAGCCTGCTCAGTATGTATTGAACACAGTTAGTCAAGAAATTTAAAAAAAAAACATATAATGATGAACAATTAATCAAAGAAAATGATGGTGCAGAAGCATACCTTTGTGTAATCAATGAGATTTTGGTATTCAATGTAATTGCCTCCTCCAACTACAAAGACAATTGCCTACAATGTAGAAACAACACAAATAGTGTGATGTAGTTGTCACTGCATGCTGAGACTCCTACAGATGCAACATACAAATTTGGTTTATTTGAAACAAATGGAATAATGCTTTACAACCTGGATAAATTTCAAGCGATTTAAGAGCAAATCAGTAATCATTTGGTGATGGGTGAATAATTTTTATCTTTTAACTGTAGCCTTATACAGGCATTTATCTAAAGATATGCAGGCCTAAAGGAATGATGGGGACTTGGACATGCATATAAGCACTGACCCCAAATGTCACTTCACATCTGAAGTATACTTAATGCTTTGTGTGTTGCCTATGAAGGTTTCCAGGGGCCTTGTAACCACTTTGGTATATTTTTCATGCCTACACCTCTGTGGAGGAAAATCACAACTACTCTTCAGTCACGATGCCAACTTTCAGCATGTACTGGGAAAATACTGTGAATGGATTCTGAGCTTCCTCATTCCTCCACCAGACAGAAGTGAATGCTGAGACCAGTCTATGTTTACTGAACATGGATTTCACTAAAGCTGCAATATTAAGATGAGCTTTCCATATCTCCCTGGGTACAGTAGTGTCTGCAAAGACTGCTATGCAGTGATACAGCTGAAATGAAGGAGAAATTTAAAGGGTTGCAGGCTGAATATTATCTGTTCCGTTTTAAAGAAGACAGGGAAATGTTTTTGGATGTTGTAACTCACTAGAAGTATTGGTTTACATTTTAAATTGATTACAGGCTAAAAGTCTTGCATACTTAGATTAAGTATCACAAGAATGAGTGGGTGTTAAGTAAATGAGTTTAAGATCTGGGTGTTAAAAATGTAGAGAATCTTCTTTTCACAGCTTTGTCATGAAAGACTGTTGAAAGTGATTAGATCATGCTGATTTGGCTCTTTGAAGATTAAAGCAGATTATATTATTTACCAATTAACAAAACTGTAATCAAACTAATGATTTCAAAAAATGGGATCAGAATTTGTTTCTAAAGACAGACCACCAAATATCTATCACATTAAAAAGCAAGAGGTTAACCTGAGAGATTTGGAAAGTATAAGCACTTCCTACCTCCTGAAATGGATTTTTGTTTCTTGGAATGGAGCTGAAAAAACAAAAGACAAAACACAGCTTCATGAATGAAAATACAACATGCAGCATTTCTACAGGCAGACGAAACAATCTAAGAACTATATTCACAACTTTGCAAAATCAATTATATCATGGATAAGGATAGGAAATGTCTAGCCGAGGGACCCAATGCAACACACAAAGCTTCCCAGTTTGGTCCATGGCATTCTCCCAGGCCCTGCACTCTCTCATGACATAATGTTAATCCCTACAATATGTCACTAAAGGAGAGATTTCAAATTCTTCACCCAATACACCAGGAGGAGCATGAAGAGCTGAGGCCTCATCTGCTGCACAGCTCATTTTCACGGTGGGTTGACCAGGCTTGCTGTGCCACACTGGAGATAAAGACTGGGCCCACTCCATTCTTCAACTGACTGACATGGATCAACTGTGTGTGCACGCCCATGCACATACACACTGGGAACTGCCCCCCCTTCACATTCTGTTCCAGTCCACTGCTGGTAGGTTATCGCCTGCCTCAAATGGTTTCATGGATAGCAATCTGGCCCTTGGACCACAAAGGTTATGATGTTGCCCACCTATGTATTATGCAGTCAAATTAAAACACATGGCTAGACAACCTAGTTTTGAACATAGTTTTGGAAATGAAACTGCTGGAGAAGATAATAGTAAATAATGTTCTGGAGACTGACAGGAGTAGTGTGACACTGTTGTGTTTTCTTTACCTACCTCTGGTATTACAAAACACCAGGGCTTCTGTTCCTTCTGTGATAACTGGCCGGTTCATGAAAATGTGCTCACAATGAATGAGTGGTATCCAAGCACTCCTACCCCCCTCCAATGGAACAGCTGTGCTCGAGACTGCAAGATTCAGGTACTTGGCACATTTCCTGGCTGTGTCTGTGGCAATACTTTCAATTAAGGAATCTGCAACCCTAGAGGCTTATCTAACTTTATCATATGGTAGGAACCTCTATTGGTAAAGCAGACAGTCTTATTAATTCTGTCAGGTATTTGGTAATTCAGGGGGCAGAAACTACCACTGTTCACTTCTTGAACTGGTATATTTCCTTTCTATTGGTTTTATCTTTCTGAGGTTTGTATGCAATTAAACTTTCCTGCTGCAGAACTCAAGAGAATGGAGAGGGGATGAGTACCCCATCCTCTATCCACCTCCAAAGTTTGTTCTGGAAGGTTAAACAGAAGATGTGGATGGATGTAGGGGGCTGCAGATTGAGAGGAAAGGATAAGAAAGTCCAGGCAGGACTGAATTTTTTGATTTTGTGGAAAGTGTGGTGTGCTGATTACTGTTACAATAAAAAGTATAGGCAGATACATATGCAAATAAATCAAAACAAATAAATTTTGGGGCACTTCAGCTATATTGGGAATAATTGATTGAAATGATTAAATCCTTTGATCACATAATCTGGTATGCATACTTGTACACTAACTGAGGTTGGTAAAGCGAGACACTCCCTTATTTTTTAAGTTCTTATATTCTTGAATCAATATAGAAAAAATATATTTAAGTAAGCTAGTCAGTTATGTCTGGCATACAGATTTTTGAAATGGTATTTATATTTGTATATTTAGCAATTAAGTTCAATGAGGCAAGTCAGCAGGGAAACAATATACAAAATACCAATAGTTTAACCTAATCAAAGGCATTTAAGCACAGGTAATATATAAAGAATATACTATACTACCTGTACATTAACTAAATTTCAAACTACAGATAACTTGATAGCAAACTTACCTATCACTGCCTCGCAACATCTTAGGGTCAAAATATCTGTAGTCATCTGTCTCCTATTTAAAAAGATAAATGCCTGTAATTTTTCACTTTCTTAAAGTCTACAAGTGGCTTCTATGAACCTATTTTGCACAAAGTAGGCTAGAAACTATGGTACATTAAACAAGATTTCCTCATCACCGTTGTCCAAAATGTTTGCCCTGGAAAGTGTTCTTTTCAAAGCATTTATTCAGTTACAGCATTAGAATATCTAAGCTTGCTGCCCCTAGAACTGAGGTGGCTCATTTGAAACTCATATCTACTACATTTTCCAAAATATATTACATGCATAATATGTTCTAACTGCAAAGCAATATGAAACACAAACAAACAAACCCAGTGCTGTCATGGTTTTAAAAACACATACTAGTTCCCCCATCTCCCCTCCTACAGGGTACATTTTTCTAGGAATCATCAAGAACCTCTGTTTTCTTTTCAAGAACGTCCTGTCAATGAATGCTAAATTGATACAACAATTAATATCTGTATTCAGAATTAAACACAGACTCTACTTATTTCTTTCCATGATTTATGAGTACATTCAAACAAAATAAAGTTTGTTTACAAAACATGAAGCATTACGACTCAATTTTTTGAACTGTTGACATTATTATATGAAATATTTCTCCTTCCTCAAAGACATTCAATATTTTCACTGGCAACTATCATCAATTTTTCTGTCTGTTCTCTTGCAGTTACTTTAATTAAAGAAGCAAGTAAAAACTGGAAGAAAAAAGAAGTTATTTCTACTTGGTTATATTTTCCCAACTAGATTTTTAAAACTCGTATTATATTTGTGGTTCTAGAAATAAAAAAGTATGATATAATTCTATATATCAGTTTTTATAAAAGATAATTAGCACTGCTGTGCACAGCAACACACAAGAATGTATGTTCAGTCTGGTTGCCTCAGTCACCTGCCTGTCCTAGCCTGTTGGGAGTGCATAAAGAGAACCAGCTTCCATTCACAGCTGATGGCCCATGCAGTCTGGTGGTCTGTAGATGCAAGATCTGAGATCAAAGATGAATCCACTAGAAACAATATTGGTCTTCAGCTGTGAATGGAAGCTGCTTCTTCTCATGAACTTCCAACAGGATAAGGGATAAAGATGAACGAGGAAACTTGTTACAGATATGGGTTTTAAAGGTACTGTACTGGCACCCTTCTGGTGTGTATTTTTGTATATATCCCCCCCCACACACACATAAAAAGCAGTAAATTTATTTTGGATAAACATTGAAGATTACAAGATGACTTGAACCACTGTTGATTGGTCAGCTCCATCACTCTGACTGTAAAATGGTGCATTCCTATATATAAGAATGAACCATCTATTCATTCACTCTCTCTCTCCTTTCTCTCACTAGTAAGAAAAGAAATGAAAATTAATCCCTACTGTGCTAAGTAAGTAATACTTGAAAAAGCACCAAATATTTCTATGTTATAGTTTTAAAAAACAATTCAGTCTGTAGCATTTGAGCTGTACTTACAGGATTTGACTTCATCTCCATAAGGCTGTCTAAAATACGTGTGACTGGAAGATTCTATAGAAAAGAGTGTTTTATAACTATAAGTCAAACATGGTTTCAAACAGAAATAGGTAGAGGCTCTATCAATCTCATTTGTCAAGGAGCTCGATTAACCTGTTACATCTGTCTCTTGCTATATGACTACGTACAATCTTAGTGTGATTTCCTGATGTCTGCTCCTATGGCAAAAAATACCCAAGAATTTAATGTAATTAAAGAAATTACATTATCTTAGTTAAGAAAACATATTTCACCCACTTGGGCAATGCTAAAATCAACTGCTAGAATCTCAAGAGCCCCCACAAGGCTTCAGAATACTTTCTATAGAGTTCCATGCAGGTATGTGACCAATATGTAACAGGCACTAATGGGTGATCATGTGTGCATCACACACACTCAGCCCCAGAAAACCTATGATATGCTGGCCTTAGGGTTGTCCTAAGGCATCCAATAACAACAAAAACCAATGAATCCAAATTATTCCCCATACAATTTAGGTTCTATGTGATGTTGTGTGGTACTATAGGCTCTGTCTTTAGGACAACAGCTCTTCTTCCCGCCACTTCCATGGAAAGAATGAACATGTATTAGTTTGACAAGAGCCAGAAAATTTGGACAAAGCTTGATACAGTTCTGATCTGAATTCATGGAACTTGTGATGACATTTAACCCCCTAAACAACTTTAGACTTTGATACCTGAAGGACCATTTCTCCCAATATACTCCTGCCTGAGGAATGAAGTCTACTGGAGCACCCTTCCTCTGTGGCCCAGTAGCAAGAGCAAGATGGGGTATCACAGTGTGGAAGCAGCAGAATACAAAAAAGGAACAAATCAGGGGAACTACAAGTTATGTAATCAAAATAATGTTTCTTGACAAAGAAATTTTCTCATTTTATTTACTTGCTGAAATATTTAGGACCCGACCATTTAAAAGACCACATTCTCCCATACAGGTCTGCTTAGGTCTTTAAATTATTGAGAGAGGTCCTCCTTTGAGCTCCACCACAACTGGAAGAAGGCTAGACAAAGAGAATGTCTTCTCACTGGCCACTTCCAGGCTTGGCACCCTTTCTCTTGTCCTTTTATAACACGTACATATGGTTTTATTCAGGGAGACATTTCACATGTGGCATAGTTTGTTCTGAAGAGGATTTTACTTGGCTGGGTGGTCTTTATCTTTTATAATGCTGTTTTTAATTGTGTTTTATTGCTATTCATTATTAATACAGATGCCATTTTTATCTGTATTTATTATTCCTGGTTGTCTGGAATTCACTTTTGATGGGAAAGTATGGTATAAATTTAATAAACAAATAATGGATTACGTTGCCACCAATAAATAATTCAGACAACAGGGCACATTTCATATGCCTTGGCTTGGAGGTGGATGACACAAACAATTTTTCACAAAGTGTCTGGCACAGTAATAGTTTTGTCTTTTGCTTCTATTGCTATTTGCTTTCTTAAATGTGCTAGGAGTCACATCAACTGCTCAATTATTACACACAATTTTGGAAAACAATTTATTAATCCCTTATATCCTCTTGTTACAAACATCAGAAATCTCTAATCTTATGAATCAATGCTTATCTAGTTATACTATCAAATACAATTAGTTTTTAAAACTAAAATATGAACACATTTCAAGTTAAATATATACCTGTTGCTTTAGTACTAAATTCTTGACACCTTCCATCACAAACTGAGATCCTGTATTCATGACACGTGAGAAAAGGCTGAAACAAAGTGCACATCAGGCATGATTTTGTTTTCTTTCATGTATTTAACAAGTAATTATGGTAAAATGAACTTTAAAAACTAAACAATTTAAATTTGCACACAAAAATAGGAATAACACATTCCAATATTAGTTCTTTTATTTGAAAAGGTGATTAAACTCTTACACAGTGCTTACCACACTCTATTCTAGTTGTTCTATTGTCCCACTTTGAGACTGAGAGCACAGGGTAGACTATAAAGTAAGCATAAGCAGTAGTAATAAGATGTATTTGAAACTCACCCCAGTGACTTGGCTGCACTGTTTCCATAGGTAGCTGGCGCTGACGCCATTTTGGCAAAAGCTCTGCAAAATATACAAGTTAACATCAACAAGCTTAATTTATTTTCATTACTGTACTATCAAATTTTCTGTTTCCATGCATGAAACATCCGGTTTTAAAAGAGTCATCTAAGGACTGAAATGGGCTCTGATTTCACATCAAAAATGCAAGCTGCCAACAATTAACAAGCAGACACACACTACAAACTGTCCCTTCCTTTTCTGGAAACAATGCTTCAGTGCTACAATTTACCATAGTAAACTACTTCAAAAATATTATAGTCAGATTTCTGGAGACTGTGCAAGAAACAGAATGAAAAACTAAAACACGTCTCAATCAAAAAAGTTAGAGCCACGAAGAAACAGTCTTAGAAAGAAGTTCTCACAGACAGCATTAAGACACTTGATACTATGATCTGTGATCTTTATTACACTAGCTACTGTAAAATAAACCAACTAAGAGAAACTAACGACAATTCACCTTAAGCTTTCAAAATCCCCAGTACATGACTAGTTTGGTTCAGAAATTTTATATTCAAAAATATGTCTACTATCACTGTGAAATTCCCAACTTGGTTGTTTGTAGGAATGTGATCAGGCCACTGAGCAGAGTGTATAAACTCAGACTAAATTTGACCGCTATACTGTCTTACAATCCATTGTCATATAAAGAGAATTAGGCCATTTCCCCACTAGACTGTTATTGCGCTATTATTCCACTTGCAACAAACAGCCTATGGAATCCCGGGGTTTGCAGTTTCGGGAGGGACCAGTAGTTTCTTAAAAAAGCATTCAGACACTAATTCTTTCTAGTTCTTAAAAAAGCATTCAGACACTAGGAGGCAGAGTTTCCCTTCTTGTTGGAAGAAACAATCATTTAGATACACAAGTACCTTCTCTCCCTTTTTAAAATAAACTTTTAAAAAGATTAGATGCTGGCTAAAATCCTCTTTTATCCTTAATTCAAATGAACAAAAGTGCTAGGATGATAAGCATTTACTGAAATCAGCTGAAAGAACCCGGATCCAGTATGGAAGGGACTAGATTGTGCACAAGCTTTTGAAATGGAAGTAGCTCAGGTGAAGGGAAAATGGCAGGTAAAAAAACAACAACCCTAATTTCTTCTCATTCCAATAGTCTGAGAGCTCCATTCTGTGAGGAGAATGGAGCCCTGGTTCCAATGATGAATTCAAAATTTGCTGGTTTAAAATATAGCTGTTCAATCAAAGCATGAAAATTAAATTTAACAACTGGACTCCTTCATCCTTTTTATTTCAAAAATGTTAGTTTTCTTGAATCTCTGAGAATCTGAACAGATATTATAAGATTGCTATGCATACATAAGAGTCAGTGTATTTTACATTTATGGCACTTTTTATCCACATTATTCTTCATTCCTTCTATTCCCTTTAACACTTCTGTGTCTTACTTGGCTAGACTGTAAGAAACTGGCAGGGACTTATTTTTGTTTTTAATTTGTTAGCACCATGCACAACATTAAGTTAATGACAATAACCATTTAAGTTCCTTTGCTATGTGATCTGAGAACATTAGGACTTCTATGCTAATAGATAAGGATATTAACCCACAAGCACTGTCATTCAACAAACATATATATTAGGACTTTTCATCCTGTTGTAAATTCGCTTTATATGTAGGATCCAGCCGCAGGAGAGATGGCTATCCACTACTAACACAAACAAGCTGTGCATGATGCATAAGAATGTGTAATTATCCACAGGTTGCAGTTTGTCTTCTGCCACTCTATGACAGGGTAACCTAACAGACAACTTATAATAGTTAAAAGATGACAAATTAAATTCAACAGAAATATTCTGATACATATACAATTCTTTTCTGGATGATGCAGTGCAGCAACCCCCATCACAAGGGTTGCTTTGCTTGTGCCAGCTGAAAGGTAGGAGTCTGCTAGCTTTCATTCTATTAACCATCAACTCTCTCATTCTCATTCTGCTTTTTAATGTGCTGCCTTGCAAACTGGAAACCCTCAGCGCTTGCTTCAAATCATTCTAATTCTGTAAATCTATTTATTCCTTCTCTACTTGGCTTTCTCCTTACTTCGAATCCTATTCTCTCCCAAAGGGGGGAAATCGTCCCTCTTTGCCTTCACTATTTTTTTTCTAAATCAAATGGCTCTGGCAGTGGCAGATCAAGCAAAATGAAAAGAAAAGGAATGAGCTCACTCAGAAATTCTAACCTGCAGTTTCTCCCAAGAAAGAGTCAGCAGGGATCCAACAGAGGCTCACCTCTTGCCTGACCAGGAACCAACAGGCCAGATTGGGAAGGAGGTGCCCAAGACAGAGCTAACAAAAATGCCGCCTTCAGATGGGAGCTCCTATGCACACCTCTGGAAGAGTTTTAGATATGACTCTGCAAAATGTTTCTTCCCCACAAGCAAGAATGAGGTCGAAGCTGGCTGTAGTCTCCACAGCCACAGACAAAACCACCAGTTAAACTGGAAACAGGTTAAAGAGAGTGAAAGATAAGAAAAGCAAGATGACCATATGAGCTGATCAGCTATGAAACAAGACTGAATTGAATGATAGTGGACTTTTCTTTGGAGCTCTTTAAACAAAAGTTAGATGGGCATCTTCCAGGAGTGCTTCAGTTGTATATTTCTGCATGGCAAGGGGTTTGACTAAATACCCTTCCAGGCACTACCAATTTTAAAATTCTATGATTCTATTTCAGAAGTTTTGGAGAAAGAAAAGAAGTAAGAAACAGGATATACAAAATGAGCTAATAAAAGCAAAGGACAAAGAGCAAGTGAAAGGAAATAGTCAAGGGAAAAAATAGGCAAGGTGACTGAGAAGGCTTGTGGTTTGGTGACTGAAAAGAAGGTAATATCACAAATCTGCCATGTTGCCAAGGTGTGTTGAAGGAAACAGGGGAAATACTGGGCATAGAGACTCAGAGGTGGCCATCTTCTGAAGGAACATCTCTGCATATAAGTAGAACCACCATTTGAATGCATCAAGCCCCAGAATATGGAGTGCAGGAGGGTCAGGTGAGGGAGGAGGATGGAACATTTCTGAGCCACAGATAGACACATGGCAGTGATTCGAGTGCTCTGACAAGCTATACTTAACAAAGGACATTAAGTTCTTAATGAAGTCAGTCACTTCAACTTTTCAGCAACACTTAAGTATGCCCCCATGTTGCCAGCAGTCAGTATCTACATTACATGCTGGAAATGCTGAAATGGATAATCTGTGAAACATGATGAAGGAAATGGTGAACAGAGAAGTTCATCACCTATCATCTGTTTTGCAGAGGGGAACTATGTTAGAACACTATCATTCCAATGGCTAAAACTTCTTATAATTAAAATCCTTTGTTTATTAATCTTACTTCCATGAATTCATATACTTATGATTATTGAAATGAATTGCTTAATCTGTAGAAACCTATTGATTTTCTAAAAACTTCAACAAATTTAATTCTGAAAAGGGCAAATGCATCCATGAATTTCAATAGTAACGTAATATCTGTATCAGACCAGATGAATTCAGTACTAGTATGTAGCAAAGTTATTGCTACTGATGTGGTCCAAAATGAAACTTACAAACATTTAAACAATGTTCATTATGCTGATGTCAATCCTATTTCACAAAAGAATATGGGGAAATACAAAGCAAAAAAGAGGCATTCAGAAAGTGAAGAGGCGGTAGTGTCAAAGAAGAGAATGACAGAAACTGGTCAAGCAAGAGGTAAGTCTCAGGGCTCAGTAAACAGTCAGGAGTCTGAAGAGGAAAATGTATTACCCATGTTGTGGATTGCTCCTTTTGTCATCTAGAGAATGACAGCCATTCTCAAATATTATTTCAAGGCAGAAGACTGTAGGTTATTACTGCATAAGGTTTTAGTCACTTTAGGTTTAGCCAAGTAAGAATAACAGATGAGATAAGAATAATACTATTTCAGATAGAATGTGGAAAGCAGCTCATTACTGAGAAAACCAGAAACAAATAAAATTAGAAGTCTTTCTTCCACAGATAATTAAAGATTTGATACACTCAGAGTGGGAGGCTCTCTTGATTCATGAAGTGCTTGTCTAATGTATCTCAAAATGCTAAACTTTCAAAGGGAAGCAATGGAGAAATTAGCACTGCCTCTAGTGAATGGCTGAATGTTAGTTTTAATTTTTGGAGCCTTTGCCCTGAAAATGATAAATTTTAGAGGGAGTACCTCAACTCATTCTAGGATGAAAAGCAATCCAAAAAACATTGTTGGGGGAAATGAAATACATGGAATTCAAGTATCTACGTAAGCAGAATCACTTTTGTTTCTGCAAGATGTGCCAGTATTAATTAGTCCCTTCATGTGCAACTACATGTGCCCCAGAACTGGGCATGGAAAGAGGTGTAAGAGGCTGTATCTGAGGTTGAAGGTGATTCTTTCCCATACATGTACAGAGCTTTGATCCATGCCACCATAAAAATGACCGTGTGTGTAAGACAAGAAATATATCAAATATGAACAGTTTTGAAAACTATTTCTGCTTTCACTGAGTATTTCAGGTATATGTAGAATACATGACCTCAGGCCTTGAGTCATTAGGCAGTGTTCCACTGTAGAATTTTTGTTGGGAGAAAGCTGGCGTTAACCTCACTCTCACCAGTGTATAAAAGCTGTATGATAAGGTGGTGTCTGAACCAAACTTGAAACAAAATTCAGATTTAGGTTTTTGAAATATACCATTTCATTGCTTTATAGGAACAAAAGTAACTTACTTCCATTGTTTAATGTAGTTTAAGGGGTTAAGATTACACCCTGCATCTGTCAGTGCTTTTTTGTATTGTTCCAAATCTGCCTGGAATCAAACCAGAGATTTTACATTTGTTATACATTTTTTAAATGAAGAGGTGAACTACTATGTTAATTTATCTACTGTAAACGTAATATTTTGACTCCAGGGCAAAGAAAATAAGCAAATGTGCATTATCTTCTAAAATACAAAAAGAACTGTGTTCATGTTAATGTATTGACCTTTCATTAATAACAAAACATATTACTGAAATAGTATACATATGTGAATATGATATAATGCAATATAATTTAATATGATACAATGTGTATGATTCTTCAATTGTTTTGCTGTAACAGTTCAGAAATTGTTATGCCATTGCTAAGAAACTGAAACAAATGAACAAAAGTATTCTCTTGCATGTCATCATGTTGCATGTCTGCAGTTTTAGAGAAAACTGTTCAGAGTGTGTGTGTATATATGTATGTGTTTTACTCTCAGACTGGGACTCAAGGCAGCAAATGTTTCACTTAAAAATTTACATACCTCAGAAGGTAGCTGTACAGAGCTTATATAATAGATAAGAAACAGGCGCATCTTATCTTCTGCAGTTCCCGCTGTGGAGAGATGTTTTGTTTTTTAAAATCTATTTTATTAGCTTTGTATAATAATATAAATCAGTACAGTTACAGCAAATGAAAAGAAGTTTATAAGGCATTGTGCAAAAAGAGATATTTATGCACCACCAAAATAAACAAAAAGGTCTCAAAAGAATATATTTAAAACATATGGATAGTTAAGTATGTAATAAGGAAATTTATTATTTTGAACAGATGGTCTTCCAGGATAAGTTGTAAACCAAAAGAACTCTTCCCATTATAAATACACACTGCTTTCCTATATAAAGCTACCTCATGGCACTGTTTGTTATTATAGCTAATATATCTGATGTGTCTGTGTATTTTAAAGAAAATCTGTTATTGGCCCAAAGAACTCTTTTTCATGGGTAACAATTATGGCAGGTATGGATTTTTAATTTTAATTTACTGTTATTTTCAACCATGTGCAATTTTATGAGTATTCACAACATTTATGAATACTTAAATATTTATAATAAATAAATAAACATAAGATGAAAAGGAGACAAGTCTATACACAGCAGCTTTTTTCAAAGCTACAGAAAAAAATCAAGGATGTCAATGTACTCTCCATTTAAAAAAACTGGAGGCAAATTTCAAGAACTTCAAGAGGATGTCAGGAAACATAACCTACAACTTCAACGAATTCCAGAAAAAGTTGAAAATTAAGATCTAGGAGGATTTTTATCAGGAACTCTGGCTAAGTATCTGAATTATCTAAGGCAACAATTTTGAGAAGTTACAGGCAGCCCAGAAAAAAACTTTGATGAACATCCTTTTTTTTCACTCAGTTCCAATTCATTTCCAAAATAAGGTCTATCTCAACACAGAAGAACTCAAACACATTAAACTGATGAACTTTGATAGTTCACTGCTGGCTGCCTAGTTGGTGGTGTTACCATTGATAGTTTCTTTCCCCTTTTTTTACATTTACAAACCTGTGGGAATGGAAGATGCTTTTGTGGTTTGTAATCTGTAAAGGAAACATCAAATTTCTCTAGTTTTGGGGACTATGCTAGTGTGGAAAAAACAATTTTGAATGCTATGGCAAAATGGATTAATTCTGAGATCGAATGAAAAGGTAACTGACACAGCTAAAATATACAGCAATTGATCCTGCTTAATCTCTGCTCTCTCTCTGATCCTTTTAAAGATCTCAGGCCAAAGGAAGTTGTACTTGTTCATCGTTTTATTGAAACACACAGAGGCACTGACATTCAATGTTTCATTTTGGCTTAAAACGAGATTTAACAATATCCCTTTATTAAACTGAAGAAAACCATAAAAAGTCAGTAGAAGAAACTAAACAAAGTAAGCTTCTCATGAGTAATTCCCGTGTATTAAAATGAAGAAATATGTTATTTCTACAAAAGAGCATGTGCAGATTATTACCAAGAGGAGCAACAGGTATTAATGCATGTCTGAGCAATGCTCCTGAAACAGCACGATATTTATATAAATGTAAGGGGAAATACAGTCATATTCTTAGTGTACATCTCCCAAATGCTTAACAAGCAAGGCTTCTTCAAATTAAATTCTTCCTTTTAATCAAATTATTCCTAGTCAGATAGAGTAAGCACCATCCAGTTTCAGTGAACACTACAGGAGAACAACCAAACACTGTATTACATATGAATTCACCAACACTAGAAACTCCTAATAGTACAGTTTGAGAAGAGACATATATAGGAAAGAGAGTCACTGTTGGGATTTATATAGAATTTCTTACCATCAGAGGAAAGGCCAGTGGCAGTCTATGGATGGTGCTGAGAATCAAGTAAACACCATTCTATTTTAAATGCATTGTTAGCCATGGTAAAATAACTGTTTGGTCAGAAATGCCTGTTGGGCACCTTTATTTGCAGTCTGTTAATCTCTTCCCATTCTAGGGTTGTCACCCTTTTTGCCAATAGAAGAACAAAGTAATCTGATTGGAACAGACTGAATGAAGTTGATTCTGGATCGCAAAAAATCCACATTATTTGTCTTCCTCATCAGAAAGCAATGTACTTGGGACGGTCTGCATGCTGGCCCTGGCCCATCTCTGTTTTTCCTTGAGGGAATTGGTTCAGCATTTCCTTTGATGAAACATCCTTCCTGGTGTTTAGCTATCTCTGCTGCCCTTCCTCCCATGTGCTAGACCTATGGGGACCTTGAACTCTCAACCAGATTCTTCTACAGAGTTCTTTTGAATTCTATTATCATTTGTGATGACCTTTTAAACATGCTGCTTTTGTACCTGAATTTCACAAGGAATGATCAGAGGCTTATAACGAACAAAGATGATACTCCACAGGGACAGTTATGAGTCTGTGTTTTCTGCAATTTAATGCCATGTCCTTCAGCAGCATATTCCTTAATTAACAATGGGGAACTGTCAACAATGGGAATTCAACAGTTCACTTCTTGTTGTGGCACCACCAGTAAGGAAAACAGTTTTCCTCAGTGGCAAAAGAGCAGCCACAACTTTACCATGAGAAGCCCTGTTTGCTTTTGAGTCCAGGATATGCTTGTCAACCACCAGTTCTGATTTTCTTCAATTCACCTTCCTGAGTGGAGGACAGATAAACCCCAGCTGGAATGTAACCCTGCTCACAATGCTAAGCAATGGCTGGGGATTATGCCCTTAATGGCCATTTGTAGTTTCCATAATGTTATCAAATTTGGCCCTCATTGCTGTGTGACAATAATCCCCAGAACTATTTATGAACAGAAAAGAATTTTGCTGGAAATCCAGTTTCTACACTTACCATCAGGATCAGAAACCATGTCCAAAAGTGATTTATCCAAAGTGGATTTGCTCATGATTTTTTCTTCACATTCAAAATACACATCTAGTTTTCGTGCCTTATAAAGAGAATTTTTTTTCTGGTTAGGATAATGTAAGTATAATAGGTTCAAAAATAATATGTGATTAGCTAATGTCAATAAATCTTGCTTTCTTGGCACTTAACTGATATCATAATGTGTGTGTGTGTGTGTGTGTATAAAAATAAATTATAAATTATTAACACAACCATCACCTAGGATACTAAAAGAGGACTGAATATCAAATTTAACACTCCTCCTCTGCTTATCTACCAAGAAGCAAAAGTGACTTAGCCAGGGGATACAAAAAAATGTTAATAAACCTGGGCTTTGTAGCTGCATCATCCACTTTTTCCCACAATGAAAGATGGTAAATTAACATGCAGAGACCATAAGTCACTTATTTATACTGCTTATAATTCATTTTTAATGTACAAAATTGAAAGCAATATAAATAAGTTTTTTTGGGTAACAGATCTGCCAATCTATAATGTGGTTACTATGTCATATGCCTTCAGACCAGACGCTAGAATCTGAACAACTAATGGTTTTTAAGGCTATCATATTATATACAGATGCAAATTGTATACACTAAATAAGTTGCTTAATGTGTAATTAGGTTGAATAGGGATTATCAAAGTATTTGGTGAAAAGCAATTCAGCATAAGGAGATGACAAATCTCATTTAAATTCCAGAAATAGTTTACAAAATATGATAACCAAACTATTCAAAAATACATACACAAACATCTGTTTAAAGCTTATTTTAAAAAGTGAATTGAAAGCTACTTCCCCAGTCTTTTCTTAAGACAACTACACCAATTTAACTAAGTTAAACTGGACCATTTACGTGCATGTCCCCCCTCGAAGGGGACATGTGCTCCTGATACGGATTGCATGTGTATAAGCCCTAAACAAAATTCACTTGGAAGATGTCTAACTATAGCCACTATAATGTTATGTGGAAGCTGGGTCCCTTGTTAGTTCAAGGCCCAAGACAACAGTTCTTCACATATTCAGCATCCACAAAAACAAAGATGCAACCCATAGTCTGGCTGTGCAAGATGCACAGACAAATAAAACTGCTTCTAACAAAAGCTCAAGGGTCGTATACAATTTTATTAGATCTATTTTTACTAGGCCTTGCTCCTCCATGCTATCCTGAAAATGAGTGAGTGGGGGCAAATATTTATGATTTTTATTGATGCTGTCTCAAAAGCTGTAGCTGAAGTTTTAGAGATGGTTTTCTCATATTAAAGGAAAGTTATAGAGCTTTTCTGATATTATACTGACATCTTTCTAAGCTAGAATAGTCTTTCCCTAATGATCAGAAGCCTATCAAATAATTTATTCTATTTCTTAAAATAAACTTGAGAGAAAATTAAATTAAAACATGAACCTGCATTATTGCTTTTGGAACCCATTATGAATTCATGAAAAAATTCATCAGAAATCAGAAACACGGAGATTAAAATAAGGAAATATTATACTCTGAAACTATGATCATGTGCTTGTTGTTTATGTTTAAGTCACACTGACACCAGTGGGAAAGAAAAATGCATAAGGGTGCCCAGAACAGCAGTAGTAGACTGTTTCCAATAAAAGCACAGTCATATTTTTTTCTCGCATCTATCAAATTCTGGCAACATTTTGAGTTGCCAGACTCTTAATACCTTAAACAATTAACCTAAAACAAGGTTTCATTTCTTCTGAGCTTTACTAATAAACATTTTCTAATCCATCTTGGGAAATATTGGTGTACTTTTCCAGCATTTTGCTCAACACCAAAATGTGCCAAAAAACTGCCAGGATCCCTGAGTCGGTGATTAATCTCAGAGTTCCCCTTGCTGAGCCTTCAAAAATGATCTAATATAATGTGGAAAGCAGCTGTAAACTGGACTTAAAATCTGACTATTACAACAGGGAACAATTTACAAATTAATTTCTACAAAATAAAAAGGAGCAGATCAGATATGCTACAATATATAATGTAAGTGACATGTAAACTGGTAAGGTTCTGAGTCCAGTCTCTGAAGTTCTATTGAAATCAGATGGAAGGCTCTTTGATTCACCGGAGCTTTCAGTGATCAGAAATGGCAATGGGTGGAACCTTTGCTGATTCCCTCTGCCCCTCCCCCCAATAGTCCTGAGCTTCTTCTGTCTTCTTCAAATTGTTGAGAGACCCCTTATAAAAGTGTGGAAGATGGTACGTGGAGATAAAGAAATATAATTTGCAGAAATAACCTCCTGTATCCTTTATAGGAACTGGAGCCACTGCTAGATCAAAGAGCCATCCATGAGCACAGGGTCACAACTGGATATTGGTCATACTGTGTGTGTGTGTGTGTGGATGCATGCATGCACGTGTGACTGAATATGCACACACACCTGAAGCAGTATTGGAGTCTTGAAGCAAACTGAAGAGTAGATAAAATATAATTCAAAATCCACATACTTAAAAGAGTGGGGAAAGCACAGTCTGAAGGCCACTTGCAGGACTATGGGCCATTTCTGTGGGCCCTAGGGGTTTTTTTTGGTCCTCCAAATGCCACAATAGTAGTGGGTACTGCAGCTTGTTTGGGGGAAAAAATTAGCGGTTGTTGATAGGTTAGAGTTATGTTAGATCCTTACCAAACTGCCATACATTTCCCAACACTGAATTGTCAACACGCAGATCCTGGTCACAGGTCCCACTTGGTGGGCCCTGCTCTGATGATTCACCATTATATTTTTATTTTCTCTTTTTGGTATTCACTTGATGAAACATTGAGTTTTTTTTCTTTTAAGAATCTTTCATCTTAAGATCGAGTACATTATCCATATTTATTCTGCCTTGGCAGTGTCAAAAGCATCTAATTCTATAAGGACATCTGACTTCGTGCCTTGGAGGGGGAAGACAGTCAACTATGTAAGTATTTCCAAACCACATCCTGCCTTGAATTTTGCCTGAAGTCCAATGTAAAATGCTGCTGTAGCTGTCCTGCCACCACCTTGCCAGAAAAGGAGGTGGGTGAATGAAAAATAAAGCCTCAAGGACAGAGTCAGCTGTACCTACAACAGTAATTCCCATGGAAATGCTACAGGGTCACCCACTTATCTAATAACACTGTAACAAAATGTTCCATCCCAAAAACAGCAGGAAAAGTGGTATAATTGTCACTTCCAGAGAAAACCAAGTGCCAACATTACGTAAACCACTAAAAATATTTTCTGTTAAAATTTAAAAAACATATACTACATTAGCTAGGCACATTTTAGTTACATAAACCGAGTTTTTGATATTTTCAAATTTCATCTCATACACAAATACTTTCAGTGAAGTTATTCATAAAATCCAGTAGGCTCTTTTCAAAACTGAAAGAAGAAAAGATACTGGATTACCAGTAGTTATTTTTTGCTTTCATATTTGTAAAATTTCTTTACTTGATTTATATCCTGCTTCCTTCCAAAAATGAGACTAACTGTTCTTTTAGCAACATCATGATATACTGACCTCCATCATAATATACAGACATCCTTTGGTCTAATATTTTTTTTTGGGGGGTGGTGGTGGATTTTTTGTTATTGCTGTCCAAAAGATAAAAATCACATTAGTGCAAAGTTAAGCAGGTTGTTTGTTTAAAAAGAAAAACCCTGAAAATTTTCTAATTCCATTTGATCAAATGTAAGCCGCTGTGGTGTTTCAGTACTGCAACTTTACTAATTATAGCAGATGAAAGTGGGGAAGCTAGAATTCTGTGTGGTGGCTGATTGTACTTTGAATGGTGGAATGTAAAATGTTCATATTTTAGTCCTTGACTGAAACTAAAAGTATGCTTGTTTTAGGTCACAAAATGAGTTTGTGGCTGAGAAAAGACTTGAAGTAGTCCACAACCTTGGTTCCTCAGAAGCTAAAATAAGGCTTTCAGAAATACTGAAGACATCTGCTCAGAAATCCATAGTGAGCTGGTCTGAATTTGAATGGCCAAGAGGCAGGGTTCCATATGGTTAGTAATCTCTTCTCTTACTGATATCATTAGTAATTACACAGTTCTTTCTGTTTTTCCAATGTTGCATCCAACTGGTATCTGTTTGGTAAAGTAAGGCTCTTTGATCCAGCAGAGGCTTTCATCAGTGAAGTAAGAAGGTATTTTGGGTGACTCTCAGTGCCCCTGGAAACCCCCATGCCAATTCCATCTTGCTGATTTGAAAGATCTCCCCAAATGTATTGTGTTGGTTACAGAGTTTCAGAGAAGACAGAATCACTAAGATCACCTGTACTAATTCTGCTGACAGAGGACTCCAGGGGGCTTTTGATCAGCCATGGGACAACCAACAGATATCACCAAATGCATTTAAGATGAATATAGCTCAAGCAACTGTTGACTCTTTAAAATACTGTCCACTGTAGTCTGCTGCATCCTTTAAAAGACTGGAAGTCTCATGATTAAATAAAATGTCCCAGTATATCCAAACATGATGAACGCAGAATCTCCACTATCGGTATAGTTGCTTTTTAATTATTTTTTTTTTACTGAAATACTTTATGTCTGAACAGCCTATGAAGTAAAAGATTAATACGCTTCAACATGTTAATTTTTCATACCTTTATATGTTCCAGAACAGCTGTTGCCACATTTGTGTGAAGATCTATGAGCCTCTTCTTTTCTAAAAGCTCTGGAAGAGAGCTGAAAAAATTACATACAAACTAACTGGCCACACTGTGTATTCCAGTTCAGCTTTGTATTTAGTACTACAGATGTAAAAACAGCTGACAGTAGCACAGTCAGCTGCATAAAATACTCCAGATATACATCAGTACAGAAGAAACAATATTCATACTTCTGTAGTAGCAGCATCTAGAATATGAGAAGTGGATATCACTAAAGGGCCAAGGAACAATTTACACGCTGCTTTGTCCTCACTCACTTCCTCTGCAACAGATTTTTGCAAAGGAAATTTTTCAGGTGTGGGATGGAGAAGGAAAGGGTTAACTCAAATCAGTAGTCACTGAAGGTTGTACAAAATGGTTCTCATTAGAAGTCTTTATATATACTTCCAAGCCTCTTTGCACCTCTGACAATGACCTAACGGAAAAAGTGTAGAGGCTTGTGAGAGACCCCAGTTTAAAAGGGTAAGACTGTTCCATTTCAAACAGACAGATCATTAGTAATTAAGATTGCTGCCAACAAATCCATTTGACCCAGTTTTCTGGTAATCTAGCCATTCCATCCCATCTTGATTATTCTCTGGTGGTATAATATGCTGTCCAATGTAGAGTTTTAGATTCTCATGCTCCACTGGCCCAGCTGTGATACAGTATGCTGATGACACTTGACTCTACTTCTCCTTGTCACTGGAGTCAGCTGGGGTTGTGCAACTGCTAGACCAGTGACTGGATGCTGTAACAGGATGGATGAGTACCAATAAACTGAAGCTAAACCCTTATAGGACAGAGGCTCTATGGACAGGTGGTTCTCAGGTCTGGGAATTGTGTAAACAACCTGCTCTGGATGGGGTTGGATTCCCCCTGAAGGAGCAGGTATGCAGCTTCAGAGTGCTCTTAAATCCGTTCCTCTGACTCTGTCGCTCAGAGTGTTTGGTGCCAATGTTGACTGGTGTACCAGCTACAGCCTTTCCTGGGCAGAGACACCTAGGCACAGTAGTCCATGCGCTGGTAACCTCCTAATTAGACCAGTGTAATGTGTTCTGTGTGGGGCTGCTCTTGAAGAAGACTCAGAAGCTACAAGTTGTGCAAAATTCAGCAGCTTGACTGCTGACTGGATTATCATATAGACAACATGCAATGCAAGTGACTGGCAATATGTTTCTGGTCTGAATTCAAAGCACTTGGGATGACATTTAAAGTCCTAAATGGCTTGGCAACTTGACACTTGAACGAATGCCTCTCCCCATATGTATGTGCCTGAAGATTAAGACTGGCTAAGGGGCCCTCGTCTGTGTCCCATGAGTGAGATCAATACACTGTGCCGGGACATGGGAGAGGGTCTTCTCAGCTGTAGCACCCCAACTGTGGAATGTTTTCCTCTTGGAGGCCTGACTGATGCTAGCAGCCTTATCACTTAAGTACCAAGTTAAAACCTGGCTGTTCAGCAAAGCCTTTGGGCCTTATTAATGCAACCCAAAGACTATAATTTATAGCTCTAAAAACATTTAAATTTTTTAAATTTGTTTTTAACTCATTATATTGTTTAATATGTTTTTAGCTTATTTAAACTATCTTACTGTTTTTATCTTGTTTAACCTGCATTAATGCCATTGTGAGCCATCCTGAGATCACCTGATAGAGGGTGGGGTATAAATATTTTAATAAAAAAAATTAAAACAGTGTATAAGACCAAGCTTTCAGGAGAATTTATCAAATTTTGCAAAATATAATCATCTATATTAATCTGATTTCAATAATTACAGAACCTCTTTCTCATCAACTATAGTTTGGCACCTATGTTGCCTCACATTGCATTAATGTGCAATGTGGCATTTAAAAGTTATGCTTTTAGTATGGAACATTCTCTGGATGGTACAAAGGACTGTTCCTCAAACACGTGAGTTGAATTCTTCTCATGCCAGCTTAAGGGACAGGAGTCATGTCATCTTTCTTTCATTTTGACTGTTGGCTTCTCTCTTCCCTCTGCAACTTTTTTTTAAAAAAATCTGCCTTACCAGTTACAAAACTTTAAGAGTCTCCCCCTTCATTTTCTGTAACATCATCCTCCCCACCCCCCTAATCTTTTTGGGTTCCTTGCTATTTTAAACTTCTGTTTTTAAGTTAAATCTACATTTTTTATTTCTTTTTTTTTTTATAACCCATACCTTCCTGTCCCTTTCTTTTTATAGCACTAACCAATCAGAAATAGTGTTAGAAACTTTCTGACCAGTTAAACCTTTTTAAAAAGAGAAAGTCTGCAAAGGTTGGAGTACAGTATGATAAACTGGCACAGCTGCCCTTGTGGCCAAAAATGCAAAGAATTACTAAGAAGGTAGATGACGTGGAACTTCTTTCTTTCTTTCTTGCTCTGATTGGCATTCATTTTGTATATTTTTTCTGTGTGTCAAGTCTAGTTCCAGCAAAGTTTTGTAACAAAACTGATGAGAGGAAAGAGGAGTCAACAATCACAATGGAAGAAAGCTTATATGACTCCTGCCTCTGGAACTGGAACAAGAGGATACAACTGATGTGACTGGGATTCCTCTTCCTGCCATCCCAGAAAGAACATTCTTGGTAAGTCCAATCTCTCATTCACAGTGAATAAAATCACCTCACACTCTGGAGAATCAAACAAGTGTCCTTAAAACTGAACTATTAATTAAATAATAAGAAATAAATAACAAGAACCTAAGACTCCTTCATGAATATACTTACCTAACAGCTGATGTTAGTTTAGCTGTGTTATCAGAAAGCATACTTATTGCTCCTTCATCTTCACCTTCTAGTCCCTGGAAAGAAAAATAATTTCAAAAACAACCACCATATATACCAAGAAATAAGAAACATGTTAGAATCCAAATGGGATGTCTTAACTTACACAAGAAAGAACTCCTTGTTCAATATCCATAGTCTTTGAAGAAAGAGCTTATGGTATAATTATTGGTTTCCATTAACTACAATTATAAGCTGTACACTTGCAAATATCCATGTCCAAAGAAACTAGTAAGCCATCAGTTTAGGCCTGCTCTGAGAAATTCATTTTACATAGAGGTGCTATACACATTGGATTTAAAAATCCTAGAACTTTTAAAACTCTTTTTGGGGTGTTTTCCCATTGCCTCTAAAAATTTTGTCACCATCACAACAGGTAAAAGTAGACACTAGCATTCTCTCTCTCAGTCCTAAAAAAATACCATCAAATCTGTCCTCCTTGGCATTTTCTCAGTGTACAACCTTTCAAAGCTTGGACTCTAATTCTAGTAAGATTTTGGTCTCTTGGCTCCTGAATGCTTCAAATTCATCTTGTCTTTTTTTCTTCCTCCTGGAAAAAGCTAGCAGCTTTTCCTAGATAAGTTCTGCCGTAGTCCACCACCCATTATCTCCCACTTTCCAACATTGTCTCTCTTTGCACAGATTCTTCATTTACTGTCTCTTGCAGACAGCCTATAATTTTTAGCCTCACCTGACATAACATTTCTTAGCTTATTCAGATCTACTTTCTTGTCTTCCTGGAATTTTAGTTTTTCACTCCACTATCTTTTCTATGTCCTTGTTTGAGTCACTTTGCCCTTCAACTCTTTGGCTCAGCTTTCCTAGCTCCTATGAACTTTTTTTAAACTCCTTAAATTGCCCTACAAGATTATCCATGTTGTTTGGGCCAGTGTGAGGTTTTCATTTTTGTAAAACTGAGAACTTTTACTTCCCTCATAGAATTTGAAATGCAAACATTTTGAAAGTTTTTCTCCCTAGGCAACTGGAATATTAAAGATCATTCCAAACCATCATATCACCTCTGACTCAGCAAAGTCCATCAGTACCACAGGTTCACTGCCACAAGAATTATCCAATACAGATGGTAAATGAAGACACTTGCAGGTTTGTTAAGTTCATTTAAATATTATTGCCAAGTGTTTTTATATAGCAACACTCTCTCTCTCTCTCTATATATATATATATATTGAGTGCATTATATATACCATAAGCACTTGTGCAAGTTTGCAAAGGCACATTCAGTAAAGAGTATTTTTATACTTCATTAATTTAAATTACATTTCATCTGACACTGTTGGGAGAGAAGAGAAGGGAGGGGATGTAAATGTAATTTTGTTTAATTCCAGAATTACCAATATTTTACTTTTAGTACATTTCTTAAAATATCAGTAGTTTTAAAGACACTGAAAAAACTCCAGGAATAATACCTTTAAGTTAGATGTAAGCAAAACTTACCATTATGCTTTTAAGCCTCTTGACCTCATCTTCCTGAGCTCTGTAAGATTCTAGCTCTTGCTGAACTGATTCTGCTACCTCTGGGAAAGGGCTGAAGAAACATATTGTACAGACAATGTTTATATTTGCAATCTATGTTACTAAACACATCTTTTCAAAATGACTTGTAGTCCTCTCTGCAATGTATTTTACATTTTTCCATGTTACTAAGTAGTAGTAATATAAGTTGAACAACTACTTAGTTAATTTAGATATTCAACTTACCTTCCTTTGTGTTTCTGCCAAAATTTATCAGCTGCAGTTAAATCATATGACTTCTTATTTTTTTTCTTTGGTCTAGCACCTGCTGGGGGACTTTCTATTCCTGAAGACTCTTCCAAAATTACTCTGTTCAAATGAAAATCCTGCAAAAATATATTGATATTTACTTGCTGACTAATATTGGAAAGTAAAATATTCTTAATACAAAATCAGCTAATAAAAAAACCTTAATTATCACAGTTAATGTCAAACTGTAAAAGAAAATAAGCTTTAAGTTAAATATGACATTCTAGGTCCTGCTTGAGAGTCCTATTATTTATACAATTTATACAATTTCTCATATAAACGCTTAAGAATAAGAACATGTATTCTTAAGGGCAACTACTACATCTTCTTAGTATCACAAAATTGTATTTTTGACCATGTTTCTGAGGAAACACTATGGAGAAATGAACACTCTTTTACCTCCATCCCCTGTTATTTTGTGAAAGCATATGCAATCCAGAATAAATCTGAAGATGGAGGGCAGGCAGATGTGGACAAATAACACGGGAATATCTATTCCCCCCGCAACCCAGAGAATGCTTTCTGTGCTTTTATAGATTTTCAACCACCTGGTTCACTATTTCTCAGTGATAAAAGAAATGAAATTTTCTGCCAATTAACCTTTTTATTGATGGCAATGATATCATTATTACCTAAACTGATACAAGTGCTATAAATTGGTGGTTGAAATGTTGTTCAGTTGAGCATGACAAAATTTCCCTGGAATGCTGAGGGAAAAACAAGAATTGATTTATGCAGAAGTAGTATTTACGGAATCTCTGCTATCTATTTTCCTGTTACAATTTAGCTTTCTCTCAAAATGGATAAAATGCTCCCAATGAAATTGGATTAAGTTTGTGACATATCATTTATGTTTTTGGTGAGCATTGAACATTTATCTGGTATACTATTACCTCTATTTTAAAAATTGTTCAGCTTCAGGAAAAGGTTTTGAATAGCAACTGAATTCTAGAATTATTTTCTGAAAAAAGTTTCAAGTTTGAAGACACTAGTTTATTTAAAATTGAAAATACATGCCTTTTCCTCCAATAGTTTTTATTAGATATATGACTCCTATTCTGCTTGTGGGCAGTGTGCAAATAAATGTGCTTTGGTTGTTGGCATCTATGGCTGTCCCTCCCTTTGGATTTGTCCATCTTATATTTAGAAAATGGCTCAAAAGATTGGTTTGAAACCTGGCAATGTAACATGTTTCAGGATGATCCATGGTGATTTTTGAAGTATAAAAGAGGAAAAATTGCTGTTTTAGTAACAAGTAAACTTTGACAAATAACGCTAACCGTTTTTCACTCAGAGACTTTGCTGTGCTTGGCTTTTGTCAGCCACTTTCAGTGTATTCTATTTTTTAGGAAATATTTTTTTAAAAAAATTAAGTACAGAAAATGATATTATGAACTTTGCATTTTATTTATTTATTTGGTGCTTTTTATGGTGATAATATCTGTCACAGTACTAACTAACTAACGGAGCCTAACAACAGCTTCAGCTAGAAGACCTGCCTATTTAGTGGAATGAAGGTCTGATTAAGAATAACAGCTTTCTAAGAAGATGGGGGATCACTGGCAAATACCCTTCGAATTTGGTCCACTCCCCAACTCCCAAATATAGCATCTACCTCACGTTTTAACGGCTTGATGGCAAGGATATTAATGGGGGATTGTCAAAAGCCTGACTGAAATCAAGATAATATTACATCTACCAAGTATGCAATTCTATTTTAAAAATAAGACACACACATAAACTGACTCCTATCCCTCTCCGGCCAGTTTCCTTACTCTAGCGTAACTAACTATTTTTCCTATCTTCTTCCACCACTTCCAACGCACATTTTTTTTTTTTTTTTTTTAGTGGTGGGTGTGGATTGCTCCTCTTGTCATCCCAGAATGATCGTTCACGTAAGTACCAACTCCTCATTCTCGGGCTGACAGGAGGATCAATCCACCAATCATGGGACCTTCCCAAGCTGACTAATGGGTGGGATATCTACATAACTGCCTGAAGTACCCGACGCCCAAAAGCTGCCTGGGCCGATCTGTATTTATCAAGTTTGTAATGCTTAATGAAAGTAGTCGCCTCCTTCCATCCAGCCAAACTGCAGACATCCTCCAGAGAGCAGGAGGAACTGTAAGCCACTGAAGTTGCCATTGACCTAGTAGAATGTGGCCACACGTTTTGTGGCCGCGGCTGATTCGCATAGTCATAAGAAATAAATACGCAAGTTTTAATCCAGGCCGCAATGACCGCCTTACTTGCCCTTTGACCCAGCGTCTTCGGCTGAAATGACAGCAGTAATGCCTCCGAATGTCGGGACTCTTTAGTCCTTTTTATATACGCCTTTACAGCTCTCCTAACATCCAACTTGTGCCACTTTTTTTCCAATGGATGAACTGGCTTTGGACAAAAAGTAGGCAAATGGATTGTCCCCAAGCTTCCCTTGTCCTTGCCTATTATTTTGATACTGTCTTGAGAACTGTGACCTTTGTCTGTTCCACTGATATCTTCCAGTTCTATATTCAGAAGATCTCCTGGAAAACTGAAAGACCTTCCTCCATGAAAGGAGTAGTTTGAAGATCTATAATTTTTCCTTTCAACCCTTCTCTTTTGTAACGTTGGCATTACTTGTTTTTTCTCTTTTGTTTCCACTAATACCTTCTCCAAGGCCTTATCGCCAAAAAGCAAGTCACCATGGTAAGGCACAAAAGCCAAGTTATTTCGCAACTTTTGATCCGCCTCCCAATGTCTTAACCATAAGGAACGCCTGGCCACTGCTATCATGCCAATATTCCTTGCCGCATACGTTGCAGCATCCAGACCCGCATCTGCTACATATTTAAGAATCCTCTGTATCTGAACTACTGCTTTTATTAATTCCTGCATACTCAGGTCCTGTATCTCCAAGATATCCTGGGTCCACAGGACTCCTTATCTAACAAACATGGAAGCAGCGGTCGATGCTTTGATTGTCAGTGAAGCTGCTTCGTGTGCTTTCTGAAGTGATGACTCCACCCTACGTTCATCTACTTCCTTCAACTGGGTGTCCCCCTCCCTGGGGACAATGGTCCCCGAAACTAGCCCCGCAATCGGGGCATCCACAGGAGGCACTTTTAGAAACTCTGTATCCTCCTTTACAAATGAGTATCGTTTTTGACTTGATGCCCAATTCTTCCTTACATTCCCATGAGAGGACCACTCTGCCAAGATCATTTCCTTGAATAAGTCAGGTAAAGGCATATCAGTACCCTTCGTTTCCTTTCTCCTAATCACTGATGCCAGTTTGCATTCTTTATCTTTACCTTATGCTACATCGCCACTATCCAAACCTAATGCCTGAAGCACCCTTCTTAAAGTTCCCTTAAAGAATTGCGCTTCAAACATTCTATCAGATTCCTGTCTATCATCCTCATCATCCTCTGAATTTTGAAATTCCTCATCTTCCCAATCTAAGACCTCCTCCTGAGGCGTCTCCTCATCACTGAGACCCAGCTCCTCAACGCTGGTTCTCCCATATTCACTTGATGGTTGCTGTGACCTTTCCTTCGATGTACCTTTATCTTTCACGCTTGATCTTTCATCTTGTTCTACTCTCCTTTTCTTTGCTAGATGTTGCTCAGCAACGCTGTCCTGTTGTATTATCCTTTTATTTGTTTGGAGTATTTCTGTGTGCTGTATCTCACAGCATTGTTGGTGTTGTGCATTCATTTGTGAACTGTTTAACTGTGTATTATTTAACAGCTGATTTTGCACTCCCCCTTGTTGGTTCCCACTCATCAATCTAGCCATTACTAATTGCTCCATGAAATTCGGAGCAAACAAACTCCTTGGCCCAAATTGAGTTGCCAGCACACTCTGAATCTGCGCTGTCACTGACTCCCTAATCATGTGCTGCATTTCGTTACGCAAGCTTTCCACTGAGTGTTGCCACTGAATAGGCTGGACACCCTGCCAAGCCTCACTGGGCTCCTTTTGAATCTCCGTTCTCTGTGTAGGAGCATTTGCCAACCATCCAGCCATAAACTGTGTGAGCTCAACCGGCAGCCCTACAGGACCTGGTCTGCGGTCGTTTAAAACATCAGTATGCTGCTCCGCTGTTACTGACGCGGCTGCGGTGCTCTCGTCCTCCGTGGCCATTCCGCCAGGCAGTAGGTCACCACGCATGGGGCAGTAGGTCACCACTCAACATGGCGCCGGAGTCTCCCGAGAGCGTTGCTCTCGCAATGCCCTTGCCACACCCAACATGGCGCTGGAGCCTCCTGAGTGCGTTGCTGACTCTTGCGACGCCATCTTGGATTCTTTACTCCCAAGATGGCGTCCTGCACCCGCCACGGTAAGTTTCTGGTTACTTACATTGGCTTTTGGGAGCTGATTTCCCCCGATTTATCTGACCTTTTTACCTTCTTTTCCTTCTTCTTTTCCCTGCCTCCTTTTTACTTGTGGCCACTCATGAGTCATCTGCCTCGCTTTCACTCAAGGTCAGAAAATTTTTTCGCAGCTCAGCAGCTCGGTCGTCCTCCGCGATCCGCTGCTTCTTACTCTTTTGACTATTTTTCCCATTTACCTCGTCTGTGATCCGCCTAGTGGCGGTTTTCTGGACGGAATCAGTGTGTCCGAGCCCAACATTTCTGTGGTGCTCCGGAGCACTTCGTCAGGCAACGATTTGCCATTTTCCTTCCTTTCAGTTCTCTCAGACTCCATCTTAATATCCTTTTTTCTAAATCTAATTCTCGTCTTTAACCGGAGAGGGAAAAAACTGCGTCCAGCTGTACGCAGGAGAAAACAAAAACTGGCCAGAGAGGGACAGGAGTTGGTTAAACGGTTTTTCATCTAGCTTGAGGACGGCTCCTGTGTATGCAGGCACGCGAGGATCAACCCATGCGTGGTGGATTGATCCTCCTGTCAGCCCGAGAATGCATTGGCTTTCTTGGCTGCCACATCACACTGCTGACTCATGTTCAGCTTGTGGTCTATGAAGACTCCTAGATCCCTTTCACACGTACTGCTATCCAGCCACATGTCCCCCATCCTATATTTCTGTATTCCATTTTTTCTACCTAAGTGTAGGACCTTACACTTCTCTCTGTTGAATTTCATTTTGTTAGCCTCGGCCCAGCTCTCCAATCAATCCAGGTCATTTTGAATTTTGATCCTGTCCTCTGGCGTATTAGCAACCCCTCCCAATTTGGTGTCATCTGCAAATTTGATGAGCATGCCCTCTATTCCTTCATCCTGAGACCCAAGTCTCAAAATTGCGTCTCTTTTGGAACAAGCTAACAGAAACTGCACAACTCCAGGCCACAAATATCCAACAGGCAATTAATACCATCCACATAGAATAAAGGAGCTTGAAAGCCACTTAGTCCAGGCTTCCATTCAATGTAAATAGCCACAAATAAAGCATTTCTCTCTATTTCTCTTGTACATCTCTCACACAGGATACTGGTTACTTTGTGATTTTGAAACAAAAAGTCTGTATAATAGGGTAATACTTAGCAACTTATTTTTAAAAGGGGGCACAAGCTTTCAAAGACTATGTTTTCCTTTACATTGCCTAAATAATATGGACTATAGTCATAAATGCCAGTGCAAACATAATGCTAGTTATGAGCTAAGTAAGACACTGGGGCAAGGTATGTACCTGCATCTTCACCCCTTTTGAAGCACATACACATTTACCAGAACACAGGAACTGGTCACATGTTTCTTTAACATATGTAGATGAGAGTATTTGTTCTGTATAAACAATTACACTAATCATTAAAGTAAATGCTTGATAACAGCCCTGAAAGTTTTAAACAAACAACTAAACTGGTAGTTACAAAAAGCCTAATTTCAATCATTTAACTTTGAGACACAGAGGTCTCCAATTTTTGATTCTACTATGTTAACATAATAGAAAATGAAGATGAAAGACATTTTCCTTTAACAATGAGTGAATGCCATACATAAAATTTTCTCAAATTTCCCTATTTCAAAAAGACTCCTGTAGAGCAGATTCGATAACATGTAAATGAATCAAAATTTAAAGCAGAATCAATCAATTAAAAATCAGATTATTAGTCAATTGTAACAAAAGGAGGAAATGTCCTCGTGAAAAAAAAATCTACAAGGAATAAAGGAAGACCATAGTGAGAGAAAAGAAAACTACACTATGAAAGTGGAAGAAAAACTTATTCCCCCACCCCACTAATATAAGAAAGCTAAAAGCAGAAGCAAAACCAGAAAAGGAAGAACTACATGAACGAAATCAATTGTACGTGGTAATTAACCAGCATAACTGGAAGGAAAGTAAGGGAACAGCAAGGAAAAGGGAATGTGTCTGACCTGGCCCGGGCAGAGGAAAAATTAAGGGATAGCGCACAAGTCAGAGAGGTAAAAGTCTGCTACTAGTTGCACAGGACACCTTCCTGACCTGGTGGCTCCTTGGTGGATCGCCCTCCATTCAATCTGGGAAATATAATGTTTCCCTAAACAGCAAGGTATGTTCAACTATACGCTACCATAAGAGAAGAAGGCTAGACTCTTAAGATACAACTGCATTAGATGCTTCTGGATTGCAATATCCATAATCCCTTCTCACTGGCCATGCTAGCTAAGTCTGATGAGAGGTAGGTAAAAAAAACAAAACAAACAAAAACTGTAGGGTCACAGTTGTCCACTCCCCCAAGACAGATTTTCACAATACTATAGTTTTGCACTATATCATTATGCTACATAGAGAATATGACAGAATATGAAGCTGATCTCACCAAATGGTTTTATCAACTTTTCAGTCAGAAGAAATGCCAATCCTCAACTATGTAAGGAATAACTACCAAGCATTTTGTGTAAATCCCTATATGCACTAGTATATCAAATGTTATAGAAAAATGACCAATACATGCCTACTATTGGATCCAAGTAGCATAATGGCATCTATGGCAAAGCCTTAAAAGAAACTTCCCTATTACATGGGGAGTAGGAATGAAAGCAGCAATAAGGAACTGTGAAAATTATTATGTGAATTGAGACCCTTGTATTTTCTGATTAGAGAACTGTGAATCCAACTACACAGGCTGAAGTGTTAGTTTTATTTTGACGATTCATGAAAATGATACATTGAAATACCCAGACACAGTAATCTTTTTAACATAAATTTTAAATAAAACTTAAATTAATTTCTGATAAGTATCCATAAAATTTCACAGTTTGTATCTTCCTTTGCATAAAAAACACAGCTTTCATAACTGCATAATCGTCCTGTTTTATTCTGAAGTTTCTTAATATGTAACATTTACACCATCTTGTGGTGATGAATGATATTTTTAATCTTAGGCGAGTTATAAACTGAAACGCAATCACAGAACAAAAAAAATATTTATTATTTGGACAATATGATGCACACATTTTATGAAACAACCATACAGCAAATTAAAAGTGTCGTTCTGTGATTCCTAATTGATCACAGAACAGTTTCCATTTATTGGGATACTCTGAGCAAATAAAAGAACTAATACAAGCAAATAAAAAAACTAAAAGAGCACCCAACAGTCAAGAGCACCTCCTGGACCAACGGCTTTCAACCTTTGATCTCCCAGATGTTTCATACTTCAGTTCCCAGGAGCTCTGCAAATGGTGATGGATTCTGGAGCAGAAGTCCAGAACACCAGGAGTGCTTGAGGATGAGAACCACTGTCCTGGGAGGTGGGCAACTCCCCAGTGAAGGGCCAGGAATATGAGAATAAGAGAATTACCAAATATCAGCAGCATTCCATTGTTCAGCACATGTTCCTCTTGGCTCTGAGCAGCCGCCATCGCCTAGTCTTCAGTTGATAAAATTCAAGCACCTTGCAACCAGTACATCCACTTTCCTCTGTGCTTGTTCACAATTTAGAGCCAAGAGCAGCCTCCTCCAACCTGATGTACTACAGAGATGCTGGGACTAAAATTCCAAAAATTCTCAGCTACTCTTACTCCCTGGGGTTCTGTGAACTGTAGTTCAAAATATCTGGAGGGTTTTACACTTTTTATTCTGATTCTTCTTCCTGAGTCCCACTACCACTTTATCCTGATTTCTAGTGGGAATGCACAGAAACATCTTTGCCTTCCAGGAACAATGTTGACTAAAGTCAGTCTACCTTTTCTTGTGACTCACAAGAAAATATGGTCCTATATACTTAGGAGACAGTCTTTTCCAGTCATTTACAGAATATGTAAGATCAGAGAGTCATTCTTTACTGTACTAACTCAACTGCAGTGCCTCACAAACATGGTCACTAGTTCACATTTAGAGACTGGCAGGGTAGATTTCTAGTGTAAGTCACCATAGGACTCGCAACATTTCAAAAAGCACAGTGAACAGAATGCTTCCTTAAAAATGGCATCAAAAGATGGCAGAAAAGGCATAAATAAATAACTTATTATTAATAACATATTGCTTACCAATACATCATGCACTAAGGCTTGGTAGGTCCAGGTGTGGTGCAGAGGAGTTGCCAAATCTATGTTCCTATCGACAAGCACTAAAAGAGGTCTCTGAAAACTGTAAAGAAAAATAAATAATTAAGCTATACCTGCATATTTGGAAGATTCCAATGGTCCAGACTGTGTCCAAGATTGCAGAACTGTTGTAATGAAACATGAAATATACTTCTATTCAATATTGATTTTTAAAATCATGCAAATAGTCTCTCTTTGCAATGAAATAAAGTTTTACAGCAAAAAAGCACAGTTTCTAAAATAATTATCAGTATTTAAAACTTAACATTTCAAAATATTACAAAATGTTCAGCTTTTAATAAATATTTTATTATCACTGTGCTCTAATTCGATTACTACAAACGTAATATTTATTAAAAATAAGCTATGGATGTTAAAAATCAATGACATACTACAAGTACTAAAAGCCCCAAATACATGTATTTTTTTAAAACTATTTCCAAATAACTGTAACTAAATATTGATACCTGAATTGCCCAGCTCCAAGTGTGTCCCCTGTGAAAAGGCTGTTTCTGGCATCTCTGAGGTTCTCTCGGAGCTTCTTATCTAGTTTCTGGAAAAGATTTAGCACAATTTTTTCTCACTTGAAAAATGATCAAAAAATGATTGGTTGGTACTTACTGTGAATTTACACTCTTAGATGGCCAGAGGAGCAATCCACATATTTCTGGGTTGTTCCCTATGTGCCAGATGATGACACACAAATTGACTTCTTTCTCTTCTCAGACAGTTTTGTAACAAAGCCTTGCCTAAATCCTATTCCTCATCTTACTACAACCTATTTCAATTGTTTTTCTTTGCAGCCACATATGGTGAAATAGACATCTCTTCTTGTTATCTATTTGAGCCCCCAAGTGCATTAGAGGTGTCATGATGTGTAGGTGACTCTTTTCATGATTCAGCAAGAAACCATATCTCTGAAGAATTTCCACTGTTACCTCTAAACCCTGTTTCGCCCTGACCCTGCATATATGCAACCTCCCTTTGTTTTTTCAATGCTGGGAAATTTCATTTTCCCAATGATCAAACCACAATTTATTGTCCCTGGCTAGATTAGATTTTCTATTCATCTAATACTTCCATTGCTAATGCAATGAATATCATGAATATCTGTTGTACTGCGTCCTATAGCAGTATCACTAAAAGACCCCAAACCCCTGCTACATCAGAGGAGCAGGAAGAGCCTAAGCCCAACGTTTGTTCATGTTGCATTAAACTGCATCTGGGTGTGATACCTGGAGTTCAGCCATATTATACTGCACGTATCTTTCAAAGGTCTGCATAAATAAGATGGACAGGTAAAAATCAGAATAAATCTGTTTGTCTGGGCTATATATGAGCAATGTTATTAAGGAAATGTGAAGCTGAAACTCGTCCTGCCTTTTTTGCAATAAAACAAGTAGACCATATTCAATGTAAGACTAACAGAAATAGTACAAGAGGGGGCATTGAACTGCTAGTGGTTTTATGTTCCAGTAGTAGTTGTGCAAGCAAGCAGTGAAACAATTAATGAAACTCGCAGAAGCAACAGCTACAATAAACGAATCAAAGTAGTTGTGAAAATGCTATTGCAACAGATTTGTCCAAGAAGGATTAAAGTATTGCAACTGATACAATGATTTTATTTATTTATTTGATTTATATTCCGTTTTTCTCCCCAAATGAAATTAGGTTTCCACAAGCACCACACAATGGCATGTCTATTTGTCTTTCTCCTTTCTCTCATATAAAACCTTGGTTCAGATAGCAGAAGCCATGGAACTGGTGCATTCTTCCTTACTGCTTCTTCTTGCAGCATGAAGAGCTAAAATGTTTCTAGTTTGTTTTTCAAACAACAGATTAGGAAACTTAAACTCTAGATTCCTCCTCTGGTTTGCTCAAAAAGAAACAGAGAAGAAAACCACAGCCATCCTCAGAGAACACAGTAAAAACTACCAGGGGGCAAAATTATGGCACGGTGTTTCAATAATTTCACATTTATTTTAGTAATTATTTCAGTGTGGGATGTTTCACAACTCACCACAGCCACCATTTCTGCTGCTGTTCCTCTTGAACATCTGATTATTGGAATAGCCCCTATTAAGAAATATAATAAATGATCTTATGTAAATATATTGTTGTATAATCTAGCAAACATTCCTTTCCTTTTGGGATATGTTTTAATTAGATTGTAAGCCTGAGAGCAGTGAACTTTTTATTGTTCTTTTACTTGTAAAGTGCCATGTACAGCGATGGTGTTATATATATACATAAATGACGATGATAACGACAACAACTCCTCTTTTGAAGGTGGATACATTTTTTACTGTTTATATTCCTTGCAAATTTTATTCCAGAAAACAAAGTTTTAAAAACTCTTTTCAAAATGCTCAGAAATGCCTTTATGTTATTTAAAGTTGATAGACTGGTGAAGATGGTATCTCAGAGGCACTTACTAGGCATCTTCCAAATGGTCAGATATATATCTTAAGTTTTCTCTTAGGGTAATTTAAAAACCTGATACAGGGCTTTCTATGCATCTGTAGGAAACATGTCATTGACACACATTTTTAAAGTTACACCTTAAAATGTTACAGCCTGCATCACATCTTATTAAATGCATAAGAAATATCCAGACTTAACTTGGAAATTCTCTCCTAAATAATTTAAAATAATTTTGAATAAAAATTATCAGTAGGAAATGGTGAACCAGATACTGTAACCTGATGCTTTTCAAGAACCTAAATCAACCTGAATTTCGTTGCTAGTTCTAACTAAACAGATCCATTAAATCAAAGGTACTGAGCTATATGTTGACATACCATTCAACAATTCATTGTATGGCTCTACTCTAATTGGGACTAACCAACAGGATTATTTTTTTCACTGGCATTGACTGGAGTTGTAATCCAAAAATATTAAAAAGGGCATGATACCACAAGCATGTTTTCAACATTCTGAATTATTTTACATTTTCAAACAGATATAAAAGAATAAAAAGTTAAGTTGGTGTTCAAATCATTTAATAATAAAAAATCAGATGTCTATAAACTTCTGTAATTCATGAAAGCTTTTAAATGTTTCAATAAATAACGAAGTCTTTATTCTGTTCTGACAGAATCTCAAGTAAACTTGTGTCAATTTTAATGAAATAACTCCTTGTTGTATAAATATGATCCAGTGCAGACACAATGTTTTCCAGTTTCCTAGCCACAACTCTATACACAACCTTCGTTACTCTTTTTTTTTTTTCAATTGTCCTCTCCTTTTCAGTACTATCCCTGGCACAATGTTATACCAGTATCAATATTAACTCTTACATGATGAGCTTCAGACCAGGGTTTGATATTTGGGTTTGAAGCTCATTTGCATACTCCGGGAAAAAGTCATCACTGCCTAGATGTACCTGTTGCAAAAACAGGAGAGTAAAAACTCCCACTGAGAAAAATAACAAAACACCTCATCCGCTTCTCGCTCCATGCCTGCTTTCATGGAATGAGTAAAATAACACTGCTGAAGTCAAACTGACAAATTAACTACGTTTATTGTAAAATATACATCATACTAACTAAGTGACAGAAGAAAAGAACAGTCTAGCTAACATCTTGGCAAGACAAAAGTCAAGGAATCAGGAACAGAAAAAACAGAGTCAGGGTCAAAGTCAAAAACCAAAGAGAGAGACTTTTCCACAAGGCTTGCTGTTATATGGTTAGCTGTAAAAAACATGGAACTACAACATCAAGCATGAATAACAACTCAAAGCCATAACAAGTCATGTAGCAAAGCACATATGATAAACACAGCTGTGTGCCAGTTCCGGACAAGCTGATAACAGATTACACATTACTGAAGAAAACATTCCCAAGGGAACTGGCCAGCCACAACAACATTTGGAAACAGTTTACTTTCTCTCTCTCTCACACACACAGTGTTGTGGTGCATTTGTGAAGCAAGGAGTCCATTATACACTCATATAATGCAACAGTACCAAAGAGACAGGAAAGAAAGCAAGTCAACAAATTCAATGGAAAAAATGGTAAATCCTCCCTCTGAAACTGGCACAAGGTGGTATATGGATTGCTACTCTGCTCCATCCAGAGAGTGTTGGAAGTCAAGCATAGGGAGGCAGAGGAAGAGGTGCCATATATATACACAGGGCCTGTATAGAGGAAAAGACATATGCCTCATCCTACTCTTCCATTTTGATGTTATATAACACTTAATGTAGAAGTAACTATGCTGCTTTCCTTACCAAAGGAGAGTTTCACTCACCAAGTGTCACAAAAAAACAGAAAAGACTGTCAACAATTGTGTCCATGATGGTCTCCATTTCTGTGTCTGTTATATCTGGTCTGTTAATGGCTAAAGTTTTAAAAGGAGAAGGAGAAATTATTCACATTACCATAAAGAATAGAATATGTGTTATTAACTGCAGGCAAACTATTCCAGATAAACAGTCAGCAGCACAAATAGACAAATGCAACTACTTCTAATACTCCATGCACCCTTCTTGCCCTGATGCTGGAGACATATTTAGTATCCTGATTCTGTAAGGTTACTTTGGCAACAAAGAAGTAAGCACTAACAAAACAAAAACAGAGAACAATTCTATCAGTGAGTGGTTGAGGGAGATTTGAAGGTAGAAACAGTGGCTGCAACCCTATTGCATATTTATGAATGTGTTCCTAGCATAGTTACAGAGCTACACAGTGACAGCAAGCCAGATCTCCTCAATCCTCACCTAACAGGAAGCAACTGCAGCAACTGATGAGGTTCCATTCCCCTGTTGCTTGGGAAGCAGCTGACTTGATGTTTCCTCCCCATCTCAAGAATGATCTCCATTGCAATAGGCAGAACTGGGGTCCCTGTTGCAATTCCTTGTGCCAAAGATTACTAGCAGAAGGGTTGGGTGGGAGGACATCAGTCTTCTGCTTTCTGAGTGACAGGGGAACAGACCCCCATTGATTGCATTGGCTGCTTCCTAGGAAGTGGGGACTGGGGACTTTCACAATCCCTATGTGTCCCCTAAACTATGGAATGCATAGGTATTATGAATACTAAACAGTTTCAAACAGGTAACTCTAGGTTATGAATTCATAACTCCCCAAGAGGATTCCAGCCAGTGTCTTATTCAAAGCTCATGCCAGCAGGGTGGGGAAAAAAAACATTTCTTTTTTCCTTTTCTGTTTTTAATTGTTTTTCATTTCTTTCAGTCCTGTTTGCAGCACCAGGAGGGAAACTTTATATACTTGTGCCTTCATTTCGCCCAGCTCCAGGACTGTGTCACAGGAGTACAAGAGCAATAAATCTTGTAGATCCCTACTTTCCTGATACACCCCGGTACACCCCCTTTTTCTTTATTGACATTTCAGAGAGAAGGTATGTAGAAGTTTCTGCTTCTGAGGTTGGAGCTCTCTTTCTGCTCTCTGAGAGAGAGAGAAATCAAACACTCTTGTGGCTCCTGGCATACTCTCCTACTTTCATTAGCCAGTCTCAATAATCCATTAAGACATTGATAGCAAAGGCAGATATTTAATCAAGGTGATTAGAAATCAGTTTCCTAACAGTTAATTTGAAACAACTAGAATTAGAAAATGTGTGCACATACAGAAAATTAATTTTATGCCATTTGGTAGTTTCATAAATCTAAACTGAATTATTAATCCCAACTAAAGCAGACCTACTAAATTATTCAGAACTTCTATAAGCTACTGGAAATTTATGCAAGTGCTACTAATTAAGTGGGCCTGCTTTAGTTGGGAGTAACAACATAATTTATATGCATAAAACAAGGCAATTGTCTTCAGTCAATAGATTGTATCGGGATGGCATACTACGGTTCTGTACACATTTTAAGATTGCGAATCCCACAGTCTCTCAACCAATGCTGACTAAGACTAAGAGCAGCTATAAGCCAAGCCCCAACATCTGGAGGGCCACAGTTGCCCATCACTATATTGTATAACAGCTTGACAGATTACAACGGAACTTGTGTTAAAAGATTTATTGAACACTGACTTAAAATACTGAGCATTAGATAAAATAAATTTTTAATATCAACTTACCACGATATGAGACAAGCTCCTTATTTTGATTGCACAGTACAAACATATCATCTTCCAAAGTAATGAAATTGAGATATTGGTCAAAAACCTATACACCAAGACAAAGAAGTCATTACTAGGAACTGCATGTAATCTTGACTGATTTAGCAGACATCTATGATTTAACTTTTTTATTTGAGTAATGACAAGGAACATCATCCACCTGTGGCTTTACCTTTACAGAAAGCATTTTCACTTACACAAATAGGAGCACCTTTTTTTCATAAACTTTCACAAGTTACTTAATCCTCTCCTACAAAAAGTGCTCCTAAGGGTTGGTGTATCCTCCAAAACAGAATGTACAACAGAGAAATAGGCAAAAACTGGATAATATCTCTTATGGGCAGTGGCACTTTCCGGTAAAGCAAAGTCAATATGGAATACAGTGAGTCTACATATACACACGATACTGCAGTTCCTAAGCCGCACTTGGGGTGACATTAGATATCACTTTGATATCAATAATTTGGCTCTCTTCTACCATCCCTCTCCACATGTTTGTGAGGCCCCCGGACAAGCACGAAACTAGGCATGGCCACTAATCACTGGACATTCCATTACCCACCTAGGCAGGCCAGAAATAGCCAGATCGCTGCTTTAGGAGACCTCCCAGCAAGTATACTATTATGTATGAACGCTACGTACAAAGAACTCCTTGCCCCAAGCAGGAGGCTTGATTATGAGAATCCTGATCTGTCGAGCACTCTGCGTTTGCATACTGTCTACCCCTTTGTCAATTCGGAACTAACTCAATCATGCTAAATTCTGACCTTTCGGAGGCTTTGTCTCCAGCTCGAAGCTCATTGTTTTCCCCAAGTACGAAATAGCCTGTGGCCACATTTCTCCCTATAAAAACCCCTGATTCCGAGACTTTCCTCGGATTGCTTGGATCACTCCTGATTTCCATCCAGCCCTGCTGCTGCTGTGTTTGGCAAGCCTTCCCCTCAGTCCCATGTACTGAGACTATGCACCTACAAACTTCCACAGTGAACTACCCGGGCTTCAGGACAGGTGTAGTATCACCCAAATCAACAATCCCTCTTAAAAATCCCTCTGTCTCATTCCCACCTTTATTTTCTATAGTTATCTGTGTGAGTGTGCTGCATACACTGTTTGATTGTATTTTAATAAAGATCACCATTGTTAGTTCAACCTCTGTCTGCTCCTTGACTCAGCCTGACCCCGTAGACGTTGGGTTCAAGATCTAGCTGCGTTGCCCTGCCTCTCGCTTTGCCAGCTGTGCTCTGTGCTAATTTCCCCACTTTTTGATATTTTGAGAGTGCACTTTGGTGTCCCTCATGGGACCCCCAGTAAACAGGGTAACACACACACACACACGCGTGTGTGTATAAACATTATTAGAATATGCTAAAAAATTAATTATGAAACAAAGTTCTTTCAATAATTGCCCAACTGAGTGCAAAATATCTTTATTTATAAAATAATTTAAAAGCTAAAAAACACTCATATGAAACTAAGTAGAAAAAAAGTGGATTCAAAAACCATCAAAGTAATCTGAATTATTTGGTGTAATTATTTCATGTAATCTTTCTATAACTTACCTAGCTAAATATCTCACAGACACAAAACAGACACATATAAAAAACACTTCTGCATGTTTTAAGTCAAATCAATTCTAACTCTGTTAATCTAGGGATGACATAAGAGGATAAATTAAAGCATTTTGAAAGACTGAAGGATATTTTTGAATTAAAAACAATCCAATGGGCCAGGAGCCTGACTGGGAATAGCAGCCAGATTATTTAGCATCTTTCTCTGATTATAGGCTGTGAAATGCATTTACCTCATTGAAACAGCAGCTCATGAATACCATGGCATTTATGGCAGACTAAGTAAGGCTGGTTATGAGGTTCATAATAAATTAATATTTCTGAGTGGTTAGTTCAGAACCATAGCAATTACATCTTCAAATTACGGTTACACACCTTCACAAATTAAGCTGTTTTGGACTACATATTTTTGGACTAGTTTCAATGTCTTGCCAAATATGAATATTATTTTGACAGAAACACACGAGATCTTTTGGTGTTATGCAATATTTGCCATTCACTAATATAATGGATTCATTATGGATAAAAGTAATAAGTATATTAATAAAACTGGCATTAACATGCTGTACCTTAGCAACTTGCGTTACTGCACTGGCACCCAAAGCAGCATTTGCAATATCTTCCAGTTTACTTCTCGAAATGGCAGAAATAAAATTTAAATAGTAAGATTCATAAAGTTGATTTCTAAGATCCTGAAAGAAAAGATGGGCATTCTTAGCTACCAAAATGAAAGCACTGAATATCCTACAAAGCACCACAGCATTATGTCCAGCTGAACATTTTATTCTGACATTTGACTGCTGCTTCTGTACAAGTGATATTCAACACACATATGAATAAGAAACTCAGGGTGAACATCCACATTACCTTGTGAGACCTGTTACCATACCCTTCCACCCCTTCTATGAGATATGCAAATTTCATAAACTGGACTTATTAATGACTTATTAATAAGACTTATTAATGCCACATTGGATGAATTCAAGTCTCCAGGGCCAGATGAATTGCATCCTAGGATATTAAAAGAGCTGGCAGAGGTCATTTCGGAACTGCTTGCTATAATTTTTGAGAAATCTTGGAGGACAGGAGAAGTTCCAGCAGACTGGAAGAGAGCAAATGTTATCCCCATCTTCAAGAAGGGAAAAAAAGAGGACCCAAATAATTATCACCCAGTCAGCCTGACATCAGTACCCGGAAAGATCCTGGAGAAGATCATTAAGCAGTCAGTTTCTAATCATTTAGAAAGCAACGCGGTAATCACGAGAAGTCAACATGGATTTCTCAAAAAGAAGTCATGCCAGACTAATCTTATCTCTTTTTATGACAGAGTTACTAGCTTGATAGATGAAGGGAATGCTGTGGATGTAGCATACCTTGATTTCAGTAAGGCCTTCGACAAAGTTCCCCATGACATTCTTGCAACGAAGTTAGTAAAATGTGGGCTGGGCAGGGCTACTGTTAGTTGGATTTGTAATTGGTTGACCGACCGAACCCAAAGGGTGATCACAAATGGCTGCTTTTCATCCTGGAGAGAAGTGACTAGTGGGGTGCCACAGGGTTCTGTCCTAGGCCCGGTGCTGTTCAATATTTTTATCAATGACTTGGATGAAGGAATAGAGGGCATGCTCACCAAATTTGCAGATGACACCAAATTGGGAGGGGTTGCTAATACGCCAGAGGACAGGATCAAAATTCAAAATGACCTGGATAGATTGGAGAGCTGGGCCAGGGCGAACAAAATGAAATTCAACAGAGAGAAATGTAAGGTCTTACACTTAGGTAGAAAAAATGGAATACAGAAATATAGGATGGGGGACACGTGGCTGGATAGCAGTACGTGTGAAAGGGATCTAGGAGTCTTCATAGACCACAAGCTGAACATGAGTCAGCAGTGTGATGCGACAGCCAAGAAAGCCAATGCAATTCTCGGCTGCATCAATAGGAGTATGGTGTCTAGATCGAGGGAGGTACTGGTACCACTCTACTCTGCTTTGGTTAGACCCCATCTTGAATACTGTGTCCAGTTCTGGGCACCCCAATTCAAGAAGGATATTGACAAGCTGGAGCAAATCCAGAGGAGGGCGACCAAAATGGTGAGAGGCCTGGAAGTCATGCCCTATGAGGATAGACTTAGAGAGCTGGGTATGTTTAGTCTGCAGAAGAGGAGGTTAAGAGGGGACATGATAGCCATGTTTAAATATTTGAAGGGATGCCACGTAGAGGAAGGAGGGGGCTTGTTTTCTGCTGCTCCAGAGACCAGGACAAGGAGCAATGGATTCAAGCTGCAGGAAAGGAGATTCCACCTGAACCTCAGGAAGAACTTCCTGACAGTCAGGGCTGTCCAGCAGTGGAATGTGCTGCCTCGGAGTGTAGTGGAGTCTCCTTCCTTGGAGGTTTTTAAGCAGAGGCTTGATGGCCATTTGTCTGGATTGCTTTGAGGGTGTTCCTGCATGGCAGGGGGTTGGACTGGATGGCCTGTGTGGTCTCTTCCAACTCTACATTTCTATGATTCTATGACTGGAGAACATGATTGGTGCCACGCTGACCAGAGACATGCAATTTTTTTTGTCTGCCTGCCACAATAAAGGCAGGATATAAACATTTAAATAAATAATAGAGTCAGCAGAAAGTATACTTCTAACTGCAGGAAAAGACAGGGAGTAAAGATAAGACCACATATTTGCTCTGACTGCATCTGTAGACTGCCAAAGAAATTTAACTCCCTTTGTTTGAAAACACCATTTTGGAATAGCACTAACAGCTCTTTCCAAGTACTTGGCAAGAGCTAGTATTTTTTGCTCAGCACTGGACAGATTTATCCCTAATGTAGAACACAGGTTGCAATTAAGGAAGAGCAGTATATTTGTGCATGAAAATATTCTAGATTACATTTTGAAGTGTTAGCTCTTATAGTAGACATTGTACAGATTAAATTACCTGGCACAGCCTGTCAATATTCTCCTCAGTTGGCATTATAAAATATATTGCTGGAACATCTGGAATGGGGTCTCGATCTGAGTGCAGAAGACTACAAATAGAAAAAAGAAAACTTCATTTATGAACAGGTTTACTCTCTGTAAAGCCACAAAGACTTTGGATACTATCTTATTACGCACACTTTCTTGGGGCTAAATCACACTGAACATAGATAAACTTTCTTTCAAGAAATTTTTGGTAAGATTAGAATAAAGGGCTCTGTAATTTGCTAACAAAGACGTTCCTGTCTGTCCCCTATCTTGTCTCCTAAACATAAGTTTTAGTACTATAGCAAACACAGTAGTTTGTTACATTAATGTTAACCAGGACATTTTTAATCCTAATTTATAGTGTGCACAATCAGTCTGAAACAAGAAAGATCCTATTCAAGTCATTCAAAGACATTTAATATATCTTGAAAAAGTATGCCACTTGGAGACAAGTACAAGCTTTCTTTGGGTTTTCTCTTAATTTCTTTAAATAATGTCATGGATCTAAGCTTGCATTATTTTATGGAGAAACTAGCATGTATATGCATGCCAGACCTTCAGATCTGTTTATTATATGAGAGAAAGTGGATCACAGAACAGCCAGCTTCTTATTTGCTGTTAACTGATCATGCAGGAACCCACTTGATGGCTTGCAATACACAACGTGCAACCTTAATTCACACATTTTTAATGCAGGATATAAATAATAAAAGCATGATGTGTATACACATCAGATACATACAGATGGAGAGTAATGCCCATGTCTCTTAATTCTTTCACTGACAATAATGGAGATATAATATCTTGGCCAAATCTGTCATAAATAAGAACCTGTAATCCAAAAAAAAGTGTTAACAGTATATTCTTTAGGGCTTCATTCATTCCACAAAAAAGTGGCAATTACAAGATTGCTATTTGATTACCACAATTCATTTTCAGTGGTGTTTGAACACAGGTTTGACAGCAGATTTCTACCCTTGAGCTTTGGAGCCATTAAACACTGCCTTTTAGACAATAGTCAGCTCTCCACATCTGTAGGTTCGACTTTTGTGGATCTGATTATTTGTGAGTTTCTTCAACCCTTGTCCCTCCCCAGGTACACCTCTCCCAGGAGAACCTTCCCTCTTAGAAGCTCACCTCTGGTCCTCTTGCTCCTCCACCAGCAGCTGCTTGGCAGCTTAGAACAGCTCACAGCACAATTTCTCAGCACTGCAAATCCTCCTCTGATGACCCACACACACACACCCAAAGGAGACAGGCATGGGAGAGAATGCTGACCCACCTCCTTTCCCTGACCTGGTTTGGACTTGGGGTATCCATTCTCCTCACCATGTCTTGGTCCTCTTCCCACAGCACATGCACACATATCGATATTGGTGATTTCCCCACTTTTGCTGGGGTCCTGCTCCCCTAACCCCAATGAATGTGGAGGGCTGACTCTATACTTATATGGTTCCTGTCCTAGGACCACACAGGATTGATGAACATCCTTAAAGGAGGAGGAGAAAGACACACACCTCCAACTTTGGCTTCCCTTTTAAGCCCTCACAGAAACCTCAGTGGTTGATTTGTTTCTGAAGTCAGAGGAAGGAAAGTATAAGGGCATGCCAACTGAGACCCCAAGACATGCCCAGAAACTAGAGAGAGACCTATACCAGTCATGGAGCTGGCATAGATTAATCCCTTTTCACTGGTTTCAATAGGTGGGAATCAGGTAAGTAAAAGAAAACAGAGGGTGAAAAAAGAGAAAATACTGCTCTGTCAACATTAACCTAACAGGGCACTGGAAATCTAGGAGACTCCAACATCAGTGCTCTCTAAAATAATGTTTAGAATTGCCCTGTTAATGGACATTTCAGATTTGAAGGAGTCTGTGTTACGTTTTTAGGCATTTTTAAATGTTTTAGTTCATTTTGATAATTATTAAAAGATTTTTCTTTGAAAAAAATGAAATTAAAATAAAAAAGAAAGGAATATGTACTACAGTGACTAAAATAATTCTACCTTGAGTACTTTTCCAAACATATTTTAGACCAAAAAAAAGTGTGCAGTTTCCTTCATAAATCCTATACCACAATCTCCTTATACTTTCAATGCTTTGCTAATCATAGCAGTTTTTTACCCACTTCTTACTACTCCATCTATGAGCTGGTGCATTAAGATGTAAAATGTTCCTCTGTAAGCCGTCCACTTTTGTTTTCTTTTTTTTATCAGCAACTGTTCTATATTATGAATCTTCTACCACGCACTATAAACATGACTTTTAAAAATATGGCAAGGATGTTAATCTGAAAGTACACATTACCATGGATATAAAATAGATATATAGTTTGACTTACTTTCCATACTGGTTCACCTGTACTGTTTTTAACAGGTGGCACATTAAAATTCAACATACGCCTCAGAGCCACTGAAAAATAACAGAAAATATTCCTATTATTTTGTTTTATTCTACTTTCATAGTGATCAAGATCTTAAATAACTTTGAAACTGTGAAATTAACTGTCTCAAATCTCCTAAGGTACAGTAGTCAAAATGCTGTAGCCTGTATAAATGTTATCAAGCACTGGGCAAGGTAGAACCCATAGTCTCGAAAGCAATACAATGGACACTCCGTATATATGAGCTCGCGATTTGTGAATATAAGTGATTGTGGAGTCTTGTGTCCTGTACCTAAAATGGCAACGATGCGAATGCAGCCGCACTGAACAGTCTGTGTGCATGCCACCACCAGTTAATAGTATGGGTTGTGAGCATTTGTATTTTTCACCATTTGCCAAAGGGGTGTGTATGTCATGGAAAGGAACCATTGCGAATACAGATGGTCTATGGTATCTTCTTTCACACAGCATATGCATAACCAGACTAATGGAAGAACAGATAAGTCATTTAGCCCCTGATCATGACAAGGTCAAACCCCTGAGTGTTGAGCAGTACCTGGCACATGGGTACAAATTTGTTCCTGATTTTCTGATACCACCATCAGCAGACATGGCAAGCAAAGACCTTCTCTATATACATTGATATAGTATTCTTAAACCCAGAAAGGACTTCTATCAATCAATTTAAGATATGGCGATGCCAAAATTCTCTTAGTTTTTGTCTTATTTGAATTGGCAAAAAGCAAAGTGTTTTGATACTGTATTATGTTGATACTGTATTAATTGAAGAAACCACAAAAACCAAGGTTAGGAACTCCACACACTATATCAAACATATCAAATATCCAGCTTTTCTTATGTCCAGAAACATTATACTTTTCATGAAACTTAATGTGAGAGGCCTGTGCAAGTAAGTTATGGGGAAAATACTTCCAAAATGAACATAGCCACATGTTATTCTTATCTTCATGGGTGTTCATAGAGATATAAAATAGGTCTGATACAAAATAGGTTCCAAACTTCTTTGGAAAGAAAATTTGACCTGACTCTTTATAAGATGACAGGTAAATGAGGAATTTAACACCAACTTTTAAAAGGGGGAAATGGATGGAGGTGAGAAGTCACAGGTCCCTTAACTTTACTTCCATCTCTGGTAAACTAGTAGAAAGCATGACTGAATTAGAATAATTTTAACACAAAGAACAACAAGTCTTGCTGGAGAGGAACCAGCATAGCTTCTACAAAGGTATGTCCTGCCTCTTTTGAAATCTCAAAAGAATCTGTCAGAACTCCTTGTGAGTATGTAAGCACAGGAAGAGGGAAAAAAGGGATGCTTCTACTGTCCTACTTAGCTGTTGTAGGTCCTGCCTTTAACAAGGTGTCTGTTGCCTGTATCCAGGTTCCCCCTGTGACAGGATTCTTAATCATAGGAGAAAGTTATGTGTATATAGCAGACTCCCTTTACAGACTTTCCCTAAAGTATATGGAAGACAAGGCATGATAAGGACTGGGAGCGATGGCCCTACTCTCTCCCACTAGTAAGTACATCCACCTTTGGGGAACACCTGGGATGATCTTGTTGACCATTATGCTCTTGAGCAAAACGTCTGCCAATGTCACCTGGACAAACAGCAGTCAGAGCATAAGGAGTCCATCTAGAGATGTTTAACTTTTTTTATTTATTTAGAGAACAAGAAATCAAAGAGTGTGAATAAATTAACAGCCTTCACAACACAATGAAATAAGCAATAGGATCTCCTAAGGGTATACACTGGGCGCACCAGTGTTCAACTTATACATAAATGATGTACAGTGAGGAATGATCAATGATCTAACTAGCTTTGCAGGCAACACCAAATTATCTGGGTGATGAAAATCAGAGCAGACCATGAAATAGTGCTGGGATAGCTCTTAGTAACTTCGCATATACATTGATGGGTCTCAACTGGTGGTGACTTCACCTTTTTTTTTATGGGACATAATTGGGACAAACTATAGTAAGCACAAAAGAGGGAGAAGGCGAATTCTGTTCCTAAACCCAGATACTGGACCTCTTTGCACTGCATCCTATAGCACTATGGCTCCATTTTAACTACCATGATTGCTTCTTATGGCCTTCCGGAGTTTGTAGTTTGGTGAGGCACTATAGCTCTCTAGCTAGAATTCTAAATGCCTATCCTTAAAACTGCAAATCCTAGGATTCCCTAGGATGTTGCCATGGTAGTTAAAGTAGCATCATAGCAACATCGTGATGTAGTGTGAAAGGACCATATAAATGAGAGCATCTCTCACAAGACAGACATGCATGACGATTGCACACAGTCCTATCGTATGTGCTGCCCATTTGCTCTGCTTAATTTTTTTGACAGAAAAGACACTTTTGGTATAAAACTTTGGAAACAGCTCTAGAATACATTTTTTAAAGTAGGTATTTTGTAAGCCTTTCCATGCATGTTCAACTGTCTCTAGGACAAAAAGCACAATATATAAAATGGGCATATCTTTTGGCAACAGCCTCCATGAAAGATGATGCTTTAACAAGAAGACTGGATTTATAACATAAGAATCATTAAAATTTTAGGCAAAATTATAAAAAAATTACAACAGCATCAACTGCAGATATTCAATGCCTTGGGTTGGCACCAGACTTACTCAAGTCCCACTAATTTCAGTATTCAATTTCAGTTTCCAGTATGTGTATATCCAGATCCAGATCCTTGTGTGCAAAATAGGGGAAGGGAGAATATGGTCCTAAAAAAGGTCTTTCTCTTTCCATTTGAAAGGATATTTACAAGGTCCAAGAGGAATATTTCTCATAAAGCTTTTATCCCTGTATTTGAAAATTCAAGAAGAAGTTGTGAAACGCTTGACATAAACAGACTGATGACGAAGTCAGCTAGCTTTAACAATTAACCAGTAGTGACATAACCATAAATTCAACTGCTCCTTTCTTTGCCTTGAATCCTTGCGGGTGTGCCCCACTGAAACTCCAGCACAGCAATCTGCTTTTGTGACGGCTGGAGCGTTTTGGAACCAAACTACTGACCCCTTCAAACTCTGGGGGACCCCACGGAACACCTGCTACCCGAGAACCCTTAACAGGATTTCGAAAAAGGACAGAAAGGGGAAAAAGGGATATAGAAATGCTTGAACAATAAGCTGAAAGGGGATGAACGTCACTAGAGCGACCTCACTACGCCACCTCGGTCCCCACGGGGCAAACATCAGCCTCTGCTCCCTCATAAATGGGTCAACCCGAGAAGAAAACCAGCTTCCCCTCAAAAACAGACCCAAAGGCACCGAACTGAATAGGAAACATCGAAAAAGAAGGCCCCTCACTCCACACAGGACTGAGAAAGGAGCGAGCAGGCCACCAATAATAGCCTCCTTCGCCTCAGAGGTAAGGAAGGCCCCGCAAATCCTCCTGCTGAGGCAGCCTCGGCGCAGAGCCTCCCCAGAGAAAAGGCGGGAGCCCGCGTAAGCCCAGGGACGGGACACAACCGAGCACTCACCCGTCTGTTTCTCCCGGATGCTGGCCGCCATCTTTCCTTGCCGCTCAGGCCAGCTCCGCCCCCTTCACCGCCCCACCGTCCTCTGCCGGCAGACGTGGCGCCCCGGCCGGGCAGCTCCGCTGGCTTCCCGAGAGGGCGATGCGATGCGATGCGGCGCGGCGGGAGGAGCCTCTGCGGTGGCGTCTTCCTCTCCAGCTGGCCCGTCAGCGCTGATTCCGTTGCTGAGGTTTTCTTCTGTGGGTAGTTGGGGAGAGTCATCCCCCAGAAAACCCCCTGATAGCTTCGCCTCAAGGTTGCCATAGCTCCAAAGGGACGTGAAGGCACACAGCACACAAGCCATTTCCGCACTAGCCTGTTATGGCGCTATGATTCCACTTTCAACATCCTATGGAATCCTGGGGTTTGCAGTTTAGGGAGGGGCCGGACCTTGAGTCGGATGTTTTACGGCCCCTCCCTAAACTGCAAACCCCAGGATTGCATAGGATGTTGAAAGTGGAATCATAGCGCCATAACAGGCTAGTGCGGAAATGGCCACACACAGGAGAGAGGCGGGGGCAGCACTGTGTCGTAGTCTGTTGTGGTTCTTGAGAAACAAGGGCTTTGGGGTTTTCTCTTGATTCGTTTTGGCTTTTCTTAGTGCGACTCTGCTCAGGCAAAATGCTATTCGCTGCCTTAGCGTGGGGACCGGCGGCTGATGATTTCTTGTGTTTTGTCCCCCCACCGCTTTTGCAATCCCTAGAAAGAGGCGATGCTCCATTGGCACAAGATATATATATATTTCAGTTTTAAATTAATTGCCTCCTCCTGCCCTTTACTTCAGTATTCATAGTGATGTATTTTAAGTCTTTTTAATTGCCTCCTCTTGCTCTTTACTTCAGTATTCATAGTGATATATTTTTAAGTCTTCTAAGTATTTTTAAGTCTTCAAGTCCTTGCAAGATACTTTCAAGCCAAGTCTCAAGTCTGGGAGCCAACTTTATACCTGAACATATATCTCAGAATTTCTGGACAGAGTCAAATAAATCAGTTTTAATAATTTAAGCAGAGTCAGCCTTCCACATTTGCAGTTTTGGCATCTGCGGCTTCCAAAGTGGGGACTGGAGCCTCCTTACTCTCCCTTCCCAAAGCTGGAGACTTTGTGTCAATGGGCACAAAAGAGTCTGCAGCTTTGAAAGTGGGGAATAAGATCCTTCTTACTTAGTATTTCTGCAGCTGGGGGCTTTTTCAGAAATATGGAATAGGATGCTTCTTACGCCCTATTACTGAAGTTTCAAAGGCTTTAGCAGGAAAGATCCTTCCTCCTCAAGCCCCTTGCCTGACACATTTGCTCTTCCCTTCTGAAAAATGCATCCTGTGCTCTGGGGCCAAGTCTTGTCTTTTAGAAGGCTCCTCCTATATGCAGCAGGGACAGGCTGCTGAGCAGACCTCAACCCTGCCTCAAGTCCATTGCCTAACCTAAACGCTGTTCCTCTCTGAGAAATAAGCCCGCACCTTGGGCTTGAGACAGACTGTTCTGTGTGGGTGGGAGGGGGCATGGCCACTGTGCGGGGGGCGTGGTTGCGGTGTGTGGGGGTGTGGCCAGGGCACATAGGGGCATGGCCAGGGCACATAGGGGCATGGCTATGGGCTGGGACGCTCCAGAAATATTGCCGGCTGGGGCAAATCGCCTTCTCCACTCCCACGTCCCTATGCAATTGATCCAAGAGCATATAGTTCAGGCAAAGGTCCAAGGTCTGAAGTACACAAGCAAAGAATGCAGAAGTCAGCAAGGCTGTCACCACCAATGGAATCAATAGGTTCCCACAGCTTTCTGCCTCTCTGACCTCCAGTTATATAGTCTCAGCATCCTACCCAGCTGTGGCTTAATTAAGCTGTTCCTGTATAAACTGTCAGATGCCTGAGCTTTCCCTTTCCCACATGCTCTGGCTGCCATAAATCGTATTCCTCTCATGTCTCTAGGGTGTGGTTGTTGGGAAGAGTCTTATCTGCGTCCTGGGGCAGGGGCATGACAAAGTATCATAAACAGCACTTTGGCTGCCCTTTAAAGGGTCAACTCCCAATTTAGGTCTCACTTTCTAGCCAGATTCTATAGCGGTTTAATTACTCTTCTGTTTCTTTCTAGGCTTCCACTGAGAATTAAACCCTTTGCACATAGTCACGATCCCTGGCTAACTGAGAGACTTTACTCCAGAGCTCTCCCTGGCGAGAATTCACATTGAAAGACTGTCCAAAAGACTATCAGTGTTTGCCTTTATATATCTTTTGCTCTGAGCCATCAACCCCTCCCACACACTATAGGGTTGGGTTTCTCTTCTGAAGAGCTATTCTGGTTTGCCTGGCAATCTTTTTCTAAGCTGCTCCTGCATTCCAGATAGCCACACCCTCAAAAATCCTTAAATGATTTCCAAATCATTTCATACAGTGTTTGTGTGGACTGTCTTCTTGATGGCAAGATGGTATTCACCATTGAGTCTGAATGTCCCTGTACTCTCAAATACTGCTGATCAATATTCATGTGGTCAGTTTCATCCATTTTGGATTTGGATGTAGGACAGGACCGTGAGATATGATGTCTACTTTTTATGAAAAATGTTGAGAACTTTTGATGAGATGTATAAGAGAAGTGGAAAACAAGGTCACTGTGGACAGTGATGTGCTATTAATGCTACCTAAGCCCCTTTTTAGTTCCATAACTTCATCCTCCGTGAAAGGAAAGAAAGGGTATTCCTAAAAGGCCATCTGCATGGGGTGTTGGGTTAGCCCTTGACTTTTGATTGGCCTTTTAATGTTTCAGCCACAGTGACCTCCCACCTGTTATTGTGGCTCTAATTGACCTTGCAGCAAAGACTGCTGAATCATGCCCTGCCTTTGCAACATACTGCAGCATCTTCTCAATTTTGAATAATGTGTGCTGGGGAGTTCATGCAGACAGATTCTCCATCTCCAAAATATCCTGCAATTCACACAAATGTTGAGGCAGCTACTGAGGATCTAATGCAGCTGCCTCATGAACCCAACTCTGAATCTTTTAAAAGTGTTTCACCCTTCTTGGAGGCAATTAATCCTGAAATCAGTACTGAAACAGGGACATCCACAAGGATGCATTGGCTGGCATGAGGGGAATGGAATCTATTAGTACATGGATTGATCCTCCTGCCATCCCAAGAATAGGTTATGCCCATGTGCCAACCAGAACAGGCAGAAGTCCACATTCTTTTCCATTGTGGCAATTAGGACCATCTCTTTTCCGTGACAGTTTGAGCCCTACCTAACCTAAGGCTTTTCTATTCACTTACAACTTATCCACACATTTTTGCATGTCGCTTGCTCTTCCTACCATCCCAGAATGAATCTTCACACTAGGTCCAACTTCTCATTCGCAGGATGGGACAGAGGAACTGTTACTGCAGTTTAGGCCTACTTGGAGATACCCCCAGATAACATTTTGATATCAATAATTTGGCTCTCTTCTACCACCCCTCTTCACATGTTTGTGAGGCCCCTGGACAAGCACAGACTAGGCTCGGCCACTAATTGCTGGACATTCCATTCTCCACCCAGGCAGGCCAGAAATAGCCAGATCCTTGCTTTAGGTGACCTCTCTGCAAACAGCTTTATTATGTATGCACGCTGTTTACAAAGGACTCCCTGCCCCAAGCTGGCAACCTAGTAAGCTGAATACTCAACATCCAAACACTCTGCATTTGCATACTGGCTAACTCTTTGTCAATTCGGACTTAATCATGTTAAATTCTGACCTTTCTAAAGCTTTGTCCGGCTCCTAAAACGCATTGTTTTCCCCAAGTATGGCATAGTCTACAGTCACATTTCTCCCTATAAAAAACCCTGATTTTGAGACCTTCCTCGGATCGCTCCCGAGTTCCAGACCACCTTGCTGTCGCTTTGCTTGGCGAGCTTCCCCTCAACTCCACATGCTGAGATACATCACACCCCAGCTTCACTCTCTATCTTCTTTCCGGGCTCCAGGAACAGGTTCCATATCATCCGAATCAACTATCCCTCTGAAAATCCCGCTGTCATACTCAAACCTTTATTTTCCTTAGTTATCTGTGTGGATGTGTTGCTTACATTGTGTGCCTGTATTTAATAAAGATCATTCATTATTTCCAACACGGTTTGCTCCTTGACTTGGCCTGACCCTGTAAATATTGGGTTACAAGATCCTTCTGCATTATCCTGCCTCTTGTTTTGCCGGCAGTGCTCTAAGCTAATTTCCCCCAAGGTGTGTTGTTGTTTGGTTATTTAGGTGTCCCTCCTGGGACCCCAGTAAACAGGGTAACAGAAAAATCTATCATGATTGGGAGTTACCAAAGCCCCCTAACTGAGTGGGATTACTATTTTCCTTTAACTACTGACTGTAGCACAGTCCTGCCAAAAGCTGACTGTGCAGATTTATATTGATGGGTCTGACCATCCAGCAGCATCACATGTGTCTTCTATAGAAGTTATAGTGGCATAATCTCTACTAAGTCTTGTTTTCATAATCATAACATTGAAATATACAAGCATTAATCCATCTGCCAATCACTGTCTTTGATGCTCTCTGTCCCAAACTTCTAGAATTGTATGAGACAAAGCTTCTGTGTATCTCAACTGTGCAGTTTGTTTTATATAAAGCTTGACAGACCTCCTGATATCAAGAGTATGCCATCGCTTTCCTCTGGGTGCCTTGGCTGAGGACAAAAAAATTGGTAGATAAATAACATCAGGTGTCCCCTTGTGTAATGTACATTTTGGCAGGAATGTTGGCTCTAGTATTAATTTAAATCTGTCTTGTTCAAATTTGCATAGATTTGGATTTATTAATAAAGCATCCAACTCAGACATTTACATTGCTTATGTTATTGTGACCAAAAAAAAAAAAAAAAAGCACGTCAGCATTGTCAAAGAAGCCTCCCTGACTGATTCAAATGGAAGACTTGCTAGTCTATTCAAAACCAAGTTTAGGTCCCAGTTTGGAAACATATATCTTCTTGGAAATGTCATAATAGTTGTTTTCCTGAGGAACCTCTTTATATGTGGGTAAGCTGATAAAGGGACACTCTCAAATTTCAATGCCACTGCTAATGCTGAAACTTGGCATTTTAGAGTATTAGGCTTCAGTCCTTTGTAGAGACTATGTTCCAGAAACTGCAATGTGTGCTTGACCTCTTTGCCCACTTGTATTCTCGGGATGGCACGGAGGAGAAATCCACTATGTTTGGGTTTATCCCCACGTGCCAACTGGAACTGTCAGGAATTTTCAATCTTTCAGTTATGACCATTAGAATCCCTTCCTTCTCCAACAGTTTTCTTTTACCTGCCAAGTGAACCAGTCAGGATTTAGCCGTTCTCCAAATAGTTGTCATATTAGGTTTAGTATGGAAAAGAAAATGGAGGAAAAAGGAGCTGAGTTTAAAAAGAAAATGCCAGAATTACAGAAAGAGATAAATTCACAGATGCCCGCCACTCCGCGAGGCTCTGAGGAAGGAATACGGAGAGCACAAAAGTTGCCTTGTCTCAGATACCCTCAGATCAGCGGGGTTCTGAGTGTGGGAAAGGAGAAAAGGAAAAGGCAGTGAGTCTCTGAGGATGACAAAAATGACGCGCTCAGAAAAGTCTTTGTTTCCTCTAGTGAGGGCAAGTTAGAGGAAGTACAAGTGGTATGCAGCAGTAAAAAAATTGATAGGATGGACGTTAAGGTTTTAAAAGTGGCATTCCTTACCAAAAAGGATGCAAAAGGCAAAAAGAAAGAGTCAGGATTGAGGTCTGGCTCTTCTAAGGCACAGCAAAGGCACTTCCAGTGCCTGGATTTCAAAAGGCCGATTTGGGCAGCCATCTTGTTTTTTCCAATTCCAAGGAGATGGGAGGGGCTCGAAAGGAGTGCTCCTCAGAGGGAAGTTCCAGAGGGGCTGATGCGGCGTCTGGTAGGCTTGAGGGTGGAAGCGTCAGAAATTGGTTTTGGATCATGCATGGCTTCTCCTTCGATGTCTGCGCAGCTGCATAGAGAGGAGATTATTCCTCCTCTGCCTCTTCCTCCCCAGCAGCCATTTTGGAATGACCGTGAAGGCACTTTTAGCATGGGAGCAATTCATTTCCTGTGGGGTGAAGGCTGGCCTTTGGAAGGTGGTCATTATATGAGGCAAGCTGCTTCAGATATTTATAGGGGCGAATGTGTGACAGGAGGAGGTGAGAATAAATTCATCGCTAGAGATGTAAGACAATGTTTTACGAGTCCCATGGCGAGTAATGAGCATGGGCCTAATACAGTCTGTAATGCTGCTACTGCTAATGAATTGCAATCTATGATTAAACAAAAAATTTCTAAGGAACTAGGAAGTATACTATCAGTAATGAAAAATCAATTTAGTGATTGGAGTAATGCAAATATGATGAATTTTCAACTTGATTCTGATACGATGAAATCTACTGCAAATGAGAGAAGTAAGGTCAGCGAGAATCTAAGAGAATGAAAAGATGTATTGGAAGTTAATCAAAATGGAAGTAAGAAGAGAAAGTTGGATGTGAGCTTAGAGGAGGATCAGGACATAGTTGGTACCGGTGGTAAGAAGAGTTTGAGGAAGTCAAATGATGTGAGCATCCTGGATATGGAAATGGATGGAGATCAAGGGGAGGAGATGCAAGTTGATGAGGAGGATATTGGAGATTCTGCAGGAGAGGAAGAGGAGGCAGGTATAGATACAAGTAGATTGTTTCAAACAGAGAATTTTAGGAGTGTATTAAAGAAAGTTTTGCATACTTTGAGATTGGACATAGAAGAGAATGTAGGTAAGAAAGGTAAGGAAAAGGTGAGTAGGGTAGCTTCTGTAATAAGGAAAAGAGAGAATCATACGAATTATATTCCAATGCCAGATATGTTTAAAGATCTGATACAAGCTGAGTGGGAGTCACCTTTGAACACACGGAGGAAGTTAACTTATGTAAATAAACTATATTCTTTCCAAGAGAAAGAGCTGGAGTTCCTTAAAATCGTGTTGGTGGATGGGCCCATAGCAGCACTGATATCGGGGGCATTGGTTCCCCGAGAAAGAGATACAATGCTGAAAGAAGTAGATGAGAGACGGGCAGAGTGAGCATTAAAGAAAACCCATGAAAGTTCAGCTACAGCTATTAGAGCATCAGTGGCAGCATCAGTTTTTGCTAGGGCAGCGATTTTGTGGATGCAGGAAGTTGTGGAGTCTGAGGAAGTAGAGTCAAGATCTGTAGGTAAGGTGTTGGAGAGAGTTAGTAAGGTTTAGAGTACTTGGCTGATGCAAGTTATGATACAGTGGCATTTGTGGCAAGAAGTATGGGTGCTGTAGCGGTTGCCAGGAGATCTCCATGGGGAGGCCGATCAGAAGTCTAGAAATAATTTAGCTTTTGTGCTGTTTAAAGGTGAGTTGCTTTTTGGTGGTCAGGCATTGGATGAGGTGCTGATAGAAAATAGAGAGAAAAAGCAAGTGATGCCAACTTTGCAGAAAAAGAAAGTGGATAGGAAGCCCTTTCATGGGGTTTTTTACTCCTTTCGAGGAGGTAGAGGACTGGGAAGACAATCAGAGTTCAGGTTTGGAAGACAACAGTGGAATAGAGCAAGAGGACAGTTTAATAGGATAGGACAATTTGGTAGACCAAGTCAGGGACAAGGTAGAGGATCGGGTTCTGCTCCGAAGAGGGGGAGAACTCGAGAATATTTTGAGAACTCGAGAAGGATTTCAAGAATAGGGGTAAGACTTCTGCACTTCGGCACTTGTTGGTCTCAGATAACAATGGATCATTGGGTATTAAAGGTTGTAACATTTGGGTACAAGATTTTGTTTGACAGGGTGCTGAAGGTCAGATATATGTCTTCCCCAGTAGCCAGGAGTGTAGAGAAGAGGAAGATAGTTTTGAAAGAAATAGTTCATCTATTGGAGATTGGTGCAGTGGAAGAAGTTCCAGAAGAACAGAATTTTTCTGGCATTTACTCCACATTCTTTACAGTGCCCAAAAGCAATGGGAAGCATCGCCCTGTGTTGAATCTATGATATCTCAACCGGTTTGTGAGATATTTGAGGTTCAAGATGGAGACGCTTCAAACAATAAAGGAGAATTTACAGTTAGGGGATTGGATGGTCTCCATTGATCTGAAGGAGGCATATCTTCATGTGCCCATGGATGTCAGGGACAGGAAATACTTGAGGTTTCAGTACATGAACAGGCATTTCCAGTTCAGGGCCCTGCCTTTCAGGTTGGCTTCAGTACTGAGCATGTTTACGAAGGTTTTAGTGCCTCTGGTAGCATTCCTAAGACAACAAGGGGTGCATCTTTATCCATATCTGGACGACATATTAGTGAAGGCCAGTTCTCGAGAACAGTTGCTTCAGGATTTGAGACAGACCATTCTCTGTTTAGAGAGGTTTGGGTTTCTAATAAAATTCCGAAAACAGTCAATTGAAGCCAATGAAATTGTTGACTCATTTGGGTGCTCAGACAGATACACAGAGGGGTCTAGTGTGTCTGTCAGAGGAACAAAGACAGAAGGTCAAGCAGGTAGCTCAGTTGGTGGGTGTTATGAGGTCAGCGGATTTAATGATGTTAGTTCATGTTATGGGAATTCTAGTCTCAACAGTTCAGTTAGTGCCCTGGGGAAGTTCCATTCCAGGGGTCTTCAGAGTTGGTCCCACATCAGAGCAACACTGGAAAGAAAAGAACATTATTTGGTGTCTTTACACTAACCAGTTAAGAAAGGAGTGGAGTTGGTGGGCGAAAGATTCCAATTTAAACAAAGGTGTTCAGTTGAGGATAGAAAGATATATCAAGGTTACAATGGATGCGAGCCTAACAGGATGGGGAGCACAGTGTCAAGGTATGTTGGCCCAGGGATATGGATGGGATCGGACAAGAGGTGCAATATCAGTTTCCTAGAGCTGAAAGCAGTTTGTTTGGTGCTCCTTCAGTTTGTTCATTTAGTGAAAGGTCAGCATGTCCAAGTATGGACAGACAGCATAACAGCAAGAGCATATGTTGTTCATCAAGGGGGTCTGCATTCAAAATTTCTGGTAGCAGAGGTGGAGCTTTTCTGCTGGGCGGAGAAAAATCTGCAGTCAATTACAGCGGTTTATTTGAAAGGCAAGTTAAATGTTAGGGCAGATTATTTGAGCAGACACAGTTTACATCCAGGGGAGTAGATGCTGAATTATGCAGTGTTTCTAAAGCTGAGCAGGAGATGGGGCCCTTTTCAGATAGACTTGTTTGCCTCGAGAAAGAATGCCAGGCTGAAAAGGTATTTTACAGTCGATGGCAGTCGTCAGGTGGAGGCAATAGATGCTTTGTTGGTTCCCTCGCCAGGGGGACAACATTATACCTTTCCACCACTCCAGATCATGCAGAGGGTGCTCTTGAAAATAAAGCAAGAGTGAGCAGAAGTTGTGTTAATAGCGTCGCATTGGCTGAGGAGACCGTAGTTTTCTCTTCTGAAGCAAATGTCGGTGAGGAAACCATGGAAGTTACCAATTCAGAGAGATCTGCTGTCTCAGGGACCAGTCAGTCATTCAGATCCACAGTGGCTGCATTTGATGGCTTGGGACTTGAGAGGAAAGCCTTAGAGATGCATGATTACTCTTCTGCAGTGATTCAAACTATTTTGTCATCGAGAAAAAAATCAACACAAAACATCTATAACATGACGTGGAAGGCTTTTGAAAAATGGAATGTTGAGAGACAGCTCAGATTGGCAGACATTGAAGTTAAACATATTTTACAGTTTTTACAGGATGGGTTGCTAAAAGGTTTGAGACCGAATACTTTAAAAAGGCTAGAGTTGGCATTGTCGGTGATGTTAAAATATAAGGGAGTATCTTTATCAGCTCATCCGCATATTAAAGGATTCTCATGGGGAGCTACAATTTCATCTTGTCCGACGAAACATAGATTTCCAAGTTGGGATCTTAATCTGGTTCTAAATGCATTAACTAAATTGCCATTTGAATCAATTAGGGAAGCTACATTAAGGATTATGACTTTTAAGACAGCTTTTTTAGTGGCTATAACATCGGCTAGGCGAGTCTCAGAGCTGGCAGCTTTGTCTATAAATCCAGCCTTATTTCAATTTGAGGAGGATAGATTATCACTAACATTGGATCCAACCTTTCTTCCAAAATGTGCCTGGAGTAAGAAGGTACCGGATGTCATTTACTTACCTAATTTTTGTCCTCAACCAAAGCATTCTGAGGGAGAAAGGTGGCATACTCTGGATGTAGAGAGCAGTCACACTATATATTAAGAGGACTGCTCAGGTAAGATGGAAAGAGGCTGTCTTTGTGTCTTATAATCCAAGGACTTTGGGGCAAAGAGCTTCCAGAACGGTAACTGGTAGATGGATCAAGGCGTGCATTTTCCAGTGTTATGACTGTGCAGGCAAGCCAAGGCCTAAAAATGTTTGCCCACATTCAACAAGGTCGATGGCGACCAGCACTGCTTATGCGGTAACTGCATCATTGCAGGATATATGTTCAGCAGCTCGTTGGACTGAACCTTCAACCTTTATAAGACATTATAAAATTGATAAGTTCAAGTCAGTGCAGGCATCTTTTGGCAGGACTGTGCTGCAGTCCGTGTTGAAAACTTAAGGACATTCCCACCCAGGGTATGGCTTGGGTACTTCCCAAACGTAGTAGATTTCTCTTCCGTGCCATCCCAAGAATGAGAGATTGTACTTACTGTGAAGATTCATTCTGGGATGGCAGGAGGAGGAATCCACACCCATCCCCCCCCCAAAAAGAGAGAGAAAACAGGGAAAAGGAAAGGAACAAATGGAAGAGGAAGAATAGGAAGTTCATTTCGGCTAACAAAACTATTGGAGAAGGAAGGGATTCTAACAGTCGTAACTGAAAGATTGGGAATTCCTGCCAGTTCTGGTTGGCACATGGGGATAAACCCAAATGTAGTGGATTCCTGCTCTTGCCATCCCAGAATGAATCTTCACGGTAAGTACAATCTCTCAACTCCTCTGGCATGCACAACCTTGCAGACACTTTCCACATCATGCTATATAGGTGTTGATTGACTTCTAGAAGCTAGCGTTGTTTTAATGACTTCATCAGAATATCACTGTCATTCTAACACCAACCTTTTAAAACTCAGGCTGTCAAACTTAACCAGTCTAGATTTGTATGATGTATTGGCCCTTGACTCAGAAGGTCTGGCCAGCTGGGCAATCTCCATGGTAAACTTACTGACAATCTGGAGTAGGAGGGGAAACCAAGGTCTCCTGGATCAACGTAGTGCTGTGAACACCACTTCCACCCTCTCTTACTGTATATTAGAAGCACTCTTTGTAGAATCTGCACTGAAGGGAAGGCATGATATGCTTTTGGCCATGGCATTGACAGAGTATTGGTTGCCTCTGCATACCTGCTCCCATCTATTGAATAGAACCTTCTTAGTCTGGCATTTTTGGCTAAGGCAAAAAAAAAAAAGTCTGTTTGAAAGGGACCTAATTGTTTGCTCAAATGCTGAAACACTGCATAATTTAGAGTCTTATTGTCCTGGATGCAAGCAATTCTGACACTGGTAGTCTGCTCTGATGTTCAGCTTTCGCTTCAAGTAAATGGCTGTTATGAACTTCAGATTCCTTTCTGCCCAACAAAATAGCTTGTCTGACTCCTTTATTAGTGTTTTTGAATGCAGACCACCTTGAGTCACAATGTAAGCTCTGACAGTCATGTTGTTTGTCCATATTTGAACACAATATACCCACATAGCAGTTACAAATCTGAAGAGTGCCAAGTGTGCACCACCTTTAGTTCTAGAAAGTTTGTATTGTGTTACCTTTTTGACAGTCCATATGCCTTCAGCTGCTGAAGCAAGACAGCAGGCCTTCATTTGGTTAAGCTTGCATCTTTTACTTTCACCCAATGCAAAAATCAAAGGCACTTCTCTGTCTCAACTTCTTTCTTAATTGCAATGGCAAGGTTACCAAAGAATACCTTGTCCCTCCATGTCCTGCTGATGGGGAACCAGAAGTCTCTGGAGACCCTTGAAATGGTGCATTCCCCATGGTACTAGCTGAATGGTTGTGATTAACCCATTGTGATTAAGTCCATTGCAGACCCCAAAGATGTCAACATCTCTGCACTGCTTCACCTTCTCCTTTTTCCCCTCTGAAAGTTATAAACAACCCGTGATAATGTCAATCTGATGCTCTTAGATGTAATTAGGGTTGATGACTCTAATTGGCTTTTCTTGTAATTGATTAGTCAAAATATTTCAGAGTCTGAATGCTCAACTGCAAGTCCTGTACAGTCTTTTTTCTTAAGTTCACCTTCACTAAGATGCTGTTGAGGTACAGATAGAGATGTACCCCTTCCTGCCTTAGAAATGCTACCAAGGTTATCTGAACTTTTGTAAACACCCTTGGAACTGATGCCAGATTGAATGGCAGAGCTTTGAATTGGAAATAGCTGTTCTGATATTGAAATCAGAGGTACTTCCTGTCTGAGATAACCATTGGTACATAGAGGTATGCCTTCTTCTACTCTATTTAGGCCATCCAGTCTATCTGTAATTTTTTAAAAATTGTTTGTAGCACCTCCATCTTGAAACTCATATGTCATGAAACCATTGAGATATCTGTGGTTCAGGATGAGATAAGTCCCATTGTTTTGGGGCACAATGAAGAATACAGAGTAAATTCTGGTGAACCATTGATCCTCCAGAACCCCCTGTATTGCCCTTATTTCTAGTAAGTGATCTGTCTTCTTCAATACTATGTTCTGTGTCTTTATATTCTTCGCCACCAGTGAGGAAACATATCTGTATCCTGTCGAACAATATTTTGTAACCCTTGGTTACTAATTGAATCACCCATTGATCAGTTGTCACCTGAGATCACAAGACACTGAAAAGCAGAAGTCTTCCTCCCACTGGTGCTGGCCTTTTATCAATACTGAGATATATTCCTCTTCTGTGTAGATCATCCTCCTCTCCCTTGCCCTTGTCTATTAAACTCTCTTGACTGGCCAAATTGAGCTCTTGGTCTACACACTGTTTTCAGATATACCTGAAATCAATTTGCCTATTTCCTCTTCCAACTCAAAAAGAAGGTTATCTTCCATGAAATAGCCTTCTTTCAGCCTTCCTTTTTTGTATGGTGGGTATTACCTGCTTATCGCTGCTCTCTACTGGGAGCTTCTCTACAGTCTGATCACTAAACAATTCCCCTTTAAATAGGATGAATAATAAATTCTTAATTTTTGGTTTGCGTCCCACAGCTGCAACCACAGTGATCTCCTTGCCACTGCTACTTCTAACCACAAAGGTCACTGAGTCATGACTAGCATCTACTGTGTACTCTCTTTCCTTAGTCTGGCTAATGCCTTGGTTTAAAGAGTGTGATTGTAGTTCCTCACTATCTGCAACGTCTTGCAAGCACTGCTGCTTGTGCAAGCATCAAGGCAGCCAAGGATGCCCTTATAGCTAAAGCTGAAGTCATGAGCCTTCCTTAGAGCAAAATCAGCTCGTCTTTCACCCACTTCCTTCAGTGTAGAGTCTCCTTGCCTGGGAACTATTGCCTTTGAGACAAGAGTTGCTATTGGCCCATCCACCCATGGGATCTTTAGAAACTCTTAAACCTCCCCCCCCAAACAAAGTCTATTTGTATACCCTAATAGTCTTCTAGTATTCAGGGATGTTTTCCATTCTGTTTGAATTAATTCCCTAAATATGTCAGGCATTGGCATTTTGACCCCTTGTGACCCTTGTTTTGCCTAGATAAAATCATTACGTTTAATTCATCTGCGATAGCTTGCTTAATCATGGAATACTGTTCAGTAGTACAGAAATTCTAATTCATGTTAGTATTAGTAGGTTTTAAATTCATTTCCAAGACACCTGGGCCAACATTAATTCCAGTGTTAACACTCCTTAAGCTTATATCATCACTATCATATCTGGCCATATGTCTTTGTTGTTCTTTAGCATATTGATTTATATTAGATACATTTTTAAATACTGTATTAATGATGCAGCATATTTTGTATAGAGGAATAAATAACATTGGTTTCCTGCTGTTGTACTCCATGCCTCCGCAGTAATATTCTAATGACACTGACAAAGGAGGCATTGAGCATGCTCATACTGAGGAGCTACGTTCAAATGCAGCCCCTCCCATCTTGAATTTCCAAATGGCACTCTAAAGTGACCCTTACTGCCAATGCTGTGTTCTCTAGTTTAGAGCCTATTGTAGGACCTGATTTCAACCCAGTCTTTTTTGGGGGTTGCTGAGAGAACACTGCTCTTTTGTCTTTGCACCCTTTCTTCCTCTCTGTTCTTACTACCAAAAAAAAGGTTCTTAATTCTTCTGTATCACTTTCACTAGAGGACACGAAGAATCCTTTATTTCTCCTTTCTCTCCTTCTAAGAGACTCGCAGGTTGGCAGCCATTTGAATGGGCATCTTTCTAATTTTTCCCTTTTTCTCCTCAGAGACTCACAGGATGGTGGCTGAGTGGACGTGTTTTTAATAGTGGCTGAGAGCTTCTGCTTACTGTCTCCACTATCTTTACTTTCTCTCTAGGTGTTTGCTCCACTTTATGCTGAATTAAAGTATATTTATTTCTAAAATAACTGTTTTACTGTAATAAGTTTGTCAAAGAATGGCAGACTTGACCAATTAGTATGGCAGGATAGAAAAAACTGTCAGGGAAGGTAGAGGGCCCCAACTGCCATGATGAAAAGAACATGAACTCCTGCCTGTTCTGGCTGGCATGTGGGAGTAATCCAATCATGGTGGATTGCTCTTCTGTGCCATCTCGAGAATATAGCCACACCTTATTTTAATAAAAATCTAGATAAAAAAAGTCATGACCCAACTGCAATATTCTTCTGGTTGCATTACCAACATTGTTCTCATGTTAAATGCCCCAAATGAAACATCACTGTTCACGAGAACTGAGCTTACTTTGAACATCTTATAAAGAAATCGGTCCAACTGCATTTGAAAGCATATATATTTAATACTGTTAACTAAATAAGTTCTCGATTTATTGCACTTTATGTATATATACACATGACAGTTCTCCCATACCATAGTGCTGTAATAAGAGGAAACAATAGGTACAACAGATGTCAGGAAATAACAGTTTTAACACAAAAACATAATATTTACAAACTTATGACTATACATGAAAAACTCCAGACTACTGTTATATAATGCTAAAAGTTCTCCCACCCATAGAAGAGATTCCAGTTTTCCTAAATAAGCTTTGCCTTCTTTTAGTTTACATAGGTGTTTAAAACAGATCTGCTTTTGAATGATTTGATAAAGGCATATAACACAGTGAAGTCCCCTTAAGAACCTGAGCTGCCATAAAGAATACTGTTGATTTGAACTGAGACACATATGTTATATGACTTGCTGTCATTGCACTCATAGTTACAATGCAAGTGGAAGGGGAGACAATTCCCTATTCCTTCCATTTCCTCAATACCTGCCCCAAAGGGCTGGAAAATCCTCTGAAGCAAGTTTTTGACATCAGAGAGGGCTGAAGGGGAGATGGGCCCCAAACACCAATGCTATAAGCATCACATTCAATTTAGGCCTATATATGCAAGCCTTAATTTGCAGCTTTCATTTACTATGCTACTATCAGTAGATAGAGTATTACACAGTCCTGTAAAGTAACCACAATAAAAACAACTTATGATGCTCAGAAGCTGTGTACATATGCTTTAAAACAGAGAGATAATTCCATAGAATTTTAAAAGAAAATCCTAATGGTCCATCCAGTTTAACTAACTGCACGTGTTCTGACCCCATTACTGAATACCTTATGAATGTATTTCTGAATAAGAAATTTTGAAAAAGCAACCATCAACTTTGGTGCCCCACCACTCTTATTAAGCTGTTATGCAAAACCTGTCTTTTATGTTGTCCTGGTAAACAAACAGCATCAGGTCTCCCACAGTTTAGTAGAACTTGGCAATGATAGCTTGCAGCACTTGTTTTCCACTATAGCCAGTAAGAAATTAACTGAAACATGGGTCTCACACTTGGAAATCTTGGCCAGGATCCAAAACCCACACAAGTTCTGAATGCTCAAGATGACTTCTGCTTCTTAGGCATCCGTTCACTATATTTCAGCAGTGCAAACACTTCTATGGATCCAAGGACCTTGGAGGACTAGTTATTTAGGAGAAGATTTCCTAAATAGCAAATCATATCCAGAGAAGCTGGGGCAGGAGGTTTTTTTTGGCGTATGTATGCTTTTAATGTAATTTTAGAACCTTTTGGGTCTATTTTAAGTTGTAAATACTAAAAGACTGGTTGGTCACTTTCAGTTTCAAAAGAAAGAGGTCTTGCCAAAAACAGTGGGGCGGGGGCTGTTTCACATAAAAATGGACCCCCCACCCAATGTTTCGGGGGCAGTTTTTGCCATTAGTGTTTAAAAAATCTTTTTTGGTTATGTGTTAGGATGCCACACTGAGGTGGCACATTTTGTTTACCCTGCCATGTTGTTGTGTGCCGTTTTTGACTTTTGGTGACCCTATGGTGAATCTATCATGCACTTTCTGGAGACTGAATGTGTGTGATGTGCCCAAGTTTATCCAGTGAGTTTCCATGGTCAAGTGGGGAACTGAACCTGGTCTGCAGCATCATAGTCCAATGCTCAAATCACTATACCACGCTGGCTCCTACCTTACCCCTTATTTCATGATAAATACTATTTTGAATTTAAGACTTTCACAAACAAATTAGAATCAGTTCTGCAGAAAACCCAGCTTGATTGGGCTCCTTCTCTCATTGAACTGTTTCCATTCCAGCTGGAAACGATAGGAAATATTCTTCAGTTTTAAGAATTAGTACAGGGGTGTCTTGATTTATGTTAGGGATATATTCCTGAACTTGCAGTGTAAATTAAGACTGACATAAAAGGGGTGAGCCAGTTCCATGGGGAGTCATTGGAGACTGAGGGATGCATTCCAGCAAAACTGAATTAGCCATGGTGTTAGGTATATTACTCAAATTACTAATTTCAAGAGATTTAAAACATAAAAAAACCCTTACTTTTTCTAGACTAGACAAACCCAGCCCTGCCTACCAGTAAGACCGCCCCCCCAAAGGAGAGGATACTTCTTCTAGCTGCATGAAAACTCCCAAGATTCAAGTGTCTCCCTCACCCACTTTCTAAGCAGGAAAAGGAAACTCCTTCCTTCTAGCAACACCAAGAGTATATCTGCTTTTTCCTCTGTGGCTGAAATTTTCATTTTATTTCTGGAGAGTATATTTGAAATGTAAATTGAGGCAGCAACACACCAAAACTTGCTGGAAGTTGTGCTTCTCCTCTTTCCTTCCCTGTGCCATTTTTCTTTTGTGCCATGTCTTACTAGATTTTAAGCAAGAACTATCTTGTTTATTGACTGTAAGTCAGTTTGGAAGAGCAGAATACTGCAAGCAGAGGATAAAACTACTTTAGAGACGTATAATGCTTGCAATATGTCTACTTACTTTCTTCTGATGAACTTTGATCTCACCTGCATATAGCAAACAAATATCCTGCCTCTCCTGTCATTTTGAATTGACACATCTCTTGTGGTTAGTTTCTTAATCTCAAATGTGTATTTATGTACAAGCAAGTTGCCCTAACATTTTTTTTCCTTCTGAATAAACATGTATAGGATTTTGCTGTCTACATTCCATAAATATGCCAATGTTATATTCTTGGTTATAAATGATGCATTTAAAGTGGTTAAAACAATTTGAGATCTGATTTTAAAAAGTACTGTTATGTGTTAATTTTCTGTCTATACATACATGCAGGGGGTAGAGATCCAAATTAGTGTCATAAATAAATTTCAAGTGCCATACTATGTTGTGACTGTTGTTCTTCATTTGACACAAAAGGAATAGTGGAGGGTACCTCAATCTCTAGGGAAAAAAATGTTGCCAAGGGGCCTGGGGGAGAAGTGCAAGAGTCATCCTACTTGAGCAGATGCAGTGTCATTCTTCTTTTGATCCAACTCACTCCCAGGTATTTTGTAAGTTATATTTGACACCTGAAGTATGATAATCTGGCAGATTATTCCATTACCTTATATTTATGATTTAATATCTACAATGTAACTAAAACAATAGGGGAACTTCACAAATGAAGCCAAATTAAACTTTCAAATAAAGTATTGAGTAAATAATGAAATCTTTGAACTTGGTAATTTTGAATATACAGAGTTGGTACAGCACTAATTCTAACTTATTTCTTGCCCTCTCTAACAGCAGCTCCTAAAGTTTATGTACAATCTTTGATTTCGGGATTAGAACCATGACACTAAATTGAGTTGATTTATACTTTCCCTGCACTGCAGGTTTTTTTGCATAGCAGTTCTTTTAATGCTTTCACTTTTAAATACAACACAGTTGGTATTCTCAGAGCAAAAGGTTCAGAATTGTTTTGAAGCAGAAATGTGAGCAGAGTAGCTGGGGCATTTTTCTGCATCTGTCCCAAACATGATAAAACTTTGTTGCTCTTCAAAATATATTGAACAAAAGTTAAATTGAGGTGATGTGCTTAGCTTTTTTTATGTTCATGATTATAATAGCTGGAATACTTGAAATTACTTTAGTATGTGGAATTATTATCTCTTCTCATCTGTGCAAAATACCAACAAGTCAACATTTCACAAAAACAGATCTTCCTGGATATAGTAAACCAACTGGAAAGCATTCCTTAATCTTTGCAAGAAATTTTGGTTTATAATTAATTACTTATAATATAAAGTGGAAGTAGTGGACAGTATGATAGTCCTTAACTAGTAACTCAATGGAGTGTGTTATATGATTGCATTGAAACTGATATTATGGCCCTGTGTTACAAAAATACAGGAAAACAAAACTGTTTTAAAAGCTTTGTTTGCTCACCATTTTGAAACAAAATTCAAAATGTTAAGACTGAAATCAATCCATTCCCATGATCATGCAGTAAATTTGTAAGGATAAATGTGTATGTTATCCAGCAGCAGCTAGCAATCTTGTGGACTTTTTTTATTCAGTTTTTTGAGTTCACTGTAGTGACTAATGTACTTCTGATGGAGAAATCAAGAATAGTTTTAAACTTCTTGTAAGATTTTGTTATTGGAAGCTCTAAGCAGTTAAGGTGTCTCCTTCCAATCGGGCACTTTATATGCAGGAACTTAACTGAAGGCTCGGGATCAAAGCCAATAGGTGGAATATTGCGGATGCCAGTTGCAAACACTAAGATGTCCTCCAGAGTTACAGCTGATTCACCACCTAAACCAAGAGATATGAAGGAATTTCATTAGCTTTTCCAGGACAACTTTTACTATAGGTTCCATATTCTGTAGGAAGCAATGATAAAGTGAGAGCAGTGAACCATTAAATGCAAATGTGAAATGACACTGAAATGCAAATAAAGCCTGATATGGCATTTCTATAATATGAACTTAAACATTTCTGTTTTTTTTTAAAAAATACCAGATTCTTACTTCATAGATTCCTATGTGAATATCCCTCCCCTCCTTACCTTCTGTCTCCTGCAAGTAACCCATCCAGAAATCAATACTTCTGGCTTTGTCTGCTCCTGGTAAGCAGTGAATTGTGAAGAGGTCACCAAGAAGTTTTGCTGAAAGTTTTTCAGGCTTGTGACACATTATGCTACAGAATGCGTCAGGATTCATCTGCATTTTTTCCAGAACACCAAGTGTTTTCAAACCTTGTTCAAAGCTGGGGGTGGAGTGATGTACAGAAAAAACAATAAAAAGTACTGTGAGGCTGATGTTTTTTAAAAAAGGAGAAATAAAAACACTTTTCCCAATAGACATTTTCCTATTATTAATTATTATTATTATTATATTAATATAAATATTATATTAATTAATAATTAATATTAATATTATTATT
>CAOLHI010002843.1:0-222039 GCA_948474755.1 Ctenosaura bakeri | reverse complement strand
GCCACTGGAAACCAGACTGGCAGTAGCTGGGCCTCCCCAACAGCAACAGGAGGGTGGCCCCAGGGTAAGGAGGAGGTGGTCTTCTTCCAGCAGCAGCACAGACAGTGCTACCAGTTCGGATGCCAGCACGGCAAGCCTTAGCAGGCATAGAAGCTGTAAGGGCAAGAGCAAAAGACACAGGAGGCGCAGCAGGAGCTGACAGCGTGAAATCTGGGGGGTGAGTCAGGAAGGGGAGCAGCTCATCCCAAAGATCACTGGAATGTTGTGGCCTCTGTACCTGGGCTTCCTGGGTAGGCTATTCCTGGGTAGGCCCCCTTGGCCCCTGTTCTGCATGGGTGGGCTCAGGACAGCAGGGGGGCTTTGCTGGCTCAGGCCATTTTTGGGGACCACGAGGACCCCCCAGGGATCCATTTGAGCAGAAAGACCAGGGAGTGCATCCTTGATAGTTATTTCATTGATGTCTTCTTGCTCCTTAAGCCAGAGTGCGAGGAAGGATGCACTCCCAATTCTCACAGACATCGCAGTAGGAAGGACAACTTGGCTTTGGTTGAGCGGTCTTTTGACAACTGGCTGGCAGGCTACATGGTTTTTATGGGGGTGTATATCCTCTCTGGGCTTGGCACCTCACCAATCACCTGGGAAATGTCTTGAAGGCGCGCGCTCTCGCGGGCAACTCTGTGACTATCGAATACAATGCTGCCTTCAAAAAAAGGTCCTCCCAGAACGAACATGCTTGGTGGGACCTTATCAATGACAAACTCTGGTTGGTCATTGTAGGTCCTCACATCAAAGGCAGGGCTAAGGGCCCCAAGCTTTTTCGTTGGTCTGGGAAAAAGGATGCCAGAAAGCTGGTCTGTTGGGAATTCAATCAAGGGAAGTGCAACAGGGTTCGCTGCAGGTACGACCACCTCTGCCAATCCTGCCTTGGACCACACCCCAGGTCCTCTTGTCCCCAGCCAGGGGGAGGCCAGCTGGGTTCCTGGCCTGGCTGTACTCTCTTGCCTTCTGGGGGCAAGCGGGATGGGGGCAATGCCGAGGGCTCCGGACCCCCTAAGCAGTAGGGGATCCATGGACCACACCCTCGTGTGTATCACAGCTCTCCTTCCCCTATTGGATGTGTACCCCAATCAGCAGGCTGCCAAGTTCCTATGAGAGGGCTTCTCCCATGGCTTCAGGATCCCGGCATCTGGTCCATGCTTAGCGTTTGATGCCGGCAACCTTAATTTGGCCCGGGAGCTCCCCCATGTGGTCACAGCCAAAATTGAGAAGGAGTGCCAGGCTAGGAGGGTAGCTGGCCCCTTTCCTGAACCCCCTTTTCCCAACCTCAGGGTCTCCCCCCTAGGAGTGGTCCCCAAGAAGGTGCTGGGTGAGTTTCGACTCATCCACCACTTGTCCTACCCAAAAAGGGCATCGGTCAACGATGCCATTCTGACAGAGTTCTCTTCAGTGCGGTATGCTTCTTTTGATCAAGCAGTCTGGCTGATCAGGGCATGTGGTCCCGGGGCTCTTCTGGCAAAGTGTGACATCCAATTGGCCTTTCGGCTCCTCCCGGTTCATCCAGAGGACCAGTTGTTACCCTGTTCTCTGAGGGTCCCAGGAGGGGCACCCAAATAACCAAACAACAACAACAACGACTTAGGGAAAATTAGCTGGAGCTAGTGAGAGGCAGGGTAACTTAGCAGGATCTTGTAACCCAGTGTCTATGAGGTCAGGTCAGTCAAGCAGCCAGATGGTTTAAAACAGCAAAAATGATGTTTTATTGAATACAAACAAATACTAAAGACACCACAGTCACACAGCTAACTAAAGAATTGGAAATAGGGATTTTCGGAGGGAAATGGGTGATACGACACCTGTCTCGTAGTCCTGGAGAGGTTTGAAAATTGAGTTCGTTGGGGTGCAGGGAAGAAGCTCAGTGCGGTTCGCTGAGGGGAGCTCACCAAACAAAGTGTCAGCAAGGCGGGATAGAAGTCCAGAGCGATCCGAGGATGGTCTCGAAATCGGGGATTTTTATAGGGTGAATTGTGACTGCAGGCCATATCTTACTCAGTGAGAACAATGCAATTTAAGAGCGGGACAAAGCTTTGGAAAGGTCAGAGTTTAGCATGATTGGCTTAGGGTCAAGTTAGCAATAGTGTAGCCAGTATGCAAATGCGGAGCACTTAGTACAGCTTTGTGAGGCTACCTGCTCAGGGCCTGGAGCCTTTGTTAGTATCGCACATAAGCAACGAGGTGTTTGCCGGAGAGGTCCCTGAAGCGACGAACCGGCTCTGTCTGGCCTGCTTGGGTGGAGAATGGAATGTCCAGCAATTATCGGCCATGCCTGTTTACGTGCTTGTCCAGAGGCCTTGCAAACACGTGGAGTGGGGTGGCAGAGGAAAGCCGAATGGTTTGATATCAAAACGATATCATATGCTATCTCCGGGTAGGCCTGAACCGCAGTAACACAGTGCTTACTGGGATTCAAATTCACTGATGCATGGTATTACGACAAAGCCATGCCAATGGGATGCTCAGTCAGCTGTGCAGCCTTCGAGGCTTTCAGCACATTTATCGATTGGGTGGTCCATTCCACGTCCAGATCTCCCTTCATTACTCACTACCTCGATGATTTCCTAATGATAAGTAGGGTTTGTGGGGATGATTGCACCAGGCTGTTTCAGGCAGTAGTGGCTGAACTGGGCATCCCATTGGCACAGGAGAAGACCGAAGGGCCTACCACTTCACTGGTTTACCTTGGTATTCTGCTTGACACCATTAGGGGAGTATCTTGTTTGCACCAGGACAAGCTCCAGGCCCTGCAGCAGCGGTTAGGTGGGATGGTGGGTTGCAAGAAGGCCACCCTCAAGGAGGTGCAATCCTTGCTGGGACACCTCAACTTCATGTGCAAGGTGGTGGCACTGGGTAGGGCTTTTTGCGCATGCTTAGGTAGCATTATGGCAGGGATCTGGGCCCCTCATCACTGCATTTGTATCATGTGGGGCATCAAGGAGGACCTGAAGGTGTGGCTTAGCTTTTAGACAACTGTAATGGCATATCAGTGTGGCAGGAGGCTATGGAGCCGGTTGCTGGGCTTCAGGTCCAGTCTGATGCGGCAGGAAGCTTGGGTTTTGGGGTCTATTTTCAGGGGCATTGGTGGCCGTCCCACTGGGGTCAGGAAGGAATACTCAGGGATCTTACCTTCTTGGAATTTTTCCCTATCCTGGTTGCTGTTTGCATTTGGGCAGACTGTTTTCGCAACAGGAGAGTTTGTTTCTGGTGCAACAACAAGGTGGTGGTGGCAGTCATCAACAGGCAGTCTTCTAAGTCTAGCTGGGTCATGGGCCTGGTCAGGCGCTTTATACTAGAATGTTTAGCTGCTAACATATCCTTCTCAGCTCGTAATGTTCCAGGCTTAGATAACGGGATTGCAGACTCTCTGTCTTGCTTCCAGGAGAACAGGTTTCAATTGCTGGAGGTAGCAGCAGATCCCATGCCAGAGCTGTTTCCAGAGCATCTGTAGCAGCTTGGGAATGCTCCATAATCCAAGGAGTTATGCATTCCATAGCTCCAGCAATGCGCAGGGCCTACCTCAGGGCACTTCATAGGTTTCAGAGCTTCTGGGCCTTGGCAGGCTATGCTGATGAATGGCTGGTTCCTGGGACACAGGTACTGCATTTCCTGGCTCATCTGAAGGATAGCAGCATGGCACCACACTCCATGACAGTCCAGTTGGCGGGGATTTCCTTCTTCAGCAAGGCCAACAGACTTCCTGATCCGTGTGCTGGCTTCATCATTAGGAAGACAGTTGAGGGTTGGAGGTGGATGCAGCCACAGGTGAAGGATGGCAGGAGGCCTTTGTCCTTCCATCTACTAAAGAGGATAACCCAGCAACTTTCAGCCATCTGTCTTTCGCAATTAGAGGCCAGACTATTCAAGACGGCCTTTGTGGTGGCCTTCTTCGGGGCCTTGCGCATTGGGGAGCTGGTGGCTGGATCCAGAAGGGACACGTCTGACAGGGCGTTGTGGGTGGATGACATCTTCTTTACTGGAGACGAAGTGATATTACGGGTCAGGTGGTCCAAGTCTGACCAGCAAGCCAAGGGCACCCTCATCCGGCTGCACCCTCTTCATGGGGAGACCATTTGCCCTGTCCAGGTGGTACGGAAGTTCCTTAAGAAGCAGCCTGCTGGCACCAGCCTCCTGCTTATTCATCAGGATCGCTCCTTGCTGTCCGGGTTTCAATTCGTTGCAGTTCTGTGGGCAGCTCTACGTCGTGCAGGGCTCCCGTCCTCTGAATTCAGGAGCCACTCCTGCATTGGAGCAGCCACAGAGGCACCTGCCTGTGGCCTCCCCACCACGGTCATAAAGAGGATCGGGAGGTGGAAATCAGGACCCCAAAACCCAAGCTTCCTGCCGCATCAGACTGGACCTGAAGCCCAGCAACCGGCTGCATAGCCTCCTGCCACACTGATATGCCATTACAGTTCAGCCTGAGTTGGGGCTCGTTGGGCCCATGCGCTGCAGCCAGGATACTGCTGGGCAGTGAATGGGGCCAGGCACTCCCATCCCTGTTGGGGCAGGGGAAGACATTGGTATCCCAGCTTTATCGGCAGCAGGGATAAGGTTGATGGAATGCAGGCAGGGTGGCATACCTGCCTCTTTGGCGGTTGCATGGTCAGTGGATCCGGGATAGTGGGTACCTTTGCCACATGCTAGAGAACAGTCGGGTCCCCGTTGGGGTCAAGGGGTGTGGTGAGCTGCTCAGCTCAGGTGGGCATGCAGTGGGCACTCCCTTGTGGTAGTAGGACCATGGTCGGCTATGTGCCATCCGGTTATGGGCTGGACAGTTGGGTTCATTGGTTAACAGGTGGGTTGACTGATGCCCGGATCCATGCCCATGCTTATGCCAATCTTTTTCATGCTTTCAGCCAATAAAGTTGTGGCCTTTCTTTCTCCAATTGAAGGCTGTTGTGTTTTCTTTGCGAGGAGGCTGTTGCCCCGGCCATGCAATAAAATTAAATTTAACAGAGACAAATGCAAAATGCTACATTTAGGCCATAGAAGACAAACACACAGGTATAGGATAAGGGACACTTGGCTCAGCAGTACTACATGTGAAAGGGACCTTGGGATTATTGTGGACCATAAATTGAACATGAGCTAGCAGTGTGATGCTGCAGCAAAGAAGGTAAATGTTATCTTAGCCTGCATTAATAGAAACAGTTTCCAAGTTGAGGGAAGTAATAGTCTCCTTATATTCTGCACCGGTCAGACGTCATCTAGAGTACTAAGTTCAGTTCTGGGTGCCTTATTTTAAGAACAATACCTCTATAGATAAGTTGAAGTGAATTCAGAGAAGAGAAATAAGAATGGTAAGAGGTATGGAGAACAAAACATAGGAGGAGAGATTGAAGGAGCTTGGCATGTTCACCTTGGTGAAGAGAAGACTAAGGGGCGACATGTTTGATCTCTTTAAATACCTCAAGGGCTGCCACAAACAGGAAGATGCAGGCTTGTTCTCTGTTGCTTCAGAAGGTACAACTATGTCAAATGGTTTTCAGGTAAAGGATGGTAGATTTTGATTGAACATTAGAAGGAACTTCTTGATGGTGAGAGCAGTTTGGCAATGGAACCAATTGCTGAGACACATGGTTGGTGCTCCTCTGCATGTCTTCAAAAAGAGGTTGGAGAGCTATCTACTGGGGATGCCCTAGCTGGAGATTGTGAACTGAGTAAGGGTTGGACCTGATGGCCCATAGGGCCCCTTCCAACTCTGTGTTTCTATGACTCCTCAAATCTAAGCAACGTGAAGATATTTTGGATGACACCAGCTAATAACACTGTTGGGACAATCCCTTTCCCTTCCAATTACTGCAGTCAAATCAGCTACATTGAAAGGAAACAAGGAAGTCTGAGGGGCAGTGGCAAGACACAGTCTATGCTAATAAAAAAATTCCCCAGACTCTCTCTATATCCAGTGGTGGGGAATTTGATGGCTGGCCTCAGGGCAATCTGAGTATAATTCGTTTGTGGGTCTAGTTCTACCATCAATGGTACTGAAATGCTTCTTGGCTGAGTACCATTGGTTGCATCATTTACCACCAATAAAGCTTATGGTCTGGCAGTAATGCATGGCTGTTCATCCCTCTTGTGGAGGCCTAGAATTACACCCAGTTCTGGAACAGAAGACCCTGAAAATCATGGGTTCATTACAACATTGTCTGTGGAACCTTTAAGACTAACAAATTCTGCATCAGTTTTCTTTTCTTTTTTTAAAAAAATGTTATTCTCAGTTTTTATTGAAGCAGATGAGAATCATTTAAGCATCAGCAATAGTAACTTCACCTTCCACACCAGGCTCAATACGGATAGAAGTTATCTGCTTAACAATCTCTGAAGGACTGTGCAAATCAGTGAGACACTTGTGAATATGCATCTGGAAATGATCCCAGGTTTTGGAACCTTCACCACATGGTGTTTTCCTTGTATTGATTTGCAGAGTCTTGGTGGGCATGCAAACAGGTCCTTTTGCTTTAAAGTTCTTCTCCTTGGCACCTCTGTGAGCATCCTCACATTACAACTTGTCAAGGTAATTCTGATTCTTCCTGTTCCACAGGTGCTTTCCTAGTGCCTTTAAGTGCCATGGCTGCCATGAAACTTATTCCTGGCTGGAGTGAGCAAGTGCACGAAGCATCAGCTTTCAAGCCATCACCATCATCATCCTCTCCTCCCCCCGCCTCCACCAGAGGTACCCTGCTCCCCTTCTTGTTCATATTTGGGGTTGGAAAAGCTGCAGTCCTATCAGAACTGGCAGGAACTGGTTTGCAGCCAAACACAGGTAAGATTCTTCCAAGCATCTAAATAAGTAGGCAAGCAATGGGAACACGCATATAACGTGAGAGGTGGACTAGGCAGAAGGGAGAGAGGATCACAAAGATCTAAATAAGCTGGTAGGCAGTGGTAAAACGTGTAAAATGTCACGTGTGAACACCCTAGAGACCCATGGCGAAGACCGTGGACCTGCTTGCCCTCTTTCCGTTCCTCCTGGGCTGAGCATCACCGACCCCCCGACCCCCGCCCAGTTGCCGGCAGCATCCTCCGGAGCCAATCCGGGCTGCCCCTTCTTCCGCCCCTCCTCTTCCTTGAGTCCGGCTTGGCGCCTAGCGGAGCCTCTGGCCCGGCCCTCCCAGTTTGGTTACCGCTCTGGGCGAAGCCCCGGCACCAGCCGCGGCGGTGTTGCTGCTGCCGCCGCCGCTGCTAATATCAGGGCGGCTGAGGAAGAGAGGGACTTGGCCGAGGGCCCCGTCCGCCGCCCCCCTTGGAGTCAGGCCGGGAGGGAGAAGCGGCGGGACGAGGGGCGGGCGAGAGCTGGGAGCAGCGCTCGGGGGGCCAGGGGCGGAGGGGGCTCTGCTCTGGCGCGGGGAGGGGATCCCGAGAAACCGGGGGCGGGGGCGGGCGAGAGGGAAGCTTCCAACCGGAGGAAGGTGGGCTCGACTCCGAGGAAGCCCCGCGGGTACGAGCGCCCCTCTCCTCCCTCCCGTCCAGTGGCAGCTCCTCCATCTCTGCTGCGCGCGAAGGGCGAAACTTGCTGCCTGAGCGGGACCAGGACTCTCGCGGAAGCGGCCCGCTGAGCCGTCGCCCGGGCGCGGTGCCCCCGACTGAGGGGCCGGGGAGAAGAGAGGCGAGCGCGCGTTCCCGCTAAAACTGGCCGCGAGCTCCTTTTCTGCCGGGACGCCCCCTCCTCGGACGAGGGGAGAGCGGCCATCGCGGGGCTGAGGCGGCAGCGGGGCGGGGGCGGGCCGAGCGTCGGTGGCCCCTTTCCCTCCTCTTTCGCTCGCCAGCCTTAGCGCGGGCGCGGAGTTTTTCCCAGCCCCGTCGGGGCTTCCAGGGAAGCCGGGGCAGCCCAGCTGCCAGCTCTGCCCGCTCCCCGAAGCCTCGGCGAATTACTTCGCGTCACCTCCGAGAATGGATGCTGTGCCTCCCCCTACGGAAGCCTGGCCCGAGCAGCCCACCGTGCCCTGGCCGAGTGGCCCGGGCAGCGCCAGACCCGGCTCGGACGCGCTCCCGGCTGGGCAGCCGCTCTGGGTCCTCAACGGCAGCGGCGGGGGCGGCGAAGAGGAGACGTCGCCCCCGTTTCTGACCGACGCCTGGCTTGTGCCCGTCTTTTACGCCCTCATCATGCTGCTGGGGCTGGTGGGGAACTCGCTGGTCATCTATGTCATCAGCAAGCACCGCCAAATGCGGACGGCCACCAACTTCTACATCGGTGAGTGAACACCGGGCACCCCGAGCCTGCCCGTTGACTGTCAGTCGGGTTGTCCACCTGCTCCCGGGTTTCAGGGAGCTGTCCAGGGTGCTGAACGGACTTGGGGGATAATTTGCAGCACAATGGATAGCTCTTTAGTCCTCCTGAGAAGACCTGGAACAGGTTGTCCATACCACTGACATGGAGCCACCGGCCACCCCTGCCTCCTGTATCTAAGCTTGCTCCACGGCCACTGTGATCACTTCCACCCCTGTATCTCTGTGCAGAAAGAGTCAGACGCCTTCCAGCACTGCTGTCTGCTGTTCCTTTGCTGCACCGGCTTAATCTAATTCCCTAGTTTTGATTACTGTCCTCCTCTCACTGGAACAGACTGTGCCCACCAGGGTTGTTAAATGACCCCTTCATATCCTCAAGTATCCATGCTTTTCCCAACTGTTATTACTTGTAGTTTGTAACATAAAGATGGAAACATAGACATTGGAAACTAAGCTGACATTTATTAACGTCTGCACATGGATTGTGTTTTCCTCCAGTTATCTTCTTCCAGCCGGCCACAGATGACTAGGTGCATTAGCTCGAGGCATTCTGGCTGGCTCTGTTAGTGGCATATGGTGTAGTTCTGCACACAGATTGAGGCTGTTGTATCAATTGCAGCAACTTTCTCCATGCAGTGTAGTAAGTAAAGACCTAAAGCCAATTGTTAGTTCAGCTTGAGCTGTTCCTTTGACTTAATACAACTTATCTAAGTGCTGACTTACCAAATTTCCATTGATTATAAGGGGTCTACACTGATTGGGACAAACAACTGGATTTAGAGCAACATGTGTGTGTTTGTTTAAATATTCTCCAAGGTATGCCTTCATCTACAGGATGTACTTTAAAGATTTCATAAACAGCTGTTAAAATATCACCTTCCCTTTAAGAAGAAACAATTTTGTACTTTGCTCAGTGTATTCATTACATAACTACTAACACTACTAACTACTAACTACACTACTAACAATACTTAGGATGTCAAAATTCTGCATGTATGATTAGATTTGAGACAACATTAACATCACACATGACTACATAGAAAGGAGTCTCACTGAGTTTACTGGTTATGTGGAAATCCTTTGTACCCAGGTCAGTGGGTAGGCTAAAATCCTACACCCATGTATGGAAGAGTAAGTCCCGGTAGATTCAGTGGTTTTGCGAATACGTATAGGATTGCTCTGTAAACAAAGATTTTTATCCATCAAATAGATGTTGGTGGAAGGTAAAGTTCCAGTAACTGATAGCACCCAGCTGCAAAAGGTACACGATGAGAACATATCAGCATTCATATTATATTATAATAGGATTATAAGATTATATATAGGATTATAATATGAGAATACAATTATATTTTCTTTCCTCTTTGGGAAGCCAGAGGGATCTCTCCTGTTCACTTCCTTTAAAGGGGAGTAAAATGAGCCTCGGCCACAGAAACATACTGTATAAAAATCAGAATGTTGTGAGGCTTTAAAGACTAACCAACTTATATCTACATAATTATTCATATACTACAGCCTAACACATCATGTATTACCAGTCACATAAGCCCATGAAAGCTTATGCTGAAGTCAATTGGCTATTTAGGATGCCCCAGGCTAATACAGCTATCTCTCTGAAAACTGAAACATATTGTTTATCTCTCATATAGCCCTGCTATGATTTCAAATCTAAGAGAGAACTTGAATTCAGCACCCTGCTCTGCTTTCCTAATGGCTGACAATGCATGACAGACATTGAAGAAATTCAGAGATAAAAATCTGAATTATCAGGCAATTATCAGAAAAACTCTACATGGTTCCCTACATGTTCAGTTCCCCTGAGCTGGCTAACAGAGCCAGCCAGCATGTCTGAAGCTGTCATCGTCATCCATAACTTCTTTGGAAGAAGCTAATTGGGAGAAAACATTCCCAGTCTTTGACACTTTGTCAGTTTCTCCTTTTTCCAGGTTATGTGTACATGATCAGTATTTCACATGGTCTGTTATCTGTATCAGCCAGAGAGAATGGCATCATTTCCACTGCAGCCAAAAATCTATAATTGTTAAACATGCTATAGTTCCTGGAAAAGTTTGTACTCCCTGAAAAAGGTGCTTGGGACTGATCTAGACCACTGGGTGTCAAACCTGAGTCACCAGACAATGTTGGAATACAACTCCCATAATGGCCATGATGTCTGCCATGTCTGGAAGCTGAATTCCAACAACATTCAAGGACCTATTTTTAGCAACCTCTTCTCTGTTCAGAAATTGTGTGCTATCCTTTGTTGGAGATTTTCTCCAATCTCTTCCCCACCCCAATTCATTTGACTAGGAACTCTTTCAGTCCCCTAGCTTTATTTTGTTTTGCCACATCATGTTAAATATACTGGCATGCAGTTTTAGGAATCCATCTGCAGAGCTGTGCTACTTTGATGTTATTTTGAAGAAACAGAGAGTCTGAATAGTGTAGTGGTTTGAGCACTGGGCTATGACTCTGGAGACCAGAGTTCAAATCCCCATTCAGCCATGGAAACCCATTGAGTGACCTCGGGCAAGTCATACTTTCTCAGCCTCAGAGGAAGGCAAAGGCAAACACTCTCTTAACAAATCTTGCTAAGAAAACCCTTCCTTAAGACCTCTTAAAGTGAATAATGACTTGAAGACACACAATACATACAAAGGAGCAAAAGAGACCCTCAGAAGAGCATATTGGAAGCAGTAGAGATGTCTGTAACATGATGTTGTGGGAGGTAGTAAGGGCATAATGTAATTATTTAGAAAAAAATAATCTGACAATGTGGAACAGTGTTACTTTTTTAGCTTAATGAGTAAAGTTAGAAACTACCCTTTCTTATTACTCTTAAAACATTCATTGGAGGGATTTTGACCATTGCTGTGTTTTTAAATGTATTCTGAAAACAACCTTTTAAAATCTAAAAAGCAGCATGCTAGTAATGCACTATATATATATATATATATATATATAGTAATTTTCCATTAAAGAACTACAGAACAAAATACACTAATAACATGAATAATATATAAGCAGTGCTACCTATAACATAGACGACATAAATAACATATATGACATTGACTATTTATACAATATTGACTATGTATACAATGAAGTCGTCTTCCTCCTCTGATGAAATGACAGCTTTTTAGCAATAATTTTACCAATAATTTTAAACCCCTCTTCAGTTAAACTAAAATGACTAACTCATATCTCTTTATCAAATATGATAAATAAATTCTGTGTAACCCTTTAAATATATATTAACAAGTAACACTACCAAATTAAATTTTTAAAGAAAAGAATGAGAGTAAAGCTTGAAATAAGTCTGAACTTGCAGCGATGGAGGCTCACATATGCCATAAAACATGCAAAGATTATTGTTAGTAAAGGTGCAGAGATGAAGCTGAACTGAAGGGAACTGCAGCAAGAGCACAGGTCAGGACATCCCCTCAGAGTTTTCAAGGGACTCTTTATCAGAATTGTGGTCATTCCAAAAACTGGACTGCAGCATCCAATAAGCAATATGGAGGACAATGAAGAGTGAAAGCAACAAGAGGGACTTCTCATTTCATTCTGTACTGATTCTGACTGCACTCATATACATGATCACTATTGAAATCTTTGTTTGCTCCTGCTAGGGAGATCAGCGCCAATCACATTCAGCAGGAGAATCTTGAATCATGGAGCATAGTCAGTGTCAATCAAAGCTAGACTAGATCACCTATACTGACTTTACCTTTGTGTCTTTTGCAGGAAACCTGGCTACTACTGACATCATATTCTTAGTATGCTGTGTGCCCTTCACTGCCACACTCTACCCTCTCCCCAGCTGGGTGTTTGGGGACTTCATGTGCAAATTTGTCAACTATTTGCAGCAGGTGAGACAGGTAGTGAAAGAAACTGTGGGCAATATTTTAGTGTGTCAGGAAGGAAATGTGATGTTATAGGTGTGATGGATATGCATTAGGTATATATCCATACACAGCTGTAGGTAAACATTGACTGTTCTTGCCTTAAAGATAGGAATGGCTGGGGGAGTAAGTTCTGGGGTCTACATGAACAGCTTATTGCTGCATATCAATTCAAACTACTTCACCACTTTGTCTTCTTGTCAGGTGACTGTACAGGCTACATGCATCACTCTAATGGCTATGAGTGTGGACCGCTGCTATGCTACACTATATCCACTACAATCGTTGCGTTATCGAACTCCTCAGGTTGCCATGGCTGTCAGTATTGCTATTTGGATTGGTGAGTGGGCAGCAAATTCTGCCAAAAAGAATGGGGCTGACAGTTGCTTCCTATGTAGAAGCCAGATGAATCCTAGCATTTCATCCATTCTGATCTCCCTTGGGTTGGTCTCATAACTCAACATCTAATTAAATATTAACTTTTTTAAAACAGACTCTTTGGTTTGTTTATTTACTACACTTCTTTATACCCCATTTTCCAACTTCCAGAGAAATCTACTGAAGCAATAAAACAACAAGCTAACAACATTTTTATGGCACAAGCTTTAACAGCCACATGTGAAATAAACATGTGGGTGTAGACAGAGAGAAGTGGAGAAAGTCAGCTTAGAGTGAATAGAAAAAAATAGTCTGTAAAAATTATGCTAAATTAAATGCACAGTAAGCAAATTACACAATAAGCAGAGTGACCATTGCTAAACCAGTATACCAGCAGAAACACCATGATATGGATAAACTAACATCTATTGCAGGGTAAAAATCCATTCCTTTAGGTTAGGGCACTGATCTTTCAGTGTCATTGCTAGGTCTTGATTATAATCCAATGTCTACTCCTATTTTCCTCGGATGATATCAAAAATCCCAATTTTAGCCCCTCCTCACTCACCTACTTCCCTTTACTGTAGCATAGAGAAGTATTTGAACTACAGTTGGCCCTCTACATTCGTTAGGGTTAAGGACACAGGACCCCCACAAAAGTGGAAAATTCACAAATATCGAAATATGTGTGTGTTGATGGGAAGGGGGCTAAGGCATGGGGGGCGGAGAGTGGGCTCCCAGGGTCCAAACCAGATTAGGGAAAGGAGAGGGAAGGGAGATGGGTCTGGATGGAGGCCCTATACTTCTTCTCTCTCGCCCATCTCCTTCTTTGGGTGCATGGAGGCATTGGGAGAGGGTTTGTGATGCTAAGAAATTGGGCTGTGAGCAATCCTTAGCTGGCTAGACAGTGGCTGGTGGAGAAGGAGGAAGACCAGAGGTGGGTTTTTAAAGGGTTACATAGCCTGATCAGAGCAGCGAAGGTTACGCCCCATGACAGAAGTAACTGGGGGGGGCAGGGATTGGAGAAACTCGCAAATAATCAAATCTGTGAAAGTCAAACCTGCAAATGTGGAGGGCCGACTGTACTTGAGTCCCTGTCAGAGCTCAGATGCTGGCACCCCAGCATTAATTCACCTTGGGAGAAAGGTCTATCATTTGGGGAGACCACATCTTTCTGCAGAGATCCCTTTTCTCAAGGAGACCTCCCTTGGATTCAGTCACTTCTCTTTGCAATCTTGAGGCAAGCCCATGTCCTCATTTAGCATCCGTTGTTAGGGCCAGAAGGAGTCCAGTTCCCTTGTCTGACCTCAGGCCCATGCTATGTCCAGGAATGCAGCCTCCTGTACCCCCAAGGATTGTGGGTCCATAGCAGCAACCAGTTTCTCACCGTCCACTGACAGAGGGGGAGGGGCTAGCATTCATTCTTATCTGGGGAGACCTCTGGCATGGAGCATCTCAGTTAGCAACCAATGAAAACAGATTAATAGAATCATAGAATCTTCCAGTCCAAACCCCTGCTCAGTGCAGCTGATCTACAGCTAGAGCATCCCTGCAGGATCTGCAGCTAGAGCATCTCTAGCAGGTAGCTGTTCAGCCTTTTTCTGAAAAGGTTCAGAGAAGGAGATCCCACCACCTCTCTAGGCAATTGGCTCCATTGCTAAACCTCACTCCCTGCCAAGAAGATCCTTCTAATGCCAGTTGAAATCTCCTCTTCTGGAACTGAAAATCATTAGACCCAGCTCTACCCTCTGAGGCAGTAAAGAACAAGTCTGTACTTTCCTCTTTGTGGCAGCCCTTGAGGTATATAGAGTACAATCATATCACCCCTCAGTCTTCTCTTCACCAAGCTGAACATGTCTAGCTCCTTCAACCTTTCCTAGTATGTTTTGTTCTCCATACCTCTTATCATCCTCATTTTTCTTCTTTGATTTCACTTCAGCTTGTCTATATCCTTCTTAAAATGAGGCATGCAGAATTGAACACAATGCTCCAGATGAGGCCTAACCAGTGCAGAATATAGTGGGAGTCTTACTTCCCTTGACTTGAAAACTATGCTTCTATCAATGCAGGCTAAGATAGCATTTGAGAACCAGTGTGGTGTAGTGGTTTGAACATTGGACTACAATCCTGGAGACCAAAGTTTGATTTCCCACTTTGCCATGGAAACCACCAGGTGACCTTGGGCATGTCACACACTCTCAGCCCCAGAAAACCCTGTGATAGGTTCACGTTAGGATTGCCATGAATCAGAAACAGCTTGATGGCACACAACAATAAGATAGCATTTGTTTTCTTTGCTACAGCATCACACTGTTGGTTCGTGTTCATCTTATGATCAACAATAATCTCAAGGTCCTTTATACCTGTAGTATTGCTGAGCCAAGTATGCTCCATCCTATACCTGTGCATTTTATTTTTGTGGCCTAAATGTAGAATTTTCCATTTGTTTCTGTTGAACTTCATTTTATTAATTTCAGCCCAATTATGTAGTTTATCAAGGTCCTTTTGAATTTTGGACCTGTCTTCCAATGTGTTAACTACCCCTCCCAGTTTTGTATCATCTGCAAATCTGATAAGAATTACTTCCAACTCCTCATCTAAATCATTGATAAAAATATTAAAGAGCGTCAGCCCCAGAACAGAACGCTGCAGCACTCCACTTGGGACCTCCTTCAAATTTGAAGCACAGCCACGGATGACCACTCTTTGAGAATGGTTTCCAATCAATTATGGATCCATCTTATGGTGTTTCCATCTATTCTATCATCAGTCATTTTGTAATCAAAATAGCATGGGGAACCTTATCAAATCCTTTGCTGAAATCCAGATAAATGGCATCCACAGCATTCCCACCATCTACTAAACTAAGTGATTTGATCAAAAAAAGATGTAAGGCTATTTTGACAGGATTTGTTCTTGACAAACCCATGCTGGCTCCTCAAGATACCTGCAAACAGATTCCTTATAATCTTCACAATCCGTTCTAATATTTTTATTGGTATTGAGGCCTATTGTTTTCTAGATCTTCTTTTTGTCTTTTTTGAAGAGAAGGACAAAGTTTGCATGTGTCCAATCTTCTGGCACCTCACTGGTTTTCAACATTTCTTAAAAATAATGGCACATGGTTCTGTGAGTATGTCAGCAAGTTCCTTCAATACCCTGGGATGCAGTTCATCTGGTCCTCCAGATTTGAATTCCTTTAGGTTAACTAAGTGATTTCTGACTAACTCCTTATCAATCTTAATTTGCAACCTGGATTCCTTGCCAATGTCTCTGCTAATGCATAGAACCACAGTGTCATCTTTTTGGCAAAAAAAAAACAACCCAAAAACAAACTGAAACAAAATAGGTGGTTTCACCAGTTCCTCCTTCATAATATCCCACCCATGCTGGGTATCTTTTTCCTTTACCATCTCTAGCCCAGTATTTCCTTGAGCTTGATAAAATTAGCTTTCCTGAAATCCAAGCTTTGTGTTTGAATATACTCTTTTGGGCCTGTCCCACATTCATGAATTCTAGCATTACATGGTTGCTCTTCTCTAAAATACCAACTGCTTTGACTCCAGTGACCAGCTCCTTCCTATTGGTTAGGATTGGATCCAAGATTGCTCATCTCCTTGTTCCTTCTTCCAGAATCACAAACAATTCCATGTAAAGAAAAATGGCACAGGTGACCTTCCAGTTTGCATGTTTGTGGGTGCCGTAGGAATGGAATTTGAAAAAGAAGTTGTTTTAATGTGGGTGATGTCCAATCTGTTTTGCAAACACTGTGTTAATAGAGCAGAGTAATAGAGGTCAGCTAGATTAGAAGAATAACCTATCATATCTATGACTGCAATTAATAAAATAAGCTCTCTGGGCTCTAATAATGGTCTCTCTGACTCCCAGGTTCCTTCATTCTCTCATTACCAATGGCTGTATACCATCGGACTGAGGTTGGCTACTGGTATGGCTTGCGCACATACTGCATTGAAGCCTTCACCAGCAAGAGCCAAGAACGCTGTTTCATTTTGTACACTTTCCTGGCTGTCTATCTGTTACCCCTGCTTACCATTTGCCTCTGCTACTCCATCATGCTCAAGCGCATTGGACGACCTGTGGTGGAACCCATGGACCACGATTACCAGGTAAGGTGGTGGACAAAAATGGAAGGGTGACTCTGTTTCTCATATTGCTGTGCTTTGGCAATGCCAACAACAACAACTCCTTCCTCCTCCCCTTGCTCTTTGGCAAACTTTCAATTCAGATACTCTTGAAAGAGTACCTAGGAAATTTATACCACATCCTTAAAACATGCAGTACTAAATATCTGTTTTTCCCAAATATTACCTACGTGTTAGATAGCGTAGTTGGCACTCAGTTGACAATATGTGGAGAGGTAGAAGCTTCTGCATTAAAAGTCATGATCTGTGGCAATCTAAGTGCCATTGTGAGTTGTCATATAGTAAGAAATAATTAATGCTACTATTAACCATACAGTGATATGTCTGAAGAAAGAGCCAGCCCGGTGTAGTGGTTTGAGCACTGGACTATGATCCTGGCGACCAAGGTTCGATTCCCTGCTTGGCCATGGAAACCCACTGGGTGATCTTGCATGTGTGACACACTCTCAGCTGCAGAAAAATCCATGATAGGTTTGCTTTAGGGTCGCCATAAGTTAGTTGGAAATGACTTGAAGGTACACAACAACAACATAGTTATTTGTTGTTTGTCTGAAGAAACAAAATCAAATTGTTGTTACTTCATGTAATACAAGTCATATATTAGTATTTGGTAGTTTCATTATTGTTACAAATAAATTGTTATTTTTAATCACATTTGATAGAATATTTCCTTAACTTTTCTTGTCTCTTATTTTTAGTCAATGTTGCATATTTCAGAAGATTTGTAAGGGCAGCGTACGATGACTACGGAAAGCACATATGTTTTATCTGCATCTGTATGTGCTGGATTATCTATTCTTTATATGTATTCTGCTCTTTTATATTTTTTAAACTCATTTTAATTTTTTGAGAGTTTAATCACTTTGTAACTTTTGTATTTTCTGAATTTTAACTTTTTTAAAATCTGTTATAAACTACCTTTAATCTCAAACTGGGAAAAGAAAGGGTGATGCTGATGCTGATGGTAACAACAACCACCACAATAATACCTGTTTTGACTTGTATAAGCTGCCTTGAGCCTCAGAGCTGGGAAAAGACAGGGTATAAAGAAATAAATTAATAATAAATTATCATTCTTCTTCGTGGTCTCTGTGCCTTCATACACTAGGAGCTTTAGCGCCTGCGCGGTAGCGTTCGGAAACTTCTAGAGCTTGTTCGCTTGGCGGGAACCCCTCCCCCACGCCGGTACTGCGCATGCTCCTCCCGCCGAGCAACGGTCTCTCCTCAGTTCTTTCTCGTCCGCCGTCGCGTACGGAAGGTTCTTCGGTTTGTTCCTCTCACTTTTGTGCTTGGCTTGCTGTTTCACGGTTTTACGGACTTTTGGACTGTCTCTGACCTCTCTTTCGGACTCCCCATTCGGTTTTTGGTGATTTCGGATCTTCACAGTTTGGCATTTTTCGTCTTATGTCCGCACTCTTCAAAAAGTGCGTGTCCTGCGGGCGCAAAGTTGCCCTCAACGACGGCCACAAGGAGTGTCTCTTCTGTTTGGGTGAGTCCCACAACACTCGGACTTGCCCAATTTGCCAGGATTTTACTCCCCAAACTCTCCGCAACTGGTCCGCGAGACTTAAGTCTTATTGTTGGGAACAGTCTCTGCGGGCGATAGGCGAGACCTCCACTTCCAAAATGGCCGACAAGAAGACGACCACGCCATCGACGGTATCGGCGGCTGCCGTTCCGTCCACCTCGTCGGTATCGGGCTCGGTACCGGCGAGAACGCCGATCTCGGCGTTACCGAGGATCCCGAAGCTGTCGGCGGTTGCCAAGTCAGCGAAAGGATCCTCGACTGCGAGGAAGGCTGAGGCTCCCCTGAAGGAGACGCCTGCTAAAAAGCGCCCTGCTCCGGACGGAGACAAGGGCAAGGAGAAGGAGAAGAAGAAGAAGAAGAAGGAGAAGAAGCGCTCCCCGGCTGGGGACGTTCAACCTCCTACTCCTCCTCCTACTCAGCAGCCTTCCAAAGGGCGAGGCGAGTCCGTCGATCTCTCGGACGATGAGATCGAGGACGTTCCCCAACAGCGCCCGGACTCGCCTGTGGCAGACCCTCCAACCCTGGTGGAGGAGCACCACCGCCCTTCCAGCCGTCGCAGGTCGGCCGACCTGCAGCAGAGAGAGCCCTCTGCTTCTCCGGAGCGGCGTTCGACCTCCTTCCGGTCCCGGTCCCGCTCTTCGGAGCGTCCAGTGGCCTCGCCGCCTCCTAGGGAGACTAGAGAGGAACAACCTCGCTCGTCTGCCTCCAGATACACCTCGGCGTCCTACGTGGCCAGGTACGCGAGGGAATCTGAATGGAGAGAGCGCCCGGCCTCTTATCGGTCACATTCACCATCGTACCGGGATCGGTACCATCGTGACCTGAGTCGCTGGGAGACCTTCCGGAGGTCCCGGTCACCTCGTCGACGGCGCGAATCGCGCTCGCCTAGAGGGGACGAGGCTCGGTACCGTCGCCACCGAAGCCGATCTCCGTCGGACCGCCGCTCCTTCAGCCGCTCTCCCTCTCCTTGATATCATAGGGCGAGGGAGCCTTCACCTCGATATCGGGCGATATCGCCACCTCCTAGGGTCACGGCAACGGCGACGCGCCCTACGGAGTCGGTGGTGACTGAGCGGGCTAAGACAACGTCAACCTGCCAGACTACCCCTGTCACCACTAAGAAGGTGAAGTCCGTGGTCAGCCAGCCCAAGCGTGACGCTGCCACTACCACCGCCCCGGCTGCAGAGAAGCCTAAGAAGGCAACACCTGTGGCGACTGCGAAGGAGCCGGAAAGCGAGCGGCGAGAGGACTCACCGAGCTCGGAGTCGTACGACTCGAGTGCGGAGTCAGAGGTGTCTGAGGCGGCCTCCCAGGAGTCTCCTCCGCTGGGATTCGGGGACCCGATCCCAGATTCTGCTCCAGAGGACGTCCACCAGTTCTCTGCGATGCTGCTCCGCATGGCCACTACCCTCGGCCTTAAGATCGCCGATGCGGAGCCGGAGGACGACGATCCAGTCTTCTCCGTCTTTGAGGGGAAGCAACCTGCCACGGCCCCGCTGCCTCTCCTGCCCCGGATATCCAGACTGGTGAAGGCCGCCTGGGATAGGCCGGCCTCGGCTCAGCCGATACCGCAGCGGCTGGAACACCTCTACAGGGTGCAGAAGGATAAAGCCGGTTATCTCTTCAATCACCCTGCACCGAACTCTGTGGTGGTCGAGTCGGCACAGACGAAAGGCTCCGGCAGGCAGCACACCACCCCGCCGGACAAAGAGGGCAGGAAGTTGGACGCCTATGCAAGAAGGTTCTATTCCGCCGCCTCCTTGCAGATCAGGCTGTCCAACACTCAGGCTTGCCTCGCGGCATACCTGAAAAAGGTGCTCGATCGCCTTCAACCGGCGATGGAGGCAGTACCGGAGGACATCCGCCAAGCCTCCTCGGTGATATTCAACGAGGCCATCTCCATCGCTCGGCAGCAGATGGCCTCCTCCAGGCACGCAGTGGAGATTGCCTCCGGGGTCATGGTGGGATCCATCGGCCTGCGCCGCCATGCTTGGCTGCGGCCGGCCGACATCCAGGAGGACACCAGAAGGAGAATTGAAGATCTCCCCTTCGACGGTGAGGGCCTATTCAATTCGTCCACCGACGAAGCGTTGGACAATCTCATGAAGGCGAGGCTAACCGCCAAGAAGATCGGGCTACAGCCGGCCACGCAAGCCCGCAGGACCTCCACCTTCCGCCCATCCTGGCGACGATCTTCCACCTCGTCGTTCCAGCGTTCGGCCCAGTCTGGACAGTCGAGACCGTCCTCCGGCTCGTCGGCCAGACGCACGGTTAGACGACGCCCGGCTTCGTCCAAGAAGTCCTCCTCCGAGACAAAGTCTCGGTTTTGACGTGCCTGGCAGGACCTACCAATACCCACTCTTCAGCCTACCATCTGCGCTCGGAGACCGACCGACTCTAGCTCGACATCTCGCGGAGTGGCAACGTGTCACTACGGACTCTTGGGTGCTTTCCATCGTCCGTCTTGGCTACGCCATCGAGTTTCACGATATTCCGCCTCGAGGCGCTTACTACTCCACCCCGTCGAGTCCGGCCCTCCTGGAAGAGATCCAGTCCCTCCTCCAGAAAGGGGCGATCGAGCAGCTCCCGCAAGAAGCCAAGACCACCGGCTTCTTCTCCAGGTACTTCACGGTACCGAAAGCCGACGGTACCCTCCGGCCGATCCTAGACCTCAGAGGGGTGAACTACTACATCCGCCCCAAGAGGTTCAAGATGGTCACGATACCGTCGATCCTGCCCTTCCTACATCGAGGGGACTGGTTCGCCTCCATCGATCTCCGAGACGCATACTTCCATATCGCCATTCGCCCGCAGCACAGACGATACCTCCGCTTCGCAGTCGACGATATCTGCTACCAGTACAAGGTGCTGCCGTTCGGACTCTCGACTGCCCCAAGGGTCTTCACTAAGTGCATGGCCCCGGTGGTATCCTTCCTGCAGACGAAGGGTGCTTCTGTCTTCCCTTACCTCGACGATTGGCTGTTGGTGGCGTCCTGCAAACAGAGACTTTACCACAACGTCCACATGACGTTGTCACTCCTGACCCGCCTTGGTCTACGGGTGAATCCGAAGAAGTCCCACCTCGAGCCGGCGAGGATCTTGGACTTCATCGGGGCGATGCTCGACTCGACCTCCGCCAGGGCGTACCTACCAGAGTCTCGAGCCCAAACCCTGATCCGGGCCGCCGCTCACGCTCGTACGGCCCCGACGTTATCTGCGAGAAGCGTCCAGCAGCTCTTGGGCTACATGGCTGCGACGACCGCTGTGACATATCTCGCCAGGCTGAGAGCGAGACCTCTTCAACACTGGTTCGTCTGCATATTCGACCCCCTGCGAGACGAACAGACACTCTGACTGCAGCTGCCGGAAGACGTCCGCTCATCCCTCCGATGGTGGCAGTCGCGACGCAATCTGATGTCAGGGATGCCTTTCCAACAGCCGACACCGAAGGTGACGGTAACGACTGACGCCTCCCTGTATGGATGGGGTGCCCACTGCGGCGATCTCAGAGTCCGCGACAGATGGACCGACGACGAGACCGCTCTCCATATCAACGCGCTGGAGCTGCTCGCCGTCTCGAAAGCGCTACGGGCGTTCCGCCACGTCGTAGAGGGGCGCACGGTCCTGGTTCTGACGGACAATACCACCGCCGTCTGTTACATCAACAGACAAGGAGGGACTCACTCCACAACCCTGCTCAACATCGCACTCGACTTGTGGGAATGGTGCATTCGCCTGCACACGCATCCCGTGGCAGTTCACCTGGCCGGGCAGGAGAACACCACGGCAGACGCCCTCAGCAGGGACACCTCATCCCATCACGAATGGTCTCTCTCCGGAGAGGCGTTCAGACTGATTCGGGACCGCTGGGGCGAACCATCGATCGACCTCTTCGTGACCAGGGAAAACGCGAAGTGTCGCCGATTCTGTTCCAGAGCGGGCCACGATCGCGCCTCCATCGGGGACGCTTTCCAGTTTCCGTGGACCGGGGAACTCCTCTACGCGTTCCCGCCGTTCCCGCTGCTCGGCCGGACGATATCGAAGATCCTCGCCGACCGAGCCGACGCGATCCTGGTAGCCCCATACTGGCCGAGGCAACATTGGTTCGCACCCCTGCTACAAGCTGCACGAGACGACCTGCTCCGGTTGCCACCGACACCGGACCTGCTCTCCCACTCCGGCGGCCGAGTCCTCCATCCGGACCTGCCACGCCTGGCCCTCCATGCCTGGAGGATATCGCACTAGACGATCCCGTGCTCGGTACCATCCTCGTCGCGGCCAGGAAGGAATCCACCCGTCGCAACTATCAATATAAATGGCGACGCTTCCTGACCTTCGCTAACGAGAGGAGTGAGCCGGTATCGCCCGCGGGGCTCTCTACCGTCCTGCATTTCCTCCTGCACCTCCGGCAACAGGGCCTGGCGTTTCCATCCCTGAAGGTGTATCTCTCTGCGATCGTGGCATACCAACCGCCACGATCTGCTGCCTCGGCCTTCTTCAGGAACGATACCGTTAAGCGGTTCCTGAAAGGACTTCATCATCTCTACCCGCCGGTATCGCCGCCGCTACCGCCGTGGTCCCTCTCGCTGGTGCTCTCGCAGCTGACAAAGCCGCCCTTCGAGCCGATGGCGACCTCGGATGACAGGCTCCTGACCATGAAAACTGCCTTCCTGGTAGCGGTGACCTCAGCGAGGCGAGCGGGTGAGATCACAGCTCTTCGATCCGATGAGCCCTTCACGGTCTTCCACAGAGACAAGGTGGTCGTGAGACCTGACATCTCGTTCCTGCCTAAGGTGGTGTCCAGTTTCCATCTCAACCAGGACATCATCCTGCCTGCCTTCTTCCCGAATCCGACGACACCGTTGGAGCGGTCCCTCCACTCCCTGGACGTGCGTCGGGCCTTGGCCTTCTACATGGACAGGACTGCTTCCTTCCGACAGACGCCGCATCTCTTCGTTTGCTATGGGCGACGTCGGAAGGGCCTCAAAGTGTCCACCCAGCGCTTCTCCAAGTGGGTGGTACGGACTATTCAACTGGCGTATGAGCTCGCGAGGAAGCCTCCGCCAGTCCTGCTTCGAGCCCACTCCACCAGAGCTGTGGCTACTTCTGCGGCCCTCCTGCGAGGAGTTGACCTGCATGAACTCTGCCGTGTGGCGACCTGGTCCCAACCATCGACCTTCGTGCGCCACTACAGGCTCGACTGCCGGTCGCGCAGAGATGCCCGGTTTGGACGTGAGGTGCTGGCTTCCGTGCTGTAGGACCTGACCCGCCATCCGACCGGTAAGCTACACAGTCTCCTAGTGTATGAAGGCACAGAGACCACGAAGAAGAAGAACAGGTTGCTTACCTGTAACTGTGGTTCTTCGAGTGGTCATCTGTGCCATCATACACACCCGCCCTTCCTCCCCTCTTTCTCAGGTCCCTGTAGGTTCTACGGCGGATGACAGAACTGAGGAGAGACCGTTGCTCGGCGGGAGGAGCATGCGCAGTACCGGCGTGGGGGAGGGGTTCCCGCCAAGCGAACAAGCTCTAGAAGTTTCCGAACGCTACCGCGCAGGCGCTAAAGCTCCTAGTGTATGATGGCACAGATGACCACTCGAAGAACCACAGTTACAGGTAAGCAACCTGTTCTTCTCCCATTTCTGAAGACTTACTTGGAAATTTCCAAAAGAATCTGAGCAATTAGGACTTAACATATAGCACCAAAGTTTATTACGAATTACAATTTTCATTTGGTCTTGTTCAGTACTTTAGCTGACACCAATCACCAGTGAATAGACTTCCTGGACTTTCCCTATTTTTCAAAATTTTCCCCATAATGTACAGAAATTGTGCATGATAAACACTTTGAAAAAAACTTAATTTGCATTCTTATCTACTTTCAGAAAAAAGTTTTCTTCTGAAAGAAAGCATTCACATTCCCCTCTCTCCGCCTCTGTCTCTTTCTCCTACAAGGTCTAGAAACTTGCAAAAAGCTAACAAAGAGTAGCAGTATGGCTCCTTCCTTCCTTCCTTCCTTCCTTCCTTCCTTCCTTCCTTCCTTCCTTCCTTCCTTCCACACTCAAATTTGGTTATTGCTTAGCAATTACAATTATCTTCTCAATGTACCTAAAACCATTCCTCTTGTCCACGGATCCATTTCTTTACCTAAAAAAGGAGATAGATTCTGCTGCTATATAAACATAACCTCCTTCAGTCTGGATGTCTTGCCTGTTCTTTTTCTCTTTAACCCCAGCAGGTACAACATCTGTCTGAACGCTCAGCTGCCATGAGAGCCAAGATTTCCAAGATGGTGGTGGTGATTGTGCTGCTGTTCACCATTTGCTGGGGTCCAATCCAGTTCTACTTGCTCTTTCAGGGTTTCTATCTGCATTTCGAGGCCAACTATGAGACCTATAAGATCAAGACATGGGCCAATTGCATGTCATATGCCAACTCTTCCCTCAACCCCATTGTCTATGCTTTCATGGGAGATAGTTTCCGCAAGTCTTTCAAGAAAGCCTTCCCATTCCTGTTCCGCCAACGTGTGCAGGACAATGGCAGGCACTCAGGCTCCCACAATGCAGAAATGAAATTTGTCACTGAAGAGACTTAATGCACTGTATGATGAACAATTCTTGCTGGTATCACTTCCCCAAGAATGCTGAGAGTAATGTGAAAAATCAAAATGGCTGCAAAGCCACCAAAGAGAGAGACTCACAGAGAGTGGTTGTATGGTTGTATCTATACAGCTTACTGTGACCAGAACATGAAGGCTCCATTGCAGATGTATTCAGTGATAGTGTCTGCAGGCTCCATTACTGCTGACTTTAATTTTAACTTACAATCCCCAGAAGACTGAACCAAAGTGCTGAGTCTCAAGAATGAGAGAGGCCAGCCTATCCTTTCGTGCTGTGGACTGAGTTGACAGTCCGCTACCTTCCTCAGTGTATCAGTTCTGTGTAGAGCAGTCCATCTTGGATTTACTATTCTTTGGACTTGAAAAACTACTGTAAGAATAAAGTTTTGCAACTGGAATTTTTCCATGATGCATATATACCTTCAGTCTTAGAAGTGATTTTTTTAAATTAAAAATTATTATTACCAGGTCAAGATAATTTGACAGCCAGAGTGGTATAGTGGTTTGAATGTTGGACTGTGACTCGAGAGACCGAGGGTTTGTATACCTGTTCAGTCATGGAAACCCACTGGTGACTTTGGGAAAGTTACATTCTCTCAGCCTTCGACCCCTTCTGCACAAATCTTGCCAAGAAGACCCCATGATATGTACAGCTTTGGGTTGCCATAAGTTAGAAACGACTTGAAGGAGCACAATAGCAGGATAATTCAAAAGACAAAAATTATGTTTTCTATCTACTATCATGCTGTTCATCGTGATCATGGGGCATGTAAAATGCACACTGATTCATCTGTTACTGCCATTAAGGCCCAAGCAAGTGAGGAGAGGTGAACATTTTACTGGGAGTCAATAAAATGGGGTGGAGGGCAACCCAGATAGCAACCCTATTATTCTGAAGGGGGAAAATGAATCTAAATTGTACATCATACTTTGAGGATCTTTGTAGAAACTTGTTTCTCTTTATCAAAACTGGGAATTGTGGTCCACCAGATATTGTTGGGCTGCAGCTCCCAGCAGCCTTCACCATTGGCTATGCTGAGTAGGACTATTGGAAGCTGCAGTTCAGAAACATCTGGCAGGATGCATGATTCCTAACCCTGTCCTGGATCTATGTAACTATTGTCCAGATTAGATCCCATAAATCTTACAAGACTTAATTTTAGAGCAGAGAAGCAATATTCTGAGGAGTGAGATGCTAACAGCCAGGCCTTCCCTAAAACAGATTGTGTATACAGATTGTATATATTAATTAAACTAATACCTGAAGTTTGAGAGGAGTGAGAGATTTGAATTTCCTTGTGTTACATGTTTTCTTAAGGACTACCAGCCCCAGACTGCCTTGTGCATGGGCAGAATGCACAAGTGAAAAGGTGATGGGAGTGAAATAGCACCATGGTAGGGACATTAATCCCAGAAGCAGTGCAAGTTGGTGCTTCCAGTAGAATTTATAAATCCAATATACATATGAAAAAATTTCTGCTTCCTGAGTATCCTACAGCTAATTCTTTTTTAAATTTTTTAAAAAATTTATTTGAAAGATACATTTATATTCCAACATAGTTCCCGCTATCTCTACAATTCTATATGTAAATGCATTAAATAGAGAAAAAGAAGAAAAAGAGTAATTAAGTAAGTAATTAATTCCTTATCTAACAAAAATTCACACAATGTATTAAAGTTACAAACACCTCCAAATTCTATTAAATTATTCACCCTACACCCGTAAAATCTATATAAAGAAAGAAAGGATAAAAAGAGGGGAACAGAAAGGGGGAAAAAGAAGAAAAAAAAACCTGTGTCTATATATCTATTACTATCAGTCTCTCCCATTTTTCTCTCCATATTGTTTAATGCACTCCCCATTCCTGATTTACTTTTGTCATATTTTGATTATTTAACATACAGGTTAGCTTATCCATTTGAAACATGTCAAATATTTTTAAGATCCAATCTTCAATAATTGGATTGACTTTTTTCTTTCCAGTTCTTGGCATATAATATTCTTGCAGCTATTACAAAATATATCAAGATTCTACCATATTTTCCCTGATAAGAGGCTTTGATTCCTTTCATTATATTTAACAAATATCATTATATCCTACAGCTAATTCTGAAAAGTTTCTTTTAACATGTTCTTTCTGAACAAAAATCTATATGTCTATTTTTAGAAAAGAGTATTGTCTGCCTCCATTTATCTTATTAAATCATTTTTTTAAAGCATAAAACTGCAACTAATTTTCAACGAAGTGTGCATAACCCTCTGGCTTTTTAGATGGTGACAAGGCATAAATTGTAACTAGCCCAGCATTCAGTTGAGACAGGGGAAATCCAAATGGGGTTAAAGCTAGGCTGTGCTGGAAAGCATACTGGTTTCCCATTTTCTTCTCACAAAATGATGCAAAAAATCACATGATGTACAAAATCACCCAAACATGAGACCATTCTCGTGGTCTCATGTCATCACCAGCAACTTTTCCTTTGCACAACAAAAGCAGCCATTTAAATTGTTGCTTCTTTGTGTGATTGCTTGCTCCTTTTGTTCTCCTTCCATACTGGTGATGTTCCGGCCATTTTTTGGGATTGAGTGAATGTCAAATTCTCCACACTATGTGAGCCATCATGCCAAGCACAGCACCAATACCTGCTGGTTCTTCCCATGATAACACCCTCCTTCTCTCTTTGCTTCCCCACCATCTTCTCCATGGACATTCCTAAACCTGGCAAGATGGAGCTTTGCCTCTTGTGAATCAGAAAGCTGAGCAGCTATGAATGTGACTGTTTGGCCAGTTGGGGACTGTTCCCCCAGCTATCTATGGAGGACACGTGTCCAAGCTTGGGCTGGGCTGGAGCCAGGAGAAGTTGATAACAAACACAGGTCAGAAACTCAGCAGTAACTTAAGTGGTCAGTTTACTTAAGCAAGGAAACAGCTTTGCAAATGAGAAGCAATAATGGTCCCAACAATGTCCATAAATCAGAGGCAGGTTGTCCTATCTCAGTCCTGCACAGCTGATAAATCAAACAAACAAACTGAATATCTCCAGCTTGTTACTTACTTCCAGGCAGTAAGCAAAGAGTCATAAATAAAGTCCAACATAAACAAAGTCCAGCAGAGTTTCACGGCAAGGGAGTGTCCAAGGTCAATCCAAGCATTTGTCAAGGTATCCAGCAAGGTAGCAGGTCAGACAAGCTCTGACAGCTCCTGGAAGGGAAGGATGCCAGCTAAATAGACCCAAAGCCTAGTGCAGCTGTGCCTTGATTGATTGTTGCCAGTTATAAATTCTGAGAGACTGACACCGAGTCTCTCTTTGCTGCCTGTGCTTTGTGAAGCTGGGTCTAGGTAAATGTTCCTCTATATCTGAAGAAGCAGGACTATCTGTTGGAGTTGGCACCATCCCCTGTTCTGTTTCTGGCATTGTAACCTCTTTCTGTGCCGAAGGCCCTGGCATGCCTTCTGTTTCAGCCTCTGGCATGCCCTCTGCTTCAGACTCTAACTCAGAGTCCATACTCGGGAAGCAGGGCATGACACCGGCAAAACAAACACAAGTCTAGGCAGAAACACAAGCAAGGGCAGCGAACAGGAGCACAGAAGAAGCAGTCAGTTAATTACTGACAAAAGCCAGAGGGGGAAAGCCTTATAGGTTCCAAGATCAGTGCAGGTGGTGCTTGATTAATTGCTGTTTGGCATAAATTCACTGGGAGTAATGCAGGAGACGCTTTTGGTGTCTACGCTGGGTCTACGCTGGGTGAAGATAAGTATGAATAGGTCACTTTCCATGTCAGAATGAGCAGGGCTCCCTGCTGGGGCTGGCATAGCCCCCTGCTCTGTCTCTGAGGTGGGTGTCTGCTCTGCAGGTGCTGCTGTAACAGTCTCTGTGCCAGGGCTCAGAGCAGATTCTGCTGTCTCAGATTCTGAGTCTGAGTCCAAGTCCTGGAAGCCCATGACACCAGGAAGGCTGCATGAACCAAAAGCAAGTGTGTGTTTGTGGGTGTTCATGCTCAGGTAAGAGAGGTGGTGAGTTTATTAAGGAGGTGCTATAGTAAGGCATCATACAGTTCGGCCATCATAATGATTGAAGGGGGAGGTGATGTTTATAGTGGCACACCTACAGGATCATATTCATTTCCCCTGTGAATTCCCAGTTTGAGAGAACTGAAACAACTGCAAGAGAATGTGGAAGATTAGAGGCCATATGCTGTGGAAGCAAGGGGACCATTTTTGATAATTAAGATGAATTGAAACAACAGTTTAACATGAATCAGATTAGTACAGGTTGTTTTTGTTTTTAAAAAGAGCATTCATCACCCAAAGAAGCATGTGTCTGTGCATTGGTTCCCTTGGTGTGACCAGCCAGATGACTTATGGGAGACAAACAAACAAGGAACGGGCACAATAGCACCTTCCTGCCCATGATTCCTATCAAATGTTATTCAGGGACAAGCTCCTCTGCACTGTTGGATATAGGTATCAAGCTGTTAATTTTGGCAGGTGTTTCATTTTTCTGTTAGTTGTGAGCAAGAGAAAAACAGAAGGCAGAAAAACATGATCCTCTTTTACCACTCTTGTGAGGGACCATAAGCAGACTGAGATGAAAGTAGTAGGCACAATTTTACCACACAAAGTTCCAAAGAACTACATTTTCTGAAGCTATGACTACTCCTGTCGGTCCAGATCATACTTTATTTCATTCTGTGTTCTCAAGGGCCACCTATTGGTTGATGTTTTAGACTGTAATCCTATGCGTACTTCATTATGGGACTTCAGAGTAAACAAACATGCATAGCACTGCATGCATCATTAACATACAGTGCCCTTGATCTGTACAAAAAAAGCCCTTTTAAACTGCTTTCAAATGCTGCATGTTTATAAATGCAATGCATTAAAAACAGACGATTTTCTAGCCTTGAATAGCATAAAAAACCCGACATCTGAATGTCAAAATCGATCAGTTATTTTCAGAAAAGCTACTCTTTCAAGTGTTTTCTGGTTGTGTACACAAGATTTTCTCAGCTATGTATCTTCCATTTATTGAGCTTTGTTTTGTGATTAGTTATCGAAAGCTAAACATAGGCTTAATTTGTAAGTCTGGTTGTTTAGGCACACAGCTCTGAAATAATTTTATTCTGTGAGGGGAAAACGGTTTAATTAGAGAAAACATGTACTCCTCTTAATGCTCAGTTTGATCCAGAGGTGGGATCATACTCACCTCACAGTGACAAGATGCATCAACATGTATATCACAAGCACAATTTTCTGTTTTATTTTTATTTGTGTGTTTATCAATCAGCTTTAGTTCAAAGAGCTGAGGCCAGTATATGTGGTTCTCCCCTACATTTTATCTGCACAACAAAATGTGATCAGGGTCACTCATTGGTTTCATTCCTGAGTGGGCGTCGGAAACAAAGTTTTACTGTGTCAGAAATTCTAACCGCTGTACTACATCGATTCTCAGACATTTTCAAACTTCATCCAATTCCCTCCTCACTCCCTTTTTTTTGCCTGCCATGTTATCTGTTCATATAGCAATTGTTTGCTTGTTTGTTTTGTACACTTTGATCAGAGTTCCAGTTCAGAACCAGGACTATAGCATGGTGCTGTTTCTAAGGTCATCATGTAGGTAGAGTAAGGAGGAGACAGAATTTATCTTTCTTGTTTACCTTTGATTATTTGTCAGGGGCAGCTATATACATGCTCTTTATTATTTATTTATTTTAAAGGAAGCTATCACATATACTCTAGAAATACATTCCTTCACTCTCCACCTCTGTATAGTTAAGAGTATGTTTCAAACTTGTTGCAAATCTTGGCCCTTTTACTGACGTTTCACCCATCATGTACAATGAACTCCGCAAATGGCACCCTTGGTGATTTAACAGTATGCATTTAGTTATACCGTCTGCCAGTTACCACTCACAGGACAGATGAGCTTCCATTAGCAACTTATGACTGCTGGCTTCTACAGTTTCCAAGGCAACAAAATGTGGACAACATTCAAGAACAGTGCCAATCTTTTCTAAAGACAGGTAAATTCTCCCAGGAACTCCGGGGTGCCAACACAGAGTGCTTGAGTGTGAGAAGTGCTAGTGGCTTAAAAAGTGAGCAGTGTCTTCAGAAAAAAGACGGCCATCCTTAGCTTTATCTGGGCGAACATAAAGGCCAGGAAAAATTCTGCTGAAGTAAAACACGAATGAGTAACAGAGCAAATTTAACCCACCACAGTTCTCAGTTCCTCAGTATGGATAATATAACACAATTGGTGGTGGAGAATCTTTGCCACACATACTGAAAAGTTCTTGTTCTCATGTGTGCTAAGTGTGTTTTTTCATGTGAGTCTATGACACTGCTTCCTGAAGAGGGGGACATTATGGGGGCAGTGCTGCAAGGTTTAGTTCCCTTTGAAAAGTGAGCATGTGAAACCTGCAATGTCTTTAACAGCTGGCTTTATTTACACATTGGAAATAGCATTCTTGTTCACGATTCAATATAGCCAAGCCTTAATACAGGACATTCCATTCCATTCCCCATATGCCTGGTTTTTTTCTCCCCTCTCCTCTACAAAAGACAATCAGTATTCTGTGGCAACTGAGCATACCCAGTCCTCATTGGTATGATTCTGGTGTTTTTTGTTTGTTTTGTCCTTTTATGGTTATAAAACAGAATCTTTCCATGCTTTCTTTCCAAATTATCATCCATCATCTCTGCCAAGTACATTTCTGGATTCACCTGGAACTGACTACCCACAATTTTTCTATCAGTAAGTGAATCATTTTTCAGTACATTCTGGACTTATGGCAGGACCATCACATATGAGATAGTGTACCCTTTTCCAAATCACATTTCCAACATCTATTATTATGGTTTTTATAGGTTTTTGATAATCTTTCTGGGGAGAGGTGACATCTAAAGTGCATTTTGTGTATGTTCTCTTTTATATTTTGGTTTGCCATGTACTTTAATCTTTTGGTCCATGTTTTTTCCAATTGTTCATAAATTACTGGATGGCCTATATTGTGGGCCCATTTTATCATTCTTCAATAATTTCTACCTCAGTTTCCCATTTCAAGAGAATCTTACAGATTTTAGGAATAGTCTTGAAACTTTTGTTAGCTAGTATGGGGTTGAACTCTGTTTCCTCTTTTTGAAGGCCATTTAATTTTATTTCTATTTTTCATTTCTCTCTGAGTTGCCTCTATAGTAGCCAGTGGCACGCCATATCCTCTTCTCTCAGTTCCTCTTGAGACTTTATAGCTAGATTTCCTTCTTGAATTTTTGTCAGATCTTTAAAGGTTATCCGACTACCATGGATGATATTTTCTTTTCTATAGAATGTTTTGCAAGGTGATAGCCATAATGGTATTTGAGGATAGAGTCTTTGTTTATATCTTGTCCAGATCTTTAATAATGATCTCCTTATAAAATGGTTGATTAAATGTTTATGAATTTTATTGTACCCAAGGTAAACATGCCAACCAAAGGCTAGATCTTCTCCTTTAAGTGTCATTAATCTATCATTGGCTAAATTTACCCATTCTTTGAGCTAGGCAATGCAACTTGAGAGGTCATATGATTTTAAATTGGAAAGTCCTAGTCTGCCTCTTTCTTTAATGTTGTGAAGATTTTTTTAACTTTATCCTAGGTTTTGGCCCTTCCTATATATAACATGAGATATCATATTGCCAGCTTTTAAAAACAGACTCATTATCTATAACTGGGATACCTTGAAACAAGAAAAGTAATTTTGGTAGGATGCTCATTTTAATTATTGAAATTCTACCTAATAATGATAGCTTTTAATTTCTCTAAGTCTGTAGATCCTTTCTAATTTCCTTCCAGGCTTTTTTGTAGTTGTTTTTAAACAAATTGGAGTTTTTCTTAGGCCCTTTCTGCACAAGATGGCAGAAACGCCTTGTGGCATTGCAAGAGCATAGTTTATGACTGTGTTTCTGCAACACTGCGTTCTGCACCCTCCTCCGCTTGATATGGAGAAGACTGCTTTCTCCTTCCACACTACAGTGTCCATGACCACTCCCCTGCTCCAACTTTACCCTGGCCCTGCACCTTTGATTGGATACTTCAATTTTTTTTTAAACTTTACAATGTTTCTGCGTGGGAACGTCTCTATGTAGAAATGACGTCATGGAACTTCCGGCCCCACTTGAAATATGACAGCAGGGTGGCATTTCGTGGTCTGTAGGTGCCTGGGGAGTGGGAGGATATGGCATGGCTACTGTCGCCAGCACCATGGGCTCTACAGTGCTTGTCCTTGGCCTTGTGAAACACTTCCTGGGCATCAGGATGGGATCTCCAGTGCCCCCACAGTGCCTTCTGAGGACCTGAACTGGCTGCCCTGCCCACTCTGGGGGCATCTCAGAGCCATGTGGGAGAGCAGTCTGTGGGTGGCTGGGCAGTGGGAGGATGTCTGCCCATTACATGGCTACTGTTGCCAGAATGTTGTTAGCAGCTAGGAACAATGTTGTTTTTTCACAGTAACTGTGTTTGTGTGGTACCTTTGCTGCTACACAATAAGTGCTCCTGTCAATTGGTCCACCCCTTCTACTGAAAGGGAGAAGAAGCCACAGGGAGAGGGTAAAGATCAGCTTTTATTGGGAAACAACAAACAACAACATTTACTGCCAAAGTATATAAAAGGAGAACACAAATAACCTTAAGTATTACGCATATGAGCCAACTCTCATGATGGCTTTAAATTTTTAAATTTGGACCACTAACATCCTGAGTAGATATGGTCTGAAGTCAAACTGAACAGTTTTCAGTTTTGCCCAGCAACTGCTGGAATGACTGCAGGCCCCATTAGGCTTGTAGAGTGTTTCCTGAGGTAGGAAGGCCTGTGGCTGTGCTGAGTGGCCTGCCCGCCCAACTGCAGTATCCCCGATGCTATCTGTTGTTGGCGGGGGAATGCCTTCAGAGTACACTGTGGAATCCATGAAGTCCCCAGTCAGGCAGAAGGAGGTGTAGCCGAGTACCTAAACAAATGGAGAAGACACAAAGAAGTTGCATTTTGGAGCAACTGCAGGTCTCTTGAGGCTTGTAGAGTGCATAGCAGAGAGGGCTTTCATGCAGAGGGGCATCTTGGCCAGTCAGTAAGGGGGAGAGGGCTGGGTGAGAGAATGTTAGTGGAGGTTTTGAGGGGTTTTTGAGTGACTGTAGGTCCCATGAGGCTGGCAGAGTGCATTGCAGGGTGGTCCTTTTTTGCAGCAGGGTATGTTTGGAAGTTTCCAGAGAGGAATGGATGGGTGAGGGGAGGTTAGCAGAGTGTTTGGGGGGGGTTCTGACTGACTGCAACTCCCATGTGGCTTGGAAATGTTTACTTGGGGGAAGGGCTGAAACTCCCAACATCCGTGTGAACAGCCGGAATGCCTGAAGCGACTGTCCCCCAGCCCATCCCTCCCCCTAAAAATTAGCCCAGTGGGAAGAGGGTTCCTAAGTTCCACAAGGATTGATTTATTAGAAAAAACTTGCCCGCCATTTTCTTCCTGATTTTCTCCTCCTCCATCATTTCTCACATGGAAGAAAAATGGCAATGACCCCTGCTATGTTGAGCAGGGACAAATTGGGGCAGGAAGTGACGGAGGGACAAGTCAGGCACACCCTCAACCTGCTCATGTCTGCATTAAAGCACATCAACAGTTCCTCATGAAGTCATAAAAACAGAGTAGAAGTGTTTTGGGGATGCACAAATGCATTTTTTTTGGTGTTCAAATACGGTGCACGAAGGCACGCCAGCTACTTCATATCAACTTAACAGTGATGACGTTGTGCAGATGCATGTCTCCTCAAGCCATTGCAACTATGACACCGGCCATTTCTGCACTACCCTCTTATAGCACGATTATTCCACTTTCAACATCCCATGGAATCCTGGGGTTTGCAGTTTCAGGAGAGGCAGGCTGGCCCCTCCCGAAACTGCAAACCTCAGGATCCATAGGATGTTGAAAGTAGAATAATTGTGCTATAAGAGGGTAGTGAGGAAACAGCTACTGTGCGGAAAGGGTCTTAGTTATTATTCCACTTTCAACATTCTATGGAATCTTGGGCTTTGCAGTTTAGTGAGGGGCGTTTAGAATTCTTAGCCAGAAAGCTCTTTAGCCTCAGTAAACTACAAATCCCAGAATTCCACAGGATGTTGAAAGTAGAATAATAGCACTATAACAGTGTAGTGTGGAAATGGCCTTCCTCTCATGTCTTTAGGGTGCGGCTGTTGGGAAGAGTCCTATCTGCATCCTGGGGTAGGGGCATGACATAAACAGCATAATATTAACAAGCAACAGATGCAGAAAGGAAGTCAGGTAGCTCTTTCTCTTCTGAACCTCACACATCCCATTTAACAATTCCTTTGTCTCCTTGGGGAGCATATAGATACTCCTATTTATAGGAATTTTTTTTTTTCTGCTGTAGTTCTGTCTCATTCCACCTCCACTCCTCCGGTGACATGTGCATCTAGTCCAAATCCACTGCTGATTTTCATTCTCCTCTTACACAACACTTGGGTCAGGCTTATGTCTTAAAAAATATTTCAGGTACCCCTAATGGAGTCATCAGTTCTCATGGCAAGATAATTACTAAAGGAAAATTGAAGATATTCTCAGTGAAGTGTGAAGTGCTCAAAATCTAAACACTATTGCAGTTACCTTATGAATTTGAAATACTTTCCAATTTATGATGGTCAGGAATGTTTTCATTAGAAAGTTGGCTTATCTTAAAGACAGAAGTTCAAACTGGATAGATGTGAGAGTTTTAATCATAAGGCTCCTCACAGTTTACTTTTTTCTGTTTAAAAAAAAAGGGGGTTGAAACAGTTTTGACTGAGAGTTTAGCATACTGGAAGAACGGCTGCCTCCACAGTGGCTTCTTGATTTAAATCAGTGATGGGACTCATATGGCTCTCCAAATACTGTTGGACTACAGGTCTCAGCAGCCCTAGTGGGTGTAGTTAGAGATGAGGGATGTTGGGAGCATCAGTCCAACAATATCTGGAAGGCCACAAGATTACTACCCCTGATGTCGTTAAACTCCCCCTGCCAGCCCACTCACAGTACACCCATAGGTCATATTAACCACAGAGGTGAAAAACTACAGGCAGAATTTCTCTGAAATCAAGGAATGATGTTCTGCTTACTTGCTGCCTTCTTTTTATTTGGGTGATTTATTGCAAGGATATATACACTGACTCTCCAGTGTACATTTGTTTTGTGTGTTGTCTCTCAAAGTGTTCATATACCTAGAAAGATTTTTGAATATGACTGTTTTTACTTACTTCCTGCGATTTAAATCCATTTTCTTCTACTACTCAGTTACAATGGGGAATTGTTCTTTTCCTTCTTTCATGGCAGACTTTTCATTCTGTGTAGTTTAAGAGTGTTATGATCAGGATGTATGTTTATACACTTATTCAGATTACATATCCATATTAATCACCATATATAGTCATTTTGATCTCAGTTTTCACCGTGCCAGTTCTTACATAACCAAAACTGTACCACCCGTGCACAAGATTAAGGCATAATTAGGCTCAGGGGAATCCAAGGTTTGGAGAACCGTTACCCCAAAGCATGGGTGACTCAGAGATCCACCTGTGATTTCAGTGCCTTGGCAAAACATTGGGGAATTGTTCACTCTCAGTCCGGGTAGTCAGCCAACAAGCAGCTGATAAGGGTCAGCAGCAAGCAACAGTTTCACAATGTGATTCCTTATTTTAATCTAGTAGGAAAACAGACTCGAAACAAATACAAGCATAACAACAGTCCCAGAAATATCCATAAATCAAAGCACAGTCAATACAATCCTAAGTCAGAGGTCAGAGATACAGCAGGAGAAACGGTCAGTTAACCACCAACAAGTTCTGAAGGGGAATGGCTCAGCTTTTATAGGTTCACAGATCAATGTAGCTGGAGCCTAATTAACTCGTATCTGTTATAAATTTGTTGAGAGCTGCATATGCTTTCCTTTTGGTGTCTATGCTTGGCAAAGGTGGGTATGGGTGAGTTATCTTCTGTGTCAGAAGGGGCAGGGCTCTCTGCTGGAGCTGGCACTGCCCCCTGTTCTGTCTCTGGGGTGGGTGGTCCTGTTTCCATTGTTTCAGTTTCAGACTCCTGTGTGTAGGTCCTGAAAGCAGGGCATGACAGGAATATTCACTCAAAGAGCAGGCTTCCGAGAGTTGTGTAACCTGGCAGGATCTTTTACACCTGTGTATACTGGTACTAATGCAGGAACACCAGCTGGAGATTCAAAGAATATTTGTTTTGTTGGGAGAATTAACAATCACATGCACACAAGATCCAAGCAATCTCACAATCACACAAGGCTAATTGAATGAAAAGGGAGGAAAAATTTGATAGAAAGAAGTTAGGGTGAAGTGAGTGATATTTACCAATCCAGAGAGGAGAGATGAAGTGATGTGGCTCAGACTAGGGTCCGAGAGCAGTACAAGAACAGGAATTGGAGCAGCAGAATGATGGCCTATATCCAGAGTGCTATGAGATAACTGTCTCAGAACCAGGGTTTAAATACTTTTATTTGCTGCCCTGAAGGGGAAGGAATTAATAGCTCACTGGCAGAGTAGACAATGGGGTCTGGAACAAACTAATGGCCTTAGCATAAGGTGACAAAGGCTGACTGGTATTGTGATAGCTCTTTAATGGCGGGACAGGTGAGGGGACAAAAGGAGAGTTTCAGTGGACAGAGGAAGAGGGTTGAAGACAATCAGTCACTCTGTGGAAGCAGTCTCGGGCGCTGTTATTTGTAAAGGTTGAGTCGCTGAGGGACATTTGCAAATCCATTATCACCAGAACTTCCATGACTATGACCTAGTCATGCCTCAAGGTTCCATCTGACCTACTTTTGTGTTGCAAGTGTTTGGCCAGTTTTCTCTTGCCAGTATGGAGTTGCAGCCGTAGCAGTGTATTATTTATATCTTATACCAATTAAATGATAACTTGCTGATTAAACCATATCATGTATCATGGAGTGGACATGTAAGGCCTGGTAACAGAAATACAATTGTTGAAGGGCAGGAGAGCCTAAAAAGGAGAGGAGAAATGCCCATATAGTCCAAAGACAACCAAGTAGCCATGGAATCCTGACCATTGTAGGAAATGGGGAAAACCATGTAGAATGTGGTATGCAGTGTCTATAAAAGAAGCATTATACCTTGCAACAGTTTATTGTAGATCGTCTGTCTGTCTGTCTATCTCAATTCTCTACTTCCTTGGAAACATCACTCTTTTGGATTCCAAATCCCAGAGTCCCCAGTCGGTTCAGCCAGTGGTCATACTGCCTGGAGAGACTGGGGCTCATAGTAAAAAAACACCCTAACATTTTCAAGCTCTGACCAAAATGAACCATCTTAGAACAAGACATTCAAAGCAAGTCTTGGGGGAAGTTCATGTAATTTTTTTATTTAAAAAACCCCCACTCCAATGGGAAAACAGAAATAATATGAACACACTCTCCCCGTGTGAGCATGCACACAAAGAGCATTCAACATGTTTCAGCAAACTTTTTATTCAAAACTTACAATATGAACATGCAAAATAAAACAAGTCAGGTAAACCTTGCATAAATTTTAGGGTTTTTTGTTTTTTTTTTAGTTTTCTAGAAAAAACTTGAAGCCTTCTTCCAAAATGCATCCAAGGATTCCTTTTTCTTTCACCAGCCTCCATTCTTCTTGTGGTTGTCATTTTGGCAACAAAATCTATAGATTTATGCTTATTTACCATGTCAGGATTGGCTGCTGAGGCATACTTATCTGCTTACTTGGTGTCCCCTCTGGTCTTTGCAGTTGTTTTTACAGAGCCTAGAACACTGCTGCACTACTGAACTGGTGGAGATCATGACTTTTCCTTCTATTTCCACCTTGTCTGTGTTCTTTGCGTTAGACACTCTAGTGGAAGAACTCCATTGTTACTAGTATAAATTTTAGGCTAAGAGGAACATGTTGCTGTTGGGTTGTTGTTTTTGTTGCTCCAGAAGCTATCCATCCATGCTTTCTTAACCAGTGTTTGTCTCTCCAGGTGCCCTTTCACACCAAACAGCTGTAGCATTATTACTGCCTTGACTGCATCCTAGGGAATCCTGGGACTTGTAGTTTAGTCAGAAGCACCAGAGAAACTCCAACTGAGAATTCTAAAGGATCCACCCTAAACTGAGAATCCTAGAATTCCATATTATGGAACTATGACAGTTAAGGTGGAATCATAGCATTCTAATTGCATAGTGTGAATGAGCCCCTGATTCCTTTAGCCCACGAAGATAAAGTGATTGCTTGCTAACATAGGCCTTTTCTTCATGAAGTTGTCATTCCACCATAGCAACAGATTGTTCCCAGTCCAGGAGCCATGTTACAGCACAATATCATCGCTATCCAGCTGCTATCCCATTCCCAAGAATTGCAAATCAGCCCTATTTCATTTTCAGAAAAAAATCTGTTAAGAGCCTCCTTTAGTACTACAATCCCATCAACTGGGTCAGTACAGTTCCATAATAGCGCCTGGTAGTGCTTCCTGTTGTTGTGGATCCAGGAGAGGGTGGGGTGTGGGTGTTCTCAGGTTGTCCCTCCCTCAGCTTCTCTCATGGCGTGGCAAGTTTGGAATCTATCACCTCTCCATGTTTATTTTAAATTTCTCCTTTGATTTAATTTTTTAAAATTTTTTAAATACGTTTCTTAGCATTGTAGCACAAAAATGTAATAATGTATTAGTGTGTCATGATGTTACAACATGGCTATGCTAGTACAGCTTACAACCCCATCTCCCCACCAGTCAGGAGCTGTGGGGCAGGGAAAGGGACTGGCCAATGATGCTGTAGTGTGGAGGGAATATTGGTGGCAATAATGCTACTCATTATTGTGTATCAGACAGGCCAGGCAGCTGGGCAGAGGCCTCAAGAGATAGTTGCAATTTGCAGGCTGTAGGAGCAATGCTCTTATTCACGGTGCCGAGAGAGAGAGAGAGAGGTCCCATTCAAGTCCAAGTCAGAGCCAAAAGTCCAGAGTTCAAAGGGGCAAACCAGAATCATAGTCAAATGGCAGGAGATTGAGTTCTTATCAAGGAAGCAAGGGACAGACACAGGGTTTTGACCACCAAGAAGAGCAGTTGTTGACCCTGATGAGAGAAGCCAGATGCTTTTCATTTATAGTCCAGTGATGAAAATGCAGGTATTTCTCATTAGGGCTCATTTGGTATATAAGCGAGCTGAATGCCTGCATCCTTCTTTCTCTTGCCTTTGTTCTGCCAAGGTAGATACATTTACTGGTTCTTTCTTTGACTCTTGTTGCTGCTGGTCATTCTGTCCCCCTTGCTCTGGCTCCTGCTGCTGTTGGTTGTTTTGTTCTTCTGAGCTATCCTCTGCTTCTGAATTAAGAAGTGTCTTCCTCTGAGTCAGGGTCCCTGGGCCAGGGCATGACATTCATCTGCTCAAGGTGAAAGGGTGTGGTAGAGAGCATTCCTAACTTGACACCATCATGGAAATGGCAATGCTGGGATTGTAACGGAACAATGCACTATTGAGGTATGGTGCTGAAAGGAGGATATACTAATCAGTCCATCTTTGGTTACAACACAGGTGTGCAAAATGTAGCTCTGCAGGTGTTTTAGATTAGAAATCCAAGTAGCCCTGACCAATAATGGGGAATGTTAGGATCTGCAGTCCAAACCCATCTGAAAGACTACACTTTGTTCCTGGATTATTAGCAGTAGGCCTGTAGTCTTATAGAAAATTATAGTTTAACTAAATAATTTCATGAGATGTACAATTCCCTTCATCTGATTTTCATTGATCTCACAGAGAGGTAATACTCTGTCACTGGTCCCTCAAAAACATGCTAAGTCCTAATGATTAAATGTTGGATTAAACTGCTGGCTGTATCTGGAACAGTGCTTTACTCTGATTGCTGATCATTCTACCTATTTTCTGTTCCTTGAGCATTTTCAAATGTTATTTGCATTGCTTCATACGTATCTTGGGGAATATAGGTCACATTCCCTTCTTTTGAAAAAATGGATTTTGGGAATAATTCAGTTACCTTGTGCAATTTGGGATGACTGAATCAAAGACAAAATTGAACAATTTACCCCTCTACTTTATCTTCCATTAATATTTCACCTTGCTGCTGGAGCCATGAGGCTATTTGTTCTCATCTTTCTCTTATTACTGATGATCTGTTACTCTTCTTAACACCCTTTTCTACCTGAAATTCAGTTTCAGGATTGTCTTCTTGTCCTCATTCTCCTGTTGCATGCTTCTGCTATTGATAACATCTTTAATTGTATCTCTCTCCCTTTTATGTTTTTTTATATATATTTGCCTTTTAATTTTCTGGTCTTGCTTTTTTTAGCATCTTACTTGGTTGAAACAGCTCTTATTGTTTTCCTTTTAAAAAGATGGTTAAGAAACAACCTCTTTCTGCCCTGTCTCATAGCAGCAGGAAGGAAGTGCATAAAGTGGCCAGCTATAATAAGGGGAAACAGTTACAAGCGAGTCAATCCAGTCCAGATCATACATGAGTAGTTCTGAGGGTTCACCAAGGCTGACAAAAAGTGCAGTAGCAAGATCTCAGCCATTCCAAAACCTTTCAAGAGAAGCCATTACTCATGATAACCAGAGTGGTAAGAGAAAGACAAAGAAATGTAAAACTTAACCCAGTCCAGAGGACAAGAATCCAAATAAATGCATGAGCAGGAAGAACACAAAAGCCAGGAAGAATGTAAAGTTGTGAACAACAAACACTTCCAGCCGTTTGTTGTTTCCAAACTCTGGAATCTGAACAAACAAGGTAGGTTGGGTCAGTAAATATGTTGTGAACAGTCATCAATGTCATAGCTGGTTTGTTGGTACTATTGTCATTGCAATCTGACCTACCTGCTTGGGTCATTCCTTGTGGGGATGGAAAGTCATAGGAACACTTAGCCTGGCACTGCACCTTGGCATGGATATCAACAGACCTAGACTCACATGCAGATAGGCATATATACTTCCTGCTTTCCATGCGACATGACAAGATCATATTCTCGCGTCTTATTCCTTAAAGAAGTATACAATAGCTTTGATCTGCCACTGACATTATTATGCTATGTCTTCACCCTTTAATGCATATCATCCAACATTTTACAGAGGAAAATTGGGACATATGTAGCCAAGCAACATCAGTGTGGTCAAGATGTCAAAAGTTATTAATAAAGATGAACACATGGGCTAGGAAAGGCTGCAGCAGTCTGCTTTTCCCTGGGCCCACTGGGAAGGGCAAGATTCCACCCCTTCCTCTCTTCTTCGCCCTGATGAGTTGAGTGCAAGCTGCTTTTGAACATCGTTTGCACCAGCTGAAGTAAGCTGAGGACAAAGAAAGAAAGTGTGAGGAGGAGAGAGAAACTGAGGTATTTTAAAAGCAAGTGAAAAAGTGGGGCAACAGAGGATTAAATGGGACTGTCTCTGCCAAATCAGGACAGTTGGAGGGTATGCTAATGACTGACTACTTCCATTATCAAATGAAAGAAAATAAAGGACACACAAGAATTTTTGCCTGCAAATGCTTTCCTTCTGCTGCAGGCCAAAGAAGCAAGTGAGGAAGAAATGTTGTCAAACTGGGTCTGTCACTGGGCTCACACACCCATGGCTTGATAGGGTTTAATTGGTGAAATATGATTTAATGGGCAAAATACATTAATTGGCTTTGATATAAAATGCACCCTGCTATGGCTGTATAGCCAGGCTGGCCAAGAGGAAAAGACTGGTCAAACATGGGCACTGTAAATTAGGCCAGAAAACACCTCCTAGGTGTGTGAAGTCATAGTCAGGAAATCACCAGGAAACTGTGAAGATAATAGGCTGCTGTTAGCTTTAACAACTCTGCTGACTTAGACAATAGTGACTGGGAGATTCCCATCAGACTTCTTATTGTCTCAAGTCCTTTTCACTTCACCCTGCAATCTATCCCATTATCCTCAAACCTGTCCATAAACACTGAGCTATCAGATAACAATTACCGTAGCCCCTTTGTGACCTAATGCAAAAACCATCAGCTCATTCTGTACCTCATTGTGTACTCTGTGAACTCCTTTGTTTACTTGGCCAGACAGCCATTTGCACCTGTGCTCTCCAGGTAGAAATCATATATAAAAAACCCGAGCTTTCATCAGCTATCTTGCAGTACACTGATTGCTGGTTGCCACTCTGATTCCTGTTTGCGTATTGTCCTTACACTCAAGGCTAAGCCACATCACTGCTTCCCCATTGCTCTTCTGGACTGTTAAATATTGCCCACTACCTGAAGTCTCTCTCTATCAATTTTCCCTCCCTTTACCTTTGGTTAGCCTTGCACGAATGCTTGACTGTCTGGATTTTGTGTGTGAGTGATTGAAGTTCCCTCAATAAAACACATTTTAATTTACTTTTTGAATCTCTGATTGGTTCTTCCCTGTGTGGGACCTCATAAACATTGGTGTCAAAGATCTCATTAGGTTACCCCCTTCTTGCAGACCTCCTAATTGAGCTAATAATTCCCCACCTTTGAACAGAGGTACTGGCATCACAGGTGGACCCCCTGAGTCACCCATGTGTTAGGGTAACAGTTCTGTAGTACTGCAGATACTCCTTACCAGCATTAGTCATAATACCATTAGTCAGTACATATCTAAATCAATACAGATCAGTGTCAGAAACCACAACAGGTTTTTGAAAACAATCACAAATGTGGTTTGAAAAATTCTGAGAAGTTAGCATGAAGACAAAAGGATGACAAGTACGTCATCTGTTGCATGGAATGAGTCAGATGTTACAATAATGGATAAAAACACAAGTGTTGATCAGGCCCAGGTGAGATTGTTTGTCTCCTCTGCTCAGACTGGCAGCAAATTTCCAGGGTGTCAAAGAGAAGACTGCTAGTTATTTGCTAACTGAGCCTTGCAACTGCACATTATAGGGACTGAAGCTTAGGTATCTTCTGCCATGGAACTGCAGTCCCACACAAAGACGTTACTCATTACTTGCGACATTAGAGACAGTTCCAGCAAATGGCCTGGACACTCATAAAAACACACTTCCTGTACCACTTTATCACAGCTGATAAATGAATTGAGGAAAGGAGGAATTAACTCTATTTTCTTTGCCCCAAATAGCATAATAATGAGAGGAGGCAAAATAAGATTTCTTAGCAACACCTATGAGTACAAATAGGATCCAGATTAATTGAAATGTCTCAGATTTTGTCCCTGTTCTTTCCAGTTTTATACTGGGTTAAAATAAACTGACCTGGGGAGCTGGTATAAAAAGTCTTTGATTGTATCCAGAACTGACAGAAAATATTCTGGGATAAGCAAAATGTCTGTAGACCTCCAAAATAAAATGAGAAAGAACAAGAACAAAATCTGGGGATTTCTGGTGTTTTTAATCAGTCTGCATACATGTTGAGCTGCCTTTAAGTAGGATATCCAGATTTTGCACAACAACTAAATAGTAACTGTGCAGATATTGGAATAAATCCAGTATTAGTGCAATCTAGAGTAGAGACACTGAAATCTATGGGAATTAAACTAGATATTAGTTTTATTGAACATTTTTCAATAAGTAGGACAGATGTTGGACTTAGCCCATTATGTACAGCTCAGAAAGATCTCTAACATCAAAATATTTTGCTATCTGGTTACTAATTTTGTGGCTTTGCCTTCTGCCTATGTACCTTTTAGTTAACCTGTCAATAAATCCTTACCTTAAATAGCTCTCTCAGTTTGAAACCTAGCATTTCAAATTTATTGTTGTCGCTTTCTTATTTACACCCTTCTTTATTCTCAGAATTGTGAATTATTTCTGCCAGGCTGGCTGCCACTTTCTCTTTTTCAATTAACTCCTGTTGACAAAAAGTGGGTTTACAGATGACTCTCAGTTCTTTCTGAAGCCTTATAAAACTGAAATACATTTTAATTATATTCAAGACAGGCTTTTCTGGCCATGAATGTCAAAAGCCATGTATACACATGGGGTTTCCTCATAAGGTAACTGCAGACAGACAGACATAATTAACGCACAGCTTATTCATCTGCCACAGCAGGCTACTGGAGAGCTAGGGGGAAATCTGCCTCTCTGAATTGCAGCCTATTTATTTTATATTGATTAGCTGTTCCGGCAAGATGCATCTTAATTCCAAAAAAACTATACCTTCAAGCAGTTATAAGTTACCTCATGAGGATTCATACATATTTAAAGAAGGACCATTAGAATCAGATTTATATATTTATTTATTTAAGGCATGTCTTAACTGCCTTTCAAGACTGTAGACTTCCAAAAATGGATTTACAATATAAAGTGTATAATTCCACATCAGTTTACTTATATGTATGTCTCTATGGTTGTTGTTTTTTTTTTACAGTTTGATGCTGCCCAATAACCAAAGTTTTCTGAGCCATTTGAAAGGACAATAAAAAGTATAAAATATAAAGATGAACTCAGCACCATAAAAATAATGCTGCAAACAATAAAACCAACACAGCAACCTCAAACCATTAAATACTTTACAGCTGTAGTAAAGGGAGATTGGCTTACCAGGAAAGGGGGAAAAAACAGCTCAAGCAGTGGGTGTGACTACAGCCACTAAAATAGTTTGTAAGATGTTTGGGAGAATACACAAACCATAATGTAGACTGGTAGAAGGAAACCTACAGCTCACAGTCTTCACCTGGCCTCCATCTGAAATCCAGCCCAAAGATCCTCCACTTTGACTGAATCTGCTCATACTCCATCATGTCTGGAGCGTCAGCTATTTCTCATCATATATCGGGAGACAATAGTGCTGACTCCTCCCACACATTTTGTTTCATAAAAGCCTTTTGATTCAAACACAGAAAATAATGCAATTTTAAAGCTCTCAAGAAGAGACAATGGTTCAGGATGTATGTATCTTTGGAGAAGGATTAAGGGCCAACATTAAAGATGGCTTGTTTTGCATGATTGGTGTAAATCACAATATTGTTGCCATGCTGTTCAAGGCTGGTCCACTGAGAGGTTCTCTTTGTGGGAGGCACAGAAATGCTAGAAGGCTAATGATCTAGAATGAAACTTCCTGCATACATACAGTACTTGTATTCTCCAGTGGACAATTCTCCAGTGACACTCAGAGCAAATCCAAGGTTGAGAAAAAGGACCTTCAAATGAGAAGAGTTTAGTTTCTATAACCCGTATCATGCTTTCTGTATAATAGCAGCTCTTCAATTATATACTTGATATTCACTATTGCAATATCTGGGAAACTGTTATTTCAAAAGAAGCCAAGAAGGAGATTAACAAATCACAGACAAATCACATAATTTTTCACAAATGAAAGTATAAAAATAGAACAAAATTTAATGGTTCTTATGCTTGTTTTTCACAGATGTAATCGAAAGCATGTATGCAGGGAGACTCTGTTCTCTTGCTTGTACCCTTGGTGTGGTTGATGTACATGCATAATTTTTCAGTTGTCTCGTTAGTTCCTATGATGTCAGATCTGAAAGGAAAAAGTGATAGGCATATTAGCTGTTAAGAAACAAGGACCCATTTCTAAAGTATCAGTTAAGGAATATGACCAAGATGCAACAGTAAAATGGTGAGTGTAAAACTCCACCACTGTGACTATGCTTCTCCGTTCTGTGGCTTCTTAATGCAGCTTGAAAGTGCTAGGGTGCACCCTTGTAGTCAATTCTTGCTCAAGGAAATGGGAAGGCTGCATTTGGGCAGCTAGGGAAAAGGGACAGCTCTTGCTGTCCTGGACCTGGAGGCATAATGCAAACAACATAACACTGTGGGTCTGGCAGGGCAATGGTTTGTCAGGGTTGGTGTGAAACAGCTCCTCAGAGCTTACACAGAGTGCTGACAGGGAAGTGTCGCCTTGCTGTGACCAGCCAACTTCAGTGGAGCAAAAAACAGTTCCGGAAGCTAATTTTTTAGGCTCTGGGCTTGTTAGTTTATTTTAGCACACTGAGGGTCAGATAATGCAGCCAGCTGCATACCAAAGTGTAATTAGTACAGCAGTACAGCAGTAAATCAGCAAGGATATCAGCAAGAAAAATAGCAGCATGCCGAGCAGCAAAGCATAAATCTCTCAGCGAGATTCCATGACCAGTTAGGAAAAAGCCTAAAAAGTGAAACACTGAGCAAACTCCAGCCTTTTGAGGGCTTCCTACCACCCCGGACCTTGTGGGGTGATCCAATCACTTTCCCCCTTGGCAACCTTCCCTCGGTGATGAGGCAAAAGAACTTCTGGGTCTGGCTAGTCATAACAACCTAGCACCTGTACTCAAGGCCACATCACTCTACTTCTGCCATCCACTTAGAAAACAGTGCCTGCATTCACCTTGAATATCCTGACATGGTTCTCCCTGCTCCCCCACTGTCCAACTGCAGCCGAGTGGTGCTTGGCACTGTCTTTCCTGTCCAGTAAGTCACTAATTGCATGTGGAGGGGACATCTAGGCACCTTCAAGCTGTGCTTGTGCTAGTGGGTAGAGGGATTGCATGAGAAAGGAAAGAATATCTCATTTTGCAATATTGACTAAAGCAGATGCACCCATGTAACTGAAGATTATTGCACACTCTTCCTCCTCTCATTGGATTAAAAAAAATGTGGAATTTGAGGATGCTCTGTCCTCAAGGCGAACACATGCAACATAGTTAGACCCTAGGTCTCTTCTGGACTGCTGAGCTCTGGTAGTCTGTACCAGCTTTCCCCTCAATCACTGCTACCAGCCCTGCCAACCACAGACAGCTGTGAAAATACTTATCATCTTTGCCTGTGTCAGTCCTTTGTCACTCAGATCCATGGACCACCTAGCAGCTGAACTGAAACAGCACTAATAACCCCCAGAGTAATTTTATATTATCTGCTGTGGGATGGGCATCTTTTGGCTCTCCAGATGTTATATTGCAGCTCCCAGCACCGTAACTCTAGCGTAGCCAATGATGACAGATGATGGAAGATACAGTTTAGCAATATCTGCAAGACCACAAATTGCTCACTTTTTTTGCCATATTATGTGTATCTTCTCCTGGAATTATCCCACATTAGGAGTGCACCTCTTAGGTTTTGGTTTATTTTTCATGGAAGAGATACTGCAAAGTATGTACTTATTTCCCTCCCAATGTCACTGGTAATGATGGAGCCTTTCTCCACCTTGTGTCTTTGGCAATCTTCTCTGAAGCTCGTTCCATTTTCTCTCTCATTTAAAAAAAAAGCCTGCAAGCAGAAAAGAAGTAATCATAAGTGAATGCAGCTTACCCGTTTTGTAGAGGCGTATCATCTACCCAAAGCCAACCTCCTTTCTCATACTTCCTCAGACCAAGCCAGTAGCTAGACTTCTGTTGATGATCTAAAAACTTCCAGGAAGAAATGAAAGCATAAACGGTCTGATTAATGTCTGGTGCCACGGCTCAAGTTTTCTTCAGTTAGGGATCTTGGTGAAGTTCACCTGAGCCTGGCAATAAATAGCCACTGTTCAAAAAATCCACTTGAAGGGGACAAGTTTTTTAAAAACTGGACTCTTTCCCACTGCTATCCAAATCTGATCTGAAGGCATATGCAAGACTTCCCCCTATTCCAGAGTTGGAAAGCAAATGGCCTTTGGATGCTGTCGAACTGCATCCCCCTAAGCCTTAGCTAGCTCGTGATAATGATGAGGTAGTCCAAAGAGAGCCACACATTGTCTAGCTCTGCCATATGCATAGAGACTATCTTTCCTCATCCACAGGAATCTGACTCCCTTGCCAGCCTCCATCTCTTGAATTATGTAAAGGAGGACAACGGGTGGAGCTCTTGGGCCCTTGGCACCCACAGTGATTCATGCTACTCTCTCCCGGTGAAATGGGAAGACACTAGAAGTCCACGTCTAGTTTCAATTCTCCCACCCCCAGAAAAAAAGGCTGCTGGGAAGGGTGTGGTGCAATTTAAAGATAAATCACACCCCACAGAGGCTTCCAGGAGTCTGTTAGTTTATTAGTTAGTTTATTTTTTAAGTACCTTTTTGTACTTTGGAGGCTGCACAAAGAGGCAGTTGCCCACCTGTCCTAAAGAAACCCCTTTCCCTCATAGAGTACAGATTCACATGATTTCCGCACTAGATTGTTATAGCGCTATTATTCCACTTTCAACATCCTCTGGAATCCTGAGGTTTGCAGTTTCAGGACGGGCTGGCCGGCCCCTCCCTAAACTGCAAACCCCAGGATTCCAGAGGATGTTGAAAGTGGAATAATAGTGCTATAACAGTCTAGTGTGGAAATGGCCTCAGTTGCAACTGAGAGATGAAGAAGGCCCTAGAGTTTGTTAGAGAGTAGATCTACACAAACAGATTCATGAAGGCCACGAAGCTAGAGAAGCAAGTCTTGAATAAAGTTTTGCAGAAACACCATCAAGATTGGATTATTAAAAACTATCCTAAACTATGGACATCCCTTGGAACACTGTTAACTCTATTATTACAAAATGAGAATAACTGGGTTCAGCTGTTAAGTATCCCTAGAGAAGTCTGTCTACCAAAATACAGTGACAAGGAAAGGAGAAAATTAGTCAGAGGAGCATACAAAAGGCCAGTGGTAACTCTGAAGGGAGCCTAAATACCCTGAAAGCACCAGATCTCATCTGATCTGGAAGCTAAGCAGGATCAGGCCTGCTTGCATGGAAGACCACCAAAGAATACCAGATGCTACAGGCGAAATTTCAGTGGAAGGCAAAGACAAACAACTTCTAACTACTCCTTGCCTAAGAAACTGTATGAGGTTTATGGGATACCATGAGTTGATAAGCAACTTGAAGCATACATACACACACAGCTCTGAAGGAGGCGGGGAGATCTGCAGTGAAGATGGGAAAAACTGTCCATGGAACAACTTGGTTGTTCCACCAACCTGGACATTATGGAAGAGTGGCAAAAAGAAAGTCACTACTGCAACAAGCCTGTATCAATGTTTGTTCGGAGTTTGCAAAAAAAACAACATGTGGGAGTCCCAGCAAACATGTCAAGAAAGTTTTTCTGTCTAATGAGACGAAAATGGGACTTTTTGGTCTTGTTGTGAAATGCCATGTGTGGTGCAAACCCAACAATACTCATCCATACATGATGGTAGTAACGTTATATTGTGGGGATGGGTTTCCTGGGCAGGTGCTGGAAAAGTGGTCAGGATTGAGGTCAAAATGGATGGAGCCACTTATAGGGCAATTCTAGAGGAAAACCTACTTCAGACTGCTAGGAAATTGGGGGAGAGATTCACCTTCCAGAATTAGGGATGGAAAGAATATTTGTTATTATTTGTACCCAGGTTAAAAATAAAAAAGGTTACCCAACAGTCAGAAAACTCCATCAGGAAGAATAATAAGTGAGCAATTTTGTGCATTTTTCTCCCAGTATTTGAACATACTGAAGTGTTATGGAGGAAGTATTCTGCACAAAAAACTGCTTTCTGCTTAGATAACAATTTCCCTGTAGGAAACCCCCTGCAGGACACCCTCCATGTGTCATCAGCACTGCCTCCCACTTGGACAATCTTGAGTCTAACCCAGGCAACAGAATAGATGGGGGAAAAAAAGGTAATGAAATCTTGTATTATCTTTAAAAGCTTAGATTACAATTATGACTTTTTAATCTGGGCAATTGAAAGATCTAGGTGTCATGTCTCACTTCCAGAGCATGGACTCTGACTCAGAGTGTGAAACAGAGGGCATGCTAGAGGCTGAGACAGGGGGCATGCCAGGACCTGCTGTACAGAGAAGTTACAGTGCCACAAACAGAACAAGAGGTGGTGCCAGCTACAGCAGAGAGTCTTGCCCCTTCAGATATAGAAGAGCACTTAGAATCATAGAATTGGAAGAGACCACAGGGACCATCCAGTCCAACCCCCTGCTATGCAGGAACACCCATCAAACCATTCCCAGCAGATCGCCATCCAGCCTCTGCTTAAGAACCTCTGAAGAAGGAGACTCCACTACACTCTGAGGCAGCACATTCCACTGCCGGACAGCTCTGACTGTCAGGAAGTTCTTCCTGAGGTTAAGGTGGAATCTGCTTTTCTGCAGCTTGAATCCTTTGCTCCTTGTCCTAGTCTCTTGAGCAGCAGAAAACAAGCCCACTCCCTCCTCAACATGATATCCCTTCAGATATTTAAATATGGCTATCATGTCCCCTCTTAACCTTCTCTTCTGCAGACTAAACATACTCAGCTCCCTAAGCTGTTCCTAAGCCCTTCCAGAACCTTCACCATTTTGGTCACCCTCTTCTGGACATGCTCCAGCTTGTCGATATCCTTCTTGAATTGAGGTTCCCAGAACTGGACACAGTATTCCAAATGAGGCCTAACCAATGCAGAATAGAGTGGTACCATTACCTCCCTCGATCTAGGCACCATACTCCTATTGATGGCAACCAACAATTGCATTGGCTTTCTTGGCTGCCGCATCACACTGCTGACTCATGTTCAGCTTGTGATCTACCAAGACTCCTAGATTCCTTTCTCATGTACTGCTGTCCAGCCACGAGTCCCCCATCCTATATTTGTGCATTCCATTTTTTCTGCCTGAGTGTAGGACCTTACATTTCTCTCTGTTGAGAGAATATTAGCTTTGTTAGCTTTGGCCCAGCTCTCCAATCTGTCAAGATCATTTTGAAATTTGGTCCTGTCCTTTGGGGCATTAGCAGCCCCTCCCAATTTGGTGTCATCTGCAAATTTGATCAGCATGCCCTCTACTTCTTCATCCAAATCATTGATGAAGATGTTGAATAACACTGGGACAAGGACAGAACCCTCACCTGTACCCAGCTTTGCAGAGCACAGACAGCAAAGAGAGACCGGGCGTTGCGCTCTCAGAATTTATAACCGGTAGCAATTAATCAAGCCACAGCTGCACTAGGCTTCAGACCTATATAGCTGACATCCTTCCCAGTTCTCAGAGCTTATCTGACCTTCTGCCCTGCTGGATACCTTGATGAATACATGGACTGACCTTAGATACTCCTTTGCCATTGATCCCTGTTAGACTCTGTTTACATTATGTTATGTTGGACTTTATTTATGACTCTGTGCTTACTGCCTGGAAGTAAGTAACAAGCTGGGAGTTATTCAGTTTGTTTTGTTTGCTTTATCAGCTGTGCTGGGACTGAGATAGGACACTAGGACTGTTCCAAGAGGGAGCAAATGTCATGTGCCATGTGAGGGTCAGAATTAGGAATAAGGTGAATTTGTAGACCTGTGTAGATTGTGTCAGGATTAGGCAGCTGTGATGGGTCCTGCAGTGTATCCACACCGCACAATTATAACACTTTGATACCACTTTAACTGCCCTCTGCCACTATCCTGAGGAATTCTGGGATTTGTAGAGCCAGGCAGTAATAATTTTGCAGTGCAAGGGAAAGAACTTGAAGGTCCTTATCAAGCTACACATCTCAGGATTCCATAGGATGCAGCCACAGTAGTTAAGTAGTATCAAACTGCTATAATTGTGCAGCATAGATGCACTGCAGGAGATAGGCAAACATGCTGGAAGATAGTGTGGGTGGAGCAGGTCAAGGGAGATTCCAGGACAGGGAATGCATCTCTGTTGTTGTTGTTGTTTTCCTTTTTTTTTTGGTTAGATAAAAACTCAAGTCCAGGTAATCTGAGGGATCAAGGATTTTAAAATCAGGCTTGGCAGCTGCATACACCCCTTGGATCACATTTTGCCCACTCCATTCTTTGGCCAGTTCCTAGCCACTTGATTATAGGATTATAGGAAAGTGATGAATGGCTCACCTTTTCAGTTGCATTGTCACGAACCACCACCAGGTGTGCACCAAGGCTAAAGCAGACACTCTGTGCCTCTTCCCAGTTATGCTGACGACCGGAGAAATGGAAACATTTTGTCTGGTATTTTTTCCATCCATCTGGGCACTGAGGAATAACTGCAATGCACAAAGCCCTGGATAAGATAACATGGCATTGAAAGGATTCTGTCTTCCCAAAATGAACAGGCACCACCAGCCTCAACTGCTACTATAACCACCTCTTCACACTAGTTCAGTTCCTGCAAGACTCTCCATTATGTAGGTTCAGTTCTATATTTATCTATTTAACCTCAGGCAAAATACAGACATGTTATCTTTAACCACCACTATGGATCATCACATCATTACATCAGGCTGTATCCTACACAACTAAGGCTTGTTCTGCCTTTTTTCTTTTGGCTGTATAGTTCTGAGCATCATCATCTCTACTACCAGTCTGACTACTATTCCTCTGGGTATATGCCACAGGCACATGTTTCTCACATCCAAAGGAAACAGAGGCAAGTATTCTCTTTATGCATGAAAAACAAACCTGTATGTGAGTATTTTGGCAGCTGGCCCAGATTTATCTTCACACATACAGAATTAGGTCAAACACATCCCGTAACCTATATCAGTACAACACTGAGCCTCATCTTCATTCTGCCCAAATAACCAAGAGTGACTTGACTAGCTAACGGCAGGCTTTGATTCTGTATATGGAGGAGATGAAGATGTATGTTTTACAACGGAAGTAGAGTACAAACTCTGCTTACGTTATTTCAGAATGAGCTGAGTCTTCTCCACTTTCTATTTTTGATATTCTATTCAATTTAGCATTTTTCAAGTACTTGTTTTACACAAGTGACCGAATGTGAGTTGCAAGCAAACCATATAAAAGTAGTGTAATCATACAAAGCTACCATAACAACTGTAAAAATCTGAACAATATTGTAAAGAAACAAAGAATAAAAAGATAGCAGCAATCTAAATATCACCAAAAGTTGATGGAACAGGCACACTTTCCTCAAGCTTCTAAGCCAGGGATGTTTTTTATCCATGGCTTATTTGCTGTTTATTGCCTTCTGTTTCCACTTAGTTTCAGCTACTATAAAAAAAAATCATGCATTTAAAAAAATTATTTGTTGCAGTTATTTGAAATGTTGCTATCCAAGGTTGGTGGAATAGCCCAACACAATGTTATACACAAACAAACATTAGAAAAGAAGTTGCAATTTGGGCTTCTCTGTGGAGGGTATTCCTCATCCCCAGTGCCATCATCCAGGCTATTCCTGGTGTGAGGAACTGCTGGGAAGATGTTCATTGGCATTGCTGTGTGGGAAGGGGGGAATCCTGACCTCCTTCCTTGCACTGTGGTTCCCATCTTGGTCGTCCCTCCTCCACATTTTTAATTCTTTAAAATTAGAATGTTTCACTGTAGCCGTGCAATTAAAGTCACATCTAATTTGGCCCTCAGAAAGAATCTAATCTGAGCACGTTCCTCCCTAAAACATCTGAAACTGTGAATCTCAATAAGATCTTATCTTCCAGGGCAGGCGATCAAACATGTTTTGTGAATGATATAACCCAGATGATCTTGCACAACATCTAGTTTTCTGCCATCATCATTCTTAAGACTTTTCTCAACCCTTCCATTCAGCCCAGCTCTTTCAACTACTCTGGGTTTGGACTACCGTAATTATTTAGTATACTTCCCAAACTTTAGAGGCCAAACCACATTTTTTTGGAAGGGGGTTGGGGATTAAAGTGGAAGGCAAAATAGAACCAACATGATTTGAATCCCTACCCCCTGGTTTTCATAAAACAAAGGCAATTGCGAACCTCCTCTGCAAAGAAAACCCTGTAATTGGATTGCCATAAGTCAGAGTCAACATGGAGGCAGGTAACAACAAAGACATGCTTCACTCCTGCATCTGAAAAGCCTTCTTATTTTAGAGTGTGCAGAGTAAGGACTTCCTTTTCTCAAGAGGAGGCCGCCCATTGTGCTTCTGTATGAGTCACTATTTTGGGCCGAGAGAGAGAACTCAGTTCTCCTCCTTCTCTCTGCTCCCTGAGTGGCTGAATGATTTCATTGTAGGGAATGCAAGAGATGCAACAGCATGATTCATCTCCATTGGTGGTTGATTGGAAGGAGGCAAAAAACAGCGCAGAGGACAGCCTGCTTCATTGGCTAGAACTTTGGACACACATGAGTTTTTCCTTATTTGGTTAGTTTATTGATGTGATAGATTTGCAATGTGGTACATAATTTAGGAATGACAGGAGTAGCTTAAATATTAATAATTGCATTTTGTGATGATGCCACGAAGACCAACTGCTGAACTTACATTTCAACAAGGCCAGGACAAAAGCAGATATTGCTATTAACAGGGAAGCACACACCAAGAAGTAAAGGAGGCCAACGGATACTTTCCGAGAACAGCATCTTGTATCGTCAGTATATGTGGTAGATTTGGGAACATCTGTAAATAATCGACATTGAATAAAGTTATTTTTATAGCATAGGATATGTGACAGCAGGGAGCAGGACATACATGACCAACACATATAGAAATGCTATAGCTTATTAAAAATAGTCAAAAACAAGAACAAATGTGACCCCACTACCCTGCAGAAGTTGGGAAACACTGTAGGAGCTAAGCTCAAAAATGAAGATGTGGTGATCTGGGATGGCTAGAAGTCCATGATGCCTTGGGGTATGGTACATCAATACTATCAACTTTGCATCTTCTAATCCTAGTACCTCTGAGAAAACAGAGGATACCCGTGGACTAATAAGCAGAAGGATAAGAATCAAGTCCTGGATTATATTCTGGAGTACATGGAGTGTAGTTTAAGATGAAGAATAAGGGCCTTTCCACACCACACTGTTACAGTGCTATTATTTCACTTTCAATATCCAGTGGAATTCTGGGGCTTATAGTTCACTGATGTCAAAGAGCTTTCTGGCTGACAATTCTAACTGCAGTCCTTAAATGGCAAACCCCAGGATTCCACAGGAGGTTGAAAGTGGAATAATAGCACTATAACAATGTAGTGTGGAAAGGCCCTAAGAGCCTTACTTTGGGTTGCGTTCTTAGCTTATGGAGAAAAATGGGCCTAGCAGGTAGGCCTGAGCAGATAATTGTACTGAGAACAGCTCACTGTTACTCAGGATACATTTATCTTACCCTTCCTCTCAAAGCTGACCGATCAGCTTGTACAAATAATTTCTTCTCATGAAACATAACAAGCTATGGATTATGAGAACTGAGGATGTCCAGAATGATATCAACATAGTATGCTCACTCATCTCACGGAGTTCATCAATCAACACTTTAATTAGATGGTTTGTGATACAATAATTACTTTTAGAGCTTCTAGTGGAATCTATGTTGGGGATGAGAACTGTGAAGATTTTCCACATTGTCTACTAAAACTCTTTTGATTTCCAAGTTAGAAAAATATAACTTATGGGTTTGATGCCCAAGAATTTTTGTGCTATTAAATATCTCTTACCCAGTCTGGGTGTCATGGTTTGTTCTAGGCCTCGTTGTTGCCATCTTAGAAAATGTGAAGGTATAACATTTTCGTAATCCCTTTCTGAATTTGCAAGACTGATCTCAGATCCTAGAGAAAGGAATGGTTGGTAAATGCTGGTTTTCAAAAGTGTAATGCAGACAAAATTGTCATGTAGAGGAGTATTTAGGTGAATCACAGCATCCAACAGTATGCATCAAAAGCTATTACAATTCCTGTAAACACATTAGCTGGAAAAACAACAATTTCTGAAACCACTACCTGTCCGCCAACTGATAACACAGATGCTTCCACCTATGACATGTTGAGGATCACACGGAAGAACTGTGGATATGTGCAAACTGATTCTAATGCCTGCCAAACCAGCACCAGAGATCTAGTCCAAATCCCACATTCAGAGCAGTTTTGTAGTCCCAGCTCTATGGAGGAAGTCTTTTTTTTAAAAAAATAAACCAAAAGGAACACTTGGATTTTCAGCACTGATTTATCCAAACAGAAGGGTAAAAATATTTGGTCTTGGTACTGGAATGGTGTATATTTCTTATATCATTAGAGAGCCAGTGCGGTGTAGCGATTTGAGCACTGGACTAGAACACTGGAGGTACACACTACCACCACCAGCATTGGTGTTCCATCTGTTCCTCATGACCTGTTTCTCTCAAGTGCTCTGAGTGCAGCTTTCATTTCACTTTCTAAAACTGGAAGTTCATCTTCATATGGTTCTTTCTTGAATGAATCTGTCAACCCTTCATCTCTTTTATCAAGTTATTCCCTGTATTGTTTCCATTGTCTTTTATTTTTACTTGGTCATGTAATATATTCCTCTGTTGGCTGTAGAGCATCCCCATGCTTGGTTTAAATTTCCCTTTGAGTTCTTGGATCTTGCAGAAGAGATCTCTTGTTCTTCATTTTTTGTTGTCACCTTCTATTTCTCTGCATTGATTATCATAATAGTTCTTGTCCCTACATACATGTCATTGAACGGTTGAATTCAGGGTTCTGGCTCTATTTCTGTCACCCCTTACTTTTGCTTCTCGTTTGTCCTTCACAACTTGAAGAGTTTCATTTGTCATCCATTGAGGCTTCTCTTTTTTTTTAGCTACAGATAGTGTTCTTTTGCATTCTTCCCTGACAGTGGCTATGGCTTCAGTCCAGAGTACTTCTGACTCCCAGTCACTTAGTCTTAATAGTGCAAATTTATTTATTTAAATATAATCTTTATTAATATAATGCATATTAGAAAACAGATACAAATACAATATAAAACACACCAATATAACATAAAACATACCAACACAATTATAACATCTAACATTTACAATTAAAGTCTCTAATACAGTGGTTCTCAACCTTCCTAATGCCGTGACCCTTTAATACAGTTCCTCATGTTGTGGTGACCCCCAACCATAAAATTATTTATTTATTATTTACAATGCCTCCCCCCTGCAAAGGCCGCTTCGCCGGCCAGGAACAGGGGGGTGAACAGGGAGGGAAAGAGGAGCTGCGCGTCTCCCCCGGAAAAAAACTCCGAGAACCCCCTCCGGCTCTGCTTCGCTCTCGTTTCCGCTGGGGGGGGCAGTGTGGGAAAAGTTTCCAGAGTGTCGACCCTGGCCAGGGGGGAGGAATCCCAGCACCTTTGTCTTTTGTGCCGGGCGCAGCTCGCCCCCCAGAAAAGCACCGCCTTGCGGCCCCCCAGCCCTTCCACAGCGCCCCCCTCTGTGGCGAGTGGGGCAGGGGCCGTGGTGAGGAGGGGACCTGCCCCCGTGCTGCTGCCGCCCCCCCCAAGCTTGCCTGTCAGACGGGAGGTTCTCCCGGTAGCGGAGAAGGGGAGCGATTCCAGTCCCTTCTGAACAGGGGGCAGGAGGATGCGAGCGCGTGGCTCGTGCTTGCGCACCACCACCAAGGAGGGAATGGAGCCTGAGACCATCAGAAATACATATTTTCTGATGGTCTTAGGCGACCCCTGTGAAAGGGTCGTTCGACCCCCAAAGGGGTCGCGACCCACAGGTTGAGAACCGCTGCTCTAATAGCTAAAGAAAGGAAAAGAAAAAAGGGAAAGATAAGAAAAAAGAAGTGAAAAGAACATTAAAGAAAGAAAGAAAAACAAAAAATACAACATCTCCACCTTTATTCCCCAAGTGCTCAAATAGATCTTGACTTACATAAATACTAACAAAAACTATTAGGATAATTCCCGAATCCTTCATCTATTGGTTTTGTTTCTGTATTCTAATCTTAAGCCTCTATCACAATTTAAATAAATTAGTAGTAACCGTTCTCCCTATTACCTTAAATCAATCTTATCTTTTACATATCAAAACTGATGACCATTAAGTGCCCCTTCTTATTCCTTGTGTAGTCTATGAAAGGTCTCCATCTTTTTAAATATGATTCTATAGAATTTTCTTTCAATAAAACTGTAAGTTTATCCATCTCTGCAAAATCCATTAGTTTATTCAACCAATCTCTCAGTTTTGGAGTTTCATTATTTTTCTAATATCTCGCATAAATAATCCTTGCTGCTGTTACCACATATCTAATCAAATTCTTATATATCCATTCCATATTATCCATCCTATCTATCATATTTAAAAGAAAAAATTTTGGTCAGAATACTATATTAATCTTTAAAGTCCTTTCCATATACTTGCAAATCTGGGGAGGGGCCAAGATGGCGACGAGGCAGCAGCTGCTGCAAAGAGCTCCTCTGAAAGTTTATCCCTTTGCTATTCTTTTGTTGTCTTTTTGCATAGTTTATTGTTTTGGATACCAACCCATTTTGTTTTTACATTTGTTCCTTCAGTGGATGGCTCCCCAGAAGATGTTAGAGTTTTGAGTGAACGTGCCAGGAAGGCTGAGTTTTGTTGTTGTTGTATGCCTTCAAGGCCACCTATGAACCCCTCTTTACTCTTTACAGGGGAAGAGAGCTGCAACCTTACTTGAAAAGGAAGAAAAGTACAGCAAGACAAGGAATTGCAGACAGATTAGCAGGAAGGACACTATGGGGAAAAGAAAGAAGAGACAACGCACTAACTCTGCAACACAGGCTATACCCAAGCCTAAGAAACAGCTGAAAGTGGACAGCTACTTAACAAGCAAGCAAACATCTCCTGTAAGTAACCAAAGTAATCAAACTCCTAATATACTGGAGTGGGACTTGCAAGCAGAAATTGAAAGCCAACAACTCTTATATTCTCCTTCTCTGGTGGAAAAGGTTGCTGCCCCCTCATTCCAACAGACTGCTGCCATTTGCTTAGCAGTAGAACAGCTTTTGCAAGCTAAGAGTGCAAAAACTAAAACAAAAACAAACTTGACAAACTTAAAAAACAACAACTTAATTGATTTTCTTTCTAGACAGTGCCTTTTGACAGCACAAACTGTTATCTTTATTTTCAAGCAGCTGTCTATAATTAAAACTAAAGTAGATTTTTTAAAGGAGAACCTCATAAAACTTACTGAAAATCAGCAAAAAGACTCTTCTGCTAAAGCTCAGATTTTCTGTACAAAGTGTACTACAAAATTAGGCAATAAGGAAGTTATGGACAATTCTATCCCCACTTGGGGAATGAAGAATAGGAAACATGAGGACCAGAGTCAGCTGACTACATATATGAAGAGGAGGGACAAACAAATATCTTGTGACTACACATTAAAGAGGAAAAGGCATTCAAACTGCAATTATTACTTTCAGCCCAGTCAAATCACTTTACAAATATCAAACAACAGAGTTAATAGAGGATGATGGAAATCAAAAGAAGCAATAATTCTATCCTTAAGTCAGCTACTACACTGTGAAAGGTAGTGGGTTGATCTGCAGATGGCTGAATGGTTACCAACTTATAGAGGCTGTGAAAGAATTTTACTTATATTTAAGCAACCCACAATCTCTAAAATGTTGTTTAAAATGAAGTGTTTTCTGCATTTTTTCTCAGTTTTCCCCATTCGTGTATTTTGTACAGAGGAACTTAGACCACTTTTAAAGCAACCTGATCAAGAAAATATGGAAATCTTAAAGAACAAGTGTGAAAATGTGACTCCAGATAATTTTAAGGACATTTCATCAGTCCTGCCCCTGAGTAATGAAAGTTCAGAAAGCCAGTTTGTATCTCCTGTAGCAAAGGAATGTGGGAATGATACCCTGGAGGGAAACTTGATTAACTCTTATAATGCCCTGCCAGATCTAGAACAAGCTGATATCCTTAAAAGACTGGATGACCTGAGAGAAACTTTAATGGCAACTCACAAAGTTGCTAAACCACTAATTGACCTGGTTCAACCACCTACTCATTCTGAGGGGAAACATGCTGGCATCTCGGATCCTCCTTCTGCCATGTGGACCTCAGACACACAGAACATCAATACAGAGTCTCTTGGGATAGACCCAAATCCCTCTATTTCCCCCTCTGAAAAATCAGTACAAGATCTGGCAATTCTGAAGGATAAAAAGTTGGAAGCTGATGTCAGACAAGATGAAGGTTCTGACTGCCGGGACATTTATGACTGGCTGAATTCTCAAGAACAACAATTAGAGTCAGATGCTAAAACAACTCAGGAGTAGGAGATGGACTAATGCAGTTTAAGCCACCCAACAACTGACATCCTTACGAACTCTATAGGCAAAGTTCTGCCACAAGAATCAGAGGAAACTGTAATAAAGGCAGTCTTTGAGGCAGAAAGTTCAATGCACAGGGTTGAGATAAATTCTCAAACTTTTCCTGATTCCATACAACAGCAAAAGTGCAGCAAAGACAGGCTAAATTGTGATCTACATGCCTGTTCAGATAACAGAGGACTTTTGGATTCCACCTTAACTGCAAATTGACTGGAAGAATCACACCATTCACCCACAGACCCCAATAGAATGACAGTTATCCCCAAAAATGAACAAGGTGGTATTATCCGGATCTTGATATGGAACATAGCCGGTTGGAAAAACAGAATGTCTGACGGAAACCTGTTGGAGTTTCTTTCCAAGTTTGATATTATAGCACTCCAAGAGACTTGGCTAACTACTGGTGAAGAAGCTTATTTACCAGGCTATAGAGCCTGGTCTATTCCAGCACGTAAATTTATGCCAAAAGGGGGGGCCTCAGGGGGATTATGTATATTTGTTAGGGCGGAGCTGGGCTGGCAACGAAAGCAGTCAGCCTTTAGAGAGGATATCCCTTATCTCCTAGCCATCCAATTCAAATACAAATCATCTGAAGTTGTGCTATTAAACACATACTTACCTTCATATTCCTCCCCCTGTTTCTCACCCGACATCTGGGTGAAATTAGGAAAGATTATTCTAGAGATAAGGATAAAACATCCTAAAGCAACTGTGATTCTATTGGGAGATTTTAGTGCTAGCGTGGGAGCTTTCTTGCATGATTATGTACTCCAGTGTATTATACCTGAGGAGTACCTATTAAATGGTATATTTTGGCATTCCAGTGATACCAAAAGGAATAGGGCTGGCCCCAAACTCATCTCCCTGTTATACACATGCAATCTTTATATTTTAGGAGGCAAAGATAGTTGCTTTATATATCCTTTTATCTTCCATGCTGGGAATGCAAGCAGTGACCTGGATTATATGTTTCCACAAATAACGCAAATTTATTCTCAGATATTCAAGTTTACGTAAGGGAGGACAGCGACCATCAACCAGTTGCAGTCAATTTTTATGGCAGCTGGACCTGAGACCACTTATACCATACTCGCTAACCTTGAAGTTAGGCAGAATAGGATGCTTAAGTGGGCCAAGGTGGATATCGAGGCAATTTCTAGTCTTCTGAACTCAAAGAGAGCCCAGTCCTGTGTGAAAATGATCATCACCCAAGACCCAAAGGAACTTTTTTGGGGGGTATGCCAGTTTGTGTTCTATGTTAAAGGAATCTCTAATAAACAAACTGCCAGTCAGAAATTTCCAACCCGTACAATCTAACTGGTTTGACCTGGATTGTTCTCACTCAAAAAAGACACTAAAAGCAGCCATGCATCTAATTCAAAAGAAACCTACACCAGACAATCACACAAAGATTCTAAAGCTAAGAAGCAATTATAAAAAGCTAATAGCCTCTAAGAAGGCTCAGTATACAGCCACAGTCTGGTCTGAGCTAGAAAAATCAGCAAAAGGGTCAAACTCAGCTACTTTTTGGAATATTGTATCTGGTATGCTGAAGGAGCGTAAACTACCATTTGACATTATCATTCCAGCTTCAGTTTGAGAGGACTTTTATACTACTTCGTTTGCTAACCCCACCCAGGATTCCACAGGAAAGAGAACCATTGTGCAAATACCCACTGTTAGTTCTTCCCCTTGGCCACCAGTGTCAGTGATAGAAATTACATATCATCCAGTCATTAAAACCTAACAAAGCACCTGGTGAAGATTTCCTGCCTCCAGAACTTTTCAGGGCACATATTGACTGGTGGGCACCATTGTTGGCAGAAATGTTTACGTACATAGACAATACTGGGCATATTCCAACAGGATGGGAACATTCCATCATAGTTCCCATATATAAAAAGGAGATAAGGAAGATCCCAGAAACTATAGACCCATAAGCCTTATTGACATAACAGCTAAGATGTATGCAAAACATCTCCTAAGTAAAATTGAGGACTGGGTAATTGAGAAGAACATACTAGTGGAAGAACAGGCCGGGTTTAGATCTGGATACTCTACAATAGGTAATTGTTTCATTCTACATCATCTTATTACCAAATATACAATCGATGGTAATCATCTATTTACAGCCTTTATAGACCTGAGTGCAGCATTTGACTCCATAAATAGAGACATCTTATGGAGGAAGCTGGCTAGGTTAAACATGGAACCAAGACTCCTATATCTGTTAGAGGCCCTTTATACAAATACATCCTTGAAGGTCTGTACTGGATGCAATGGCTCCCTAACTCGGAATATACTCACCGCTAAAGATGTTAGACAAGGGTGTATTCTGGCCCCGATGTTGTTCAATCTCTATGTTAATGATATCCCTGAATTTCTTTATTCTACAGATGTACACATGCCAAAGATTCTAAACAGGCATATTAATATCCTTCTATATGCAGATGATATGATTCTAATGGCTCATTCCCAGGTAGGCCTGAGAAGATTGTTGAGGAAATTCAGTGCATATTGTGCCACCAACTGTTTGAACATCAATAAGTCCAAATCCAAAGTGGTGGTATTTGAGAAAAGACGGGTGAAATATAACTGGTACTTGGATGGGGAACCTATAAATCAAACCGATTGCTTTTCATACTTAGGGGTTGTTTTTACAGCTACAGGGCCTTGGACTAATCATTTCAAACAAAGTTCCACAAAGGCTACAGTAGGTTCCAAAATGTTAATTAAATTGCTCAGTTATAATCACCCAACTTCCTTGCTCCCCCTTCTGAAAGTATATAAGGCAAAAATTACACCAGTTCTAACATATGGTGCTGAATTGTGGGGGCTATCAAAGGCCTTCCCACTTGAACAAAATCAAGCATGTTTCTTAAGGCCTGTTCTGGGGACCGACAGGAATACTCCTGTATCAGCAGTAAGTGCTGAAACAGGCACTCATTCAATTTACAGTCTAACTATAATCAAGGCCTTCAATTACTGGTGGAAGATCCTTTCATTGGATTCTGACAGATTTCCAAAAATGTGCCTGGAAGAACAAATGGGCAGTTCTCAACACACTTCATGGGTCAGCCAGCTTTATCAAATTATCACACATCTTGGTTTTTCAATACAATATCTATTTTCAGTTAGACATCAGGCCATAGGAATATTTAAACAAAGAGTTATGGATGTAAATGCCCAAACTGATATTGAGACACTCGCGAATATTAGGTCCATGAAATGGGTGGCTCAAAATAAAAAGTCCTTTAAAATAGAAAAATATCTCACAATGGGCCTGACCCAATATCATAGAACAGCTTTAACCAAAGCAAGATTCGAGCAGGTAGATTCCATGGTCAGATATGGATGATTCCATCAAGTGCCATATATCGAGAAAACATGTGTCTGTGGGGCATCTGAAATAGAAGATATTGAGCATGTCCTATTAAGCTGCAAACTATATGACACAGTAAGGGCCCAGTACCTACAGACAATACTCGATAGAATTACACACTGGGACCGTAATAAATGGTTAGCCCACTTCCTTCAAGGTACAAATACATATGTTGCAACTAGAACCTAAATTCATAGGTAGGGCTATTCAACTGAGAAGATGTTTTATTGAGCATATTGGGGTTGCATGTAAAGGTGATGAACTTATCTAAACATATGCTGGTTTTGTATTTTATTACCTTTTAGTCTATTGTAAGACAATAACTTATTACTATTAATTTAATTAATACAATATATGCCATTCTATTTTGTCTAATTTATCTTATTCCATGATATTTTATGCACTGTATCCTATGTATTGTGCTTTTTACATTTTATCATGTTTGCTGTTTGATATGGTCAATTGACTACTCAATAAACTTTTAACTAACTAACTACTTGCAAATCTTTAGCCAAATTTTTTTGCTATCTGGCATTGCCACCACATATAGTAAAAAGTGCCCTCATGATGTTTACATTTCCAACATTGTTTATTCATGCCTTTATACATCTTGGCCAATTTACTGGTAGCTAAATACCACTTATACATTATTTTATAAACATTTTCTTTAAGGTCATTACATTCCCCCCATACTTCTTCCAATTGTTCTAATTTTATATTGTGTTCTAAATGTTGAGCCCAATATACCATACTTTCTTTGATCTGTTTGTATTCGATTTTAATAATAACTTATATATTTGGAGATTAAATGAGATTCCTCCACACCTAATAATTTTTCAAATTCATTTATTGTATCCTCAAAGCCATATATTTTATTGTCCTCCGTAAATCTTTCTTTCAATTGATAATATGTTACCCATTGAATTTTATATCCTTCCCTCTCCAAATTCTGTAAACCTTTAATAGTCCAACCATCTCTTTTCTTTTCCAGTATATCTCTGCAAATTTATTTTTCACATTATCTTTAAATTCTTCAGGCATGTTCTTCAGTTTATATTTCAACATGATGGTTGGTTTAGCATTCTTCTTTAGCTTTACTCTAAGTTTGCAATTAGTTCATGGTCTGTGCCACAATCTGCTCCTGGTCTTGTCTTAGCAGAGAGTGTGGAGCTTCTCCATCTTCTGCTTCCAATTACGTAGTCTATTTGACTTCTATATTGGCCATCAGGTGATGTCCATATATATAGTCACTTCTTGGGTTGCTTAAGAATGTGTTTGTGATGAACAAACTGTTGGCCTCACAAAATTCAGTCAGTTGGTCTCCTGCTTCATTTTTTGATCCTGGTCCAAATTTTCCTACAATCTTTGATTCTGCTCTGTTTCCTATTTTTGCATTCCAATCACCTATGATTAACAAGAAGTCCTGCTTTGATGTGTGATCAGTTTCTTTCTGTACTCCTGCACAGAATCTTTCAGTTTCTTCTTTTTCTGCCTCTCTATTTTGAGCATAAACTTGGATTAAGTCTATGTTGATGGGCTTTCTTTGAGGTTTTATTGACATGTTCAGTCAGACTTTACATTGTATCCTTTGACTGCCTTTGCTAAAAGGGTTTATTAGAATTATCAGAAAGAGATATTAAATTAAGCAGAAAACAAATTCAAGAGTGGCAAAATGAAGTCATCAGGATTAAAAATACTAAAATAAGGGAGCAACAGTTTAAATTAATTGGAAGATGGTACAGAACACCACAGCATATATAATAAAATGTAATAAAAATTATACCATGTAATTGTTGACATGGATGTGGAAGTGGAAGTAAAGGCACATATATACATATGCAATGAGAGCATTGTAAGGTGCAGATATTTTGGCAGGAAATAATTAATGAAATAAATGGAATAACAGTGGAAAAACTGGAATTAAATAAATTAAAATGTGTGTCTAAATGCAAAGGATTTGGGTTTTGATAGAAATGAAGAATATTTGCTGAAACAAATATTGAAGGCAGCTCAGGTGGTTATTGATTACAGTTGGAAAGGCAAAGCAAAATGGAAAGTGGAAAGATGGCAATATTATATTGCAGAATATATAATGTTTGATTTTATATTAAAAAGAAATATGGGGTATATGGGTCAGTTGAATGAAGGTGATTGGTTAAGGAAGTGGATTAAACTAAACTAAAAAAAAGGAAGAAGTACAAAATTATAAAAGATACAATGAATATGATTGTCCACATTAAAGGAAATGGGTTTTAAATACAAATTGACTTTGTTCCCGAAGGGTAGGGAGGAGGAGGGAAGGTTTAAAGCAGTATTATACTTATTGGAAAAATCAATTTGCTGGTTGTGGGTGGAGCACTGGTTGTTTTGTAACAATTGTTGGAAAAAAATCTTTTTGAATATATATCAGTGTTTCAAAACTAAAAAAATTCAAAAAAGCTATATCTCTCCTCACCATAAATGGCACCCATTTTTTCTTAGATTTTCATTTCCTGAGTAAAATACTATAACGATCTGACTCAAAATGCCCCATTCCTATCCACTGTAGCTTGCTCACCCCAAGTATTGCAATGTTCGTATATTCCATTTCTTGTTTTACTATGTCTAGCTTCTCCTGATTCATGGTTCTCACTAGGGATGGGATGAATCCAGAATTTTCCGAATCTGGATCCAAATTCCTGGAAGGTTCTGGGGGATCCACAAATCTCATGAATCTCGAATCTTTCGTATCTTTTTTAAAAAAAAGAGTTTAAAAAGCAAGAGAAAGAAGGATAATCTTGGACAAGACACACTCTCTCAGCCTTACCAAAAGCCTAGGCAAAGGCAAACCTCCCTCTGAAGAAGTCTGGCCAGGACAATTGTCCTAGTTTTACCTCAGGATCTCCCCAGACTGAAAATGACATCAAGGCCCTTTCTACACAGGTAGGAAAATGTGGATTAATCCCACATTTTCCTTGCCTGTGTAAACAGGGCCATATATTACAGTACACAGATAATCCAGGTCAAAACTGGCTTTTCTTTGCACAGCTCCTTCTGGCATCCTGGGAGTTTGTAGTTTGATGATGCGCCAGCACACTTTGGCAGAGAAGGCTGTGGCACTTTGTAAAACTCCAAACCCCAGAATTGTGTATGAAAGAGCTTTGCAAGGGAGCGATGCAAAGAAATGTTCAGCTGTCCTTGAAATCTCAAGAAGACTGTACCTCCCAGTCAAGTCTCAAGTCCTGCAACAAGGTAGGCACTTAAAACACACAAACAAACAAACAGCCTCTAGTCCAATCTCAGTTCTGCACCCTGCAGTCTCAAGACTCAAGTCTCAAGTCCTGTAACAAAGAAAGTGTCAGAGTTGGCAGGATTTGGTTCCTCTGCCCAAGTGAGATAGTTCCTCTCATTCAATCAGTCCAGGGGCAGACTCGCACTCCCTGTGGATGCCATCCCTGCAGCCTCTCTTGCCTTCCAGGCCCCTTCTGTGCCAGGAGTCTCACTTACCAGAGACTGTCCTCGAGCAGGCTCCCAGCAGGTGGCTGCAGACTGAAACTGGTGCTTCACTCAGTCCACTTGACCCTCTGGTGCATCAGGAGCATGAGGCTGGGCCCATAACCTGTCAGGGTTGGCAGGATTTGGCTCCTCTGAGCATGAGCAGAGTACAATCTGTGAAGCAAGGCTTCGCCACAGCAGAGGGTCCCAGTGAAGCAGAAAAAAATTCCAGAGGCTCATTAAGTAGGACTTAGAGTCTGAATTTATTGCTGCACTTTAAGATAAGGCTTAGCAAAAACATGCCAGCATTTCAGCAATTAGACATATAGGAATAACAGAAGATAACAGAGAAAAATCAGGCAGCGTCTCCTCTTACAAACAGTATACTGCCAATAGCATGGCAGGTCCAGCTAGAGTATCTAACTGGCAGCTGATCAAGGCAAACACTAGCCTTTTTATGCTACCTTGTCACCCTGAAACAAGTGGGGTGACCCAATCAGTGCTCTGGCGTGTGGCCTTTTCTAATACACAAGGCATAACCATAACATTCCTGCTGGCCTTGCATATGGCTGTTTGGCCACATCGCCTCTTCCCTCTGCTGTCCACTCAGAGGAAACCTTGCCTGCCCAGCAACAACCTTGACAGAAAGCACTTACACACACACACACACACACACGCCTCTAGTTCAGTCAATTCTCTACCCTCAAGTCCTGCAAGGGACACTCAAGTCAAATCTCTAGGCCCATCTCAACAATTCCCAATCTCTACCCTCCAGTCTTAAATAAAAAAAATAATACAGATTAATGCATGCTCAATAAATGATTCTGGAGGCAGCTACTGTTCATGTTGTTTGTTGTAGGCAATACACACTCCTCTTTTTGAATCAGCTAGAGTAGAATCCCATTCTTTCCCAGCTCAGATTTTTGGCATTCATTGTTTACCATAGACATGCTTCTGCAACACAAGACCAAAAGTCTGTGTTTCTCCAGCTCTTCTTTGCAACCTTTCCAATGGCAATGCTGCTTATAAACTTGCAGCTAGACAGAGGAAAAAGAGGAAACGGGGTTGAGAAGCATAAAAAGACTTTCTAAAAGGGAGCTTCAAAATGGGTTAACTGAAGTATTCATGTATTCAAGACACAGAAACTAAGAGAGGAATTGGCATCATGGCAATCTTAGTCCCAGAATTGACTAAAGAAAGGTGGTGAAAGGAAAAGTATGGCTAACATGGCTTGCATGGAACCCCTGAACCCCTTTTGCAGTCTTTGGAATCCCCTGGGACATTGCCACAAGCTCCTAGACCCCCACCCAAACTCAGTTTTGCTCCTCGGTTCCTCACCTCACAATCTCTATCCCAAAATTACCTTGCAGAGGGAGGCAGCAGCAGGGAGAGGCAGCACTAGGGGCACAGGCTGCAGGAGGGAGAAATGGCGGCCTCCAGTGCACGCGAGGTTTTCTGTCAGTCTGCTGGGCAATGTGCCCATGTTGGGTGGGGAAACATGAGAGGAGCGGGATCCCATCCCGGTCCCAAGTTTTCCGGCATCCCGGTCTCCCAGGTTTTCAGGCGTCCAAGTCTCCCAGGTTTTCAGGCGTGCCGGTCTCCAACAAACTGTTTGAGTGGCAGATTTGAAAGATTCCATTTGCCTATTTTGGCACAGTGATTCGGACTCCCGAATCTCGAGTCCCTGCCAAAGATTCAAGGATTCGGTTGGCCCACTCCTAGTTCTTACCTTCCATATTCCTATAACGTGTTGTGCAGCTTTGGACTTTCCTTTCACCTTTGAGCATGTCAACAGCTGGTCTTCTCCAGTAGTTCATTAAACACCATCCAACCTGGAAGTCTCATCTTCTGGCACTATCTCTTGTTTCATTTTGGATTGTCTCATCATAGATTGTTCATGGTAAAAAAAAAAAACATTCAAAAGGGGTTTACCTTGCTTCCTTCTGCATGACACTAATAAGTGTTAGCTATGATGCCACTGTCGTTGTCTCTGAGAGTGTGATAGATGATGCTACTGTGATTGAGGAGCAACTGATTATGCATGGGAGCTAGCCAATGAGTGGGACAGATGATGCCTCTGAGATCGAAGAACAACTGGCTGTGTCAAGGACTGGGCCAGTGAGTGAGCAACTCAACTTGCAAACATCCCCTGCACTCGAAGGTCAAACAGAGACAGAGTTGCCCCAACCAGCAGTGGAGAGGGCACCAGCAGTGATGCAGAGGAGTGGCAACCACCTGTGCATATCAGCCCTCAATCACGAAGAAGACTGAAACGGGCTGCTCACAGGGAGGCTGCCTGGATTATGTTGAGGAAACAATAACAAGCAGCATCTGCTCACAGTGGCTATTTAAGTCTGCCGGCATGGTTGCTCTTTGCTTGCAGCAAATTACTAGCAAGCTCTCACAACCTTTGTGTCTCCTGCTCCCTGAAACCCTCTGGATGGATCTTGGCCTCCTGAACCTTTGGACTGGACCTTGACCTGGCTCGGCTTGCATTTGCCTTGTGTTTGGTATATTTGGACTCTCCGTGAAAGTATGCCTGACCTCCTTTCTCCCTTGCTGGCTGTGGCTAGGCAAGGAGAGATTCCTGACAGAGAGATCCTCTGCCAGAATCACCCCTCACTATTGTTGCTGCCCAGTAGCTATTTGGCATGTTTAGTTCTGCTCCTCAGGAAAAGCATGCCTGACATGGGAGATCCTACCAGCAGTGCTGCTGCCATCAGCATAGCCTCTTGCCTCACAAGAGCATGCAATTCCACCACCACAGAAAGGCAGTGCCATTGGTGGGGTTCTGGAATTACCCAGGTTAAAATGGAGAGGTTTGATAATAAAGTGCTCAACATCAAGTTTAAAAATAAATACTGGTACATTATACCCTGCATTATCCTGTTGCTTTTGCATTACTACTTTTATCCCATTCCTTATTACATGTTTTCTTGTCTGGCAAGCCAAGCACAAATAAATAAAGTAAGTCCAGACAGAAATACATTAGATCATTGCGATTCCTGTGAAGCCAACGTTCTTTGATATTGGCTTGTTACTTCGTTGGAGAAACCCTATCCTGGGGTCTACAGTTTTAATATTAAAATATGATTCTGTGTGCCAGAGAGGTCCCCTGAAGGGGCACATAGGCAGAAATGGTCAAAAGACTGAAAACCAGGTTAGGCCAGTAAAATCCCCAGTCACGTAGTCCTAAGAGACCTCAAGATGTGTAAACCCACAATAAACAAAGGGTCCACAGCCCAGGAAGCCGACTTGAGGGGATTAGCGTGTCTTCCCCAAGTTGAGCAAATATTTCATCAGGTGAGGACCATTTACATGGAGTAACACCACAAAGTAACACAGCCGAAGATTCTGAGACTTTGGCAACACCTTGCAATCCCATCACACAAAGGAAATTACCAGTGTGGAGCTTCATGCCCACTGCAACACCCATTGTTCTCCCCGGGAAAGGATTAGTCCTCCAGGTACTTTTTCTCCTACAAATAGTCCCAGTTTTTGAGTGGTTGTTTGGATCATCCCCAGTCATCCCAGCAGACTGTTGCTCCATCTGTTGAGTGATCCCCTCAGCCCTCTCTTTGCTGAGCCCTACTTCTCCGCTGCCTTCCCGGACCCCGGGCTTCAGGAAAAGGTGCAGTATTACCCCAACTACATCTCTTCAATACCCCCCTGTCCAATTTCCTCCCTTTTGCTTCTTAATAGCTCTTGGGTGCATGTGTGAGTGATTGCGTTGCTGTGTGAGACTTTCCTTCAATAAAATCATTTATTGGATATTTTTGTTTGGTTTTTTGGCTTGGCCTGACCCCATGTTTTACCCGTAAACATGGGTAAAAAGACCCTGCTAGGTTACCCCGCCTCTCGCATTGCTATTGCTTGTGCTCTGGCTAGTTTCCATTCCCCATTGCATGGAGCACATTGAGGTGTCTCCCAAGGGACCCCAGAAATCAAGGTAACAGGGTACTTTGATATTGGCTTTGGCCTAAACAGTGTTTATTTCGCATGGAATGGGGAACCTGTGGCTGTCCAGGCATTGTTGGACCACAGTTCCCATGATCTCTTACCACTGGCTATGGTGTCTAAAGCTGCTGAAATGGGATGTTCCAGTCCAAAAAAAACTTCAGGGGCACAGTGGTTATTTCATACACTATATGAAATGACCACAGGGGATTGTCTCGCACATTATGCGGAATTTTTTTTTTAAATAAATAGATCACATTGGTACCTCACTCTTTCTGCAAAGTACAGGGAAATTTATATGAGGTTATCTCATTATCTTTCCTCTCCATGAGATTATCTCATTATATCCTCACATTCACTGTACGAGATAGATTGGGCTGAGAGAGTGTGACTAATGATGACACAGGATTCCATAGCAAACTAGAGATCTGAATCTAGATGAAATCTAGCCTGTTTCCCACTATACTACTTTGACTCTTTATTTATTTATGCACACACACACACACACACACACACACAAAATTTGGCCGACAATTACAAAGCATAATTTGAATGGCATGAAAGGTCTTCCTTTTCCACCCAGGGCCAGAAGACAGAGAATGATGCAATGTCCACTCTGAGAAGTGAGAAGTGACTGGATGGGCCATGTGATAGAATGTGTGATCTATCCCATGAGTTGCTAAACTGCAATTCTCAACTCCTGTGAACTACATGAACTGTGTAATTCTTCTAGGAAAAGCACTGAGGAAGAAGTCAAAAGAGATACTAAAAATAGACTAGGGTGAACTGGCATGGTGTAGTGATTTGAATATTGTACTAAGACTCTGGAGACCAGAGCCTGAATCCCTGCTCAGCCATGGAAACCCACTGGGTGGCCTTGGGTGAGTCATGTTCTTTCAGCCTCAGAGGAAGGCAAAGGCAATCCCTCTCTGAATAAACCTTGCCAAGAAAACCTCGTAAGAGGTTTGTTTTGGGTCGGCTTATGAGCACACAACGACAACAACAAGTTAAACAGGATGAAGCACTGCTTCCCTAACAGAGGAAGCTCACATTTAAAGCAGGTCAGTCGGGAAAACTAGTGAGAAACCTCATCTAGGATTAGATGCTGTCCTCCTTCCAGTCCAGACCATCATTCTCCCCTGTAGTCAGTTTGTCTGGCTACTGAAAATTTTAGACAGTTTTAGGTTACCCTCCAACCCCTTCAGATTTGGACTTGGCAGGGCAAATAGCTTCTGTTCTATCTTGCAGAGGATGTATCTACGGCCGTTTCCACACTACACAGTTATAGCGCTATTATTCCTCTTTCAACGTCCTGTAGAATCCTGGGGTTTGTAGTTTACTGAGGCCAAAGATCTCCCTGGCTGAGAAGTTTAAATGCCCCTCCTTAAATTGCAAACCCCAGGATTCCATAGGATGTTGAAAGTGGAATAATAGCACTATAATAGTGTAGTGTGAAAATGGGCAAAGTTGTGAACATTAGCCAAGCCATTCTGCCTGTCATCAGGTTTTAATCTCCCTTTGTAAAAGCTCCTTCAGTGACTGGAGTAAATAGCATAATCCATCAGAACCAAGTGTGATGAAATCAGAATATTATAAAGACCTCTTTCACGGTTATTTGGCCCCCAATCCCTCCAAGCCTAGTTCTTACCTGGCCTCTGATACTCCATTTGGTCTTCTCTCCCAGTGTAATGAAGCTCCAGTGTTGCAGGACAGCTGGGTCATTGAACATTCCTTCTCAAGTGAGCTGGGTGGCTATTTCCGCAAAGACAGTAACCCAATTGTAACAGAGTGGATCTCAACGGTTGCTGTTTCTTGCAAAACTCTCACAAGCTTTTCCTGTAGCTGAGAAACCACAGACAATGTAGTTCCCAAATCATGATTCTTGTGCTCCTTCATATTATGTATCCTGTCAGTAAAGGTCAGTAAGGGCAAGGAAGAGAAAAGGATAGGCAGGATTGTAAAGTATGAGTTTGCTAATATATCTGTGACACTGTATGGACTATTTTATTTTAAAGGCAGACTGGCTGCTTAGTGAACCCTTGTGATTCCCATTTTAAATTCTGTCTGTGCAGAAACAAGGGACAATACAGGATATGAACTCAAGGATTTTAATGATATTTTCCCCAGTTCTGATGTTTCACTTGGTTTAAATGTTGTGAGCCACCTTGAGTACCATTTTCAGTTGGACAAAAGCAAAATAATAAGTTGTTAGAAAAAGAGCAATAGATAAATACATTGGGCCAGAGCAGCAGCACCCCTTCATTTATATAGAAGGAAACTTCTGTAGAGTTGTAGGGGGAGATCTGGAGGGAGGAGACAGTTACGTTATCAAGTGAGATAGGAGTGCAACAGGGTGCTGGTTGCCCCCAAATTGTCTTCCATATCCATTGCACAGTAAACCTTCTATGACAGTCCCTAGTTTGAAAATGTTGCTCTTGAATTCTAAGACAGTGAATGGGGAAGCTGCTGTTCAAGGTCTGATCCCAGATGAGCATGCTGACCTGGTTTGTATCACAGAGACCTGGCTGGATGAGGCCAAGGTGTTACCCTGTTTACTGAGGGTCCCGTGAGGGACACCTAAATGCGCACACAATTAAACAAGTTGGGGAAATTAATCAAAGAACACAAGCTAGCAATGCGAGAGGCAGGGCAACACAGCGGAATCTTTTACCCAATGTCTATGGAGTCAGGCCAAGCCAAGAAGCAAACCAGAGTTTAAGAATAATGGTGATCTTTATTAAAATACAGACAAACAGTGTATGCAGCACATTCACACAGATACCTATAGAAAATAAAGGTTGGAGTGGGACAGAGGGAATTTTAAGAGGGATTATTGATTTGGGTGATACTATACCTGTCCTGAAGCCTGGGTAGATCACTGTGAAAGTTCGTAGGTGCGTAGTCTCAGTACATGGGAGGAAGGCTCGCACAGCAAAATGGCAGCAGGACGGGATGGAAATCGGGAGCAATCCAAGGAAGGTCTCAGAATCAGGGGGTTTTATAGGGAGAAATGTGACCACAGGCTATTCCGTACTTGGGGTAAAACAATGAGTTTGGGGCTGGAGACAAAGCCTCCGAAAGGTCAGAATTTAGCGTGATTGAATTAAGTCCGAATCGACAAAGAGGTAGCCAATATGCAAACGCAAAGTGCTTGACAACTGAGGATTCCGCTTGCCAAGTTGCCTGCTCAGGGCAGGGAGTTCTTTGTAAGTAGCATGCATACATAATAGCGTGTTTGCTGGGAGGTCTCCTAAAGCGGCAATCTGGCTATTTCTGGCCTGCCTGGGTGGGGAATGGAATGTCCAGCAATTACGGCCATGCCTAGTTTCGTGCTTGTCTGGTGGCCTCACAAACACATGAAGAGGGATGGTGGAAGAGAGCCAAATTATTGATATCAAAATGATATCTGATGATTCCAAGCTTGGGCAAGGAACTGTGGTGACAAAGGGGTTAATCTCTTTTTACTTTATCGATCAGCTTTTTATGTGCAGTGGCAGGCTAGACCTGGTGGTGGTGGTGGTATGGAGACAGAGTTACAATGGTCTGTTGTGATATCATTCTACTGATTGGGTACCTGATCCCTCAGTCTTATGGGGTTCAGTATGTCTGTTTAAAGGCAGTTGGTTGGTACAGCAAAGGGATTCTGTTTGTAAACTAACCACCACACTGCTTAGTGGTCTTACTTCCTGAGCTAGCTGTGTGATCTTTGGGTTGGTGCTGGAGTTCTCTCAGCTAGTGAGGCTGGAGGACTTCAACATCCATGTTAAGAATGCTGTATTGGGACTGGCTCAGGACTCATGGCTGCCATAAGCATGTGTCTGTTCCAAGTAGTATTAGGCCTCATTCATGGCCACACTTTTGAGCTCATTTTTCTGTGCTAGATAGGTTTATGGTGATCTTGTGGTAGAACAACTTCCTGTAGTTCTGTTGCTGTTAGACTGGGACTTGGAGCCTCTGCAGTGGGGGGACCTTTTTAAGATAATCCACCTCCAGAAGGCTGATGGATCTAGATGGCTTCCTGAAGGCTCTTGGGGAGTTTCCTGCTGCTTCAGCAGGCAATTCTCTCAAATCCCTGGGGCCCATTGACACTCCAGACCTATAGCATTATTATTCCACTTTAACTGCCATGATTCGATTTTATGGTATCCCAAGACTGGCAATTTAGAGAGGGACATTTAGCACTCTCAGTCAGAGCACTCTAGTGGCTGAACAGACTATAAACCCTAGAATGCGATAGGATGGAACCATGACAGTTAAAGTGGAATAATAGTGCTGTAATTCTAGAGTAAATGGGCCCCTTGTTGACCTCTGGAATGCAGAAATGGTGAGGGCAGTGCATATGATTACGTATTAGCATCCCCTCTTGTAGAATGGAGCCAAACCAGACTCCTGATTTTTCATGCAGCTAGTTATGAGCAAGTGAGATGAAGACTAGAACAATGTTAGCAGAAAACACAAAGCAAATCTAACCAAACACAGCCTATTTGAGGGCCTGCTCTGTAGCAATGCAAGCAGCAAAGAAGTAAGTCTTTTCTGCCACCGTTGGATCTGCAAAGAGCCATCCAGGAAAGCTATTTCAAATTGTCAGAAGTTTATTACATTCTGGTTCCCAAGGGGATAACACAGACCACTCAAGAGCCCACTGTGAAGAATTTGTGTGACATTTTGCAGATAAAAACACAGATCTATGCTAGTTTGCATGCTATACTTGATACAGTCCCAGTGAATGTAATTTTGGCTCCTGCTTATTGGATGATAATGGATTCTTTTAAGTTTATACAGCCTGAGGATATCAGCAAGATTCTTGGAGAAGTTGGAGCCATTACTTGTCCATGGCCCTTTCTGCACCGGTCTATTAAAACTGTGCAGAGCAACCTCCAACGGAGGTCTTCTGCACTGTGGAGTGGACTGGGATGGACTACTTTTTGTAGTTCCGCACCTCAGTCTGCTCCGGAGCGACCGGAAATGGTCGCACAGCGTGCTTTTTAAAAACCTCTTTTAAGAGGTTTTTAAAAAGTACGGAGTGCACGACCCCGTGTCGCTCCGTCGCCGTGCTCCGGTGCAGATCTGCTGGGGGTGGGCTTTAGGCTGGCGAGCTTCTCCAGTAGGTGGAAAGCCTCCACTAACCGGAAGCCGCCATTTTGGATGCTGGAGCAATGCGGAGCGACGAGCTCGCACTGCTCCTCGTCGCGATGGACTCACCTGGACCCACCAAAAAGCCGGTGAGTAGCAGCAGGGAGTGTTTCCCTCACCATGTGCTGAAAGGGCCCATAAGCCCATTGCCCTTCTTGGCCCATTAAAAAGTCCAGAATGGTACTAGCCAAATGGACAAAGGATTTCAACAAGCTTAAAGAAGGCTATTGCAATGCTTATGTTAAGAAAGCCTTCCTTGGACCTCTCTGTTGTGGATAATTATTGGTTACCATCCAAAATGCCATTTGGAGAGGGGGGCAAGGCATAGAATGTGTGGTGGGCTCCCACCTCCAGTTTTTTTTTTTTAATCTATTTCAATCTAGTTTCAGGTCTAACTCTGTTCCAGAGACCAGAGACAACTTTAATCACCTTGGTAGACCACCTTTGGCAGGAACTGGATGGGGGAGTTTGTTCATATTGGTTCTGCTGGATCTCTTGGCAGCTTTTTATTTTATCAAACATGGTATCTCTTCGGACTGCCTTGCTTAGGCGAGACTTACTGTTTCACAATGGCTCTATTCTTTCCAGAAGCAATGATACCAGAAGAGGGTACAACTCCTTCTATCCTTGATCAGGAGCTTGGGTTGAAGTCCTGCATGTCTGAAGGGCACTGGGTTGAGGATAGGTAATGTAACTGATGAACTAGGCTATATATTGTAAAAACTGTCAAGATTGTCTACTTTTCTTCTGGCACAAACTTGTTTAAGTACAGCTAGTGGGGACACAAGAGAGGGCCTTCTCAGTGGCTGCTCTTACGCTGTGGAACCTCCCTCCTAGACAGTTTAGAGTTCTTCCATCAGCAGGCAGTATATAAATAAAGTTGGTAATCATAATAATCATAAAAAGTCAGTAGGGATGGTGAAGAAGCTCCCAAGGTCTGAGCAGTGGCTTCCAGTCTATGTGCATTTAGCTCATGATACAGCTTCCCTCCTGCTGTGAACGTAAGAGGCATGTCATCTCCCCCTTTTCTTTTTTCTTAGCTCAGTTCACCAAGGTCTAGACTAGACAAGACTAAACAAGAGATTGGGTCTCCAGAGGCAGGCTATTATTTTGGAGTACTTTTACTGCATTTATTGCATATGGCAGTAAAATGTTTAGTGTTGGAGAACCCAGATTCTCAGAAATGGTGAGTCCCTATCCATCCCTGTCCACAGGTCCTCCATCTTGCCAGAATTCAGTCTCGGTTTATTCAAGCTGTTTCCAAGGCTAACAGATAGAGAAAAGAGCTCCAGAGTCTCCTTCTTTTGAACAAATGAAATGAATAAAGCTGTTTGTATCCTTGATTCTTGGAAACCCCACCTTCATTTGTGCTGTAGTCCACTGAACTGCACAGAATTGTGGATTACAGCAGAAAATGGAAACTTCTCCATTCCCTTTCTATATACAGTGCAATATTCTGCCTTCCTGACATCTATGCGTGTAGTCATAAAGCAGAGAGTTTTTAAGTTGATTTTATTCTTTTGTTCAGAGGGCTTGGCATCACATTTCCTGGCTCCCCACTTGATTTATTCAGCAGATTTCTCCAACACCTTTCAAATATATTCCTAGTTGAATAATAAGATACACAAGAAATAAAATAATTGAATTCCAACAAAATACATGAAGACCATTAAAAGATTGTTAAAATAGCAGTTAGAATATGGTGGTTCCACCCAGAGATGACCTCAGTACAGGCTGATGTATAATCAGGGTACCTTCAGCCATCTGGGTCCTGAATGGCATTAGGCTTTACAGTAGAGCACTGACACTCTGAATTGTGCTTAGAAATAACTCAGGCAGAGTGGAACACCTTAACACCAACAAGTATAGTCATATTCATATTTTAGGAAGAGCACAGCCCTCTCCAAATCAGCATGAGCACCATCTCCCCAACCAATGAATTTTTGACTCTCAAAACCTCACTCTTATAGGACTGAGCTACAGTTTATTGGCCCTCATCCTGTCCACTGCCATGTCTACCAATTCCTACTGTCCACTACCACATCTACCAATTCAACACTTCTTACACTACCAGTGTTTGTCTTAGGAGCGGGAACTGTGTGGTCTTCCATTTATTGTTGAATTGCATCTCCCAGCATCTCTCACCATTGCAATCCATCACTATCTGAAGATTGCACAATTCTTAACTATGATCTGTTTGGTGCATCAGATTCCCATGAGCTTGCCTGGGCAGAGATATGCAGAGTAGGTCTTCCTCTTGGTCACACCAGCCTTACAAGTACATCTGGTGGGTACATGAGAAAGGCCATCTCAGGGGTTGTTCCCAGGCTGCAGAACTGTGTCAAGGGAGGCTAGGCTGTTCCCACCCATGTCTTTCCACTGGCAGGCAAAGATACTGTTATTCAGGAAGGCTTCTAGATATTCGCAGGTGGTCAAAAATGGGGCTTTTGACTGTTTGGTGCTGAGCTTTTCAAGTCCACATGCATTTTTTAAAAAACGCTGTTTTAATAATATGATTTGTTTAATTGTGTTTCAGCTGAGAGAAAGGTGAGATGTAAGTCAAAGACAGACAGACAGACAGACAATGGGTGGCGTATATACATGGATAATTTATGACTGGCCAGAGGAGAGATAAAAGGAGATGGCTTCAAAGTAATCTGGTCACCATTTCTCCTCTACAATATGGATATGAATTCAGCACATGGACCGTCAATAAATCAACTGCAGTTCTACAATAGTATTTTGACACAACGATTCTCAATCAGAAAGGAGACTGAGGAGTTGTGGCCAGATTTGATGTAAACATGCTAAGTGGAAGATGTATAAGGCTATGATAGCTAATTGCATTAACTAATGTGTGCATTGTGTGTATTTTTGTTTGCAAATGTACTTAAAATCTAAATAAAAAATGACATTTTAAAAGAGAATCATTTATGGAATGGTTTGACTATGGCATATTAGAAAACACAGAGCTTCCAACAGAAAGCAGCACTGTTAGATTAGAAAACAGAAGTTGTAGCTGCCACAAGCCTCCTTTAAAAAAAACACACCTGTTTGTGGATAAAGCAGAAGTTGGTTACTAGTTCTTTATTCCCATAAAAACATCAAAAAGTTAAAACAGATTTGAATGAACAGCCTTAGTAACTAACAGAACTTTATGCTTCTGTGCCCCCAGATATTTTATAGCATATCCCAGATTATATATCTTCCCAACTGGATGACTTGCTACCTCCAGTCAAAGTAGATCTTTTTATATTATTTTTGTTAAATGCAGTAAAGTTGATTTTGACTTATATTGACCCTATGAATGAACAATCTCCACTATCAACCACCCTCTCAGGTTTGCAAACTCAGGGCCATGTCTTCCTTGACTGGGTCTATCCACTTGTAATGCTATCTTCCTCTTTTCCTACTGTTTTCTACCTTACCAAGCTTGCTGGTGTCATTTGATCCTGTTTTCTTATGATATGTCCAATGTATCACAGTCTCAGTTTAGTCATCTTGGCTTCCACAGATACCGGAGGTTTAATTTGTTCTTGGGCCCATTTATTTATGTTTTTATGTAACAGTCTTTGTTGCACAATGAGCCTGAGTAACAATTAAGAGGGGACATGATAGCCATGTTTAAATATTTGAAGGGATGTCATGTAGAAGAAGGAGAGGGCTTGTTTTCTGCTGCTCCAGAGACCAGGACAAGGAGCAATGGGTTCAAGCTGCAGGAAAGGAGATTCCACCTGAACCTTAGGAAGAACTCCCTGACAGTCAGGGCTGTCCGGCAGTGGAATGTGCTGCCTCAGAGTGTAGTGGAGGCTCCTTCTTTGGAGGTTTTTAAGCAGAGGCTTGATGGTCACCTGTCGGGAGTGCTTTGAGGGTGTTCCTGCATGGCAGGGGGTTGGACTGGATGGCCCCTGTGGTCTCTTTCAACTCTACATTTCTATGATTCTATGACTATACATTCAAACTAAGCTTTAGTTCATCCCAGATTATACAATGACAGCAGGAGTGTCATCTAAAAGGTTGGACACGATCACTTCTATGTCTAGTGCTTTATTTGGGTGTGAGTCACTGTATGCACTCAAACATCTCAGCCACTTAAAGCTCTCTGAATGTTTGTTTGAAGTTTGGGGATGCCTATTGTTCACCAATAGTAATTTCATATGGAAAAATTAGCATGAAATGTGATGACTAGACATTGGTCACTAGAGGGAGCCAAAGTGCCCGCTATACCTCTACCTTTTCTTTCTTCAACTGTCCACACAAACCAATTCCATTATGGAATCCACTAAAAAGCCTAAAATATGTTATGAATCTTTCAAAACTTCACCAGCTTCTTTATCAGACAAAGATGTCAAAAATCATACAGGTGAAGAAAAAGTGATAGAATCACAGAGCTGGACGAGACCCCAGGGGCCATCCAGTCCAACCCCCCGCTATGTAGGAACACCCATCAAAGCACTCCCAACAGATGGCCATCCAGCCTCTGCTTAAAAGCCTCCAAAGAAGGAGACTCCACCACACTCCCAGGCAGCATATATTCCACTGCTGGACAGCTCTGACCGTCAGGAAGTTCTCCCTGAGGTTCAGGTGGAATCTCCTTTCCTGCAGCTTGAACCCATTGATGGTGTTCAAGTCGTCTGCGTTTTGTCTCAGATGTTATTTTTGTTGCCTCTTGAGATGGTCCGGAGGCAAAGGCCACTCCCTGCTCTTGGCCATGTGGGGACTCGGGACAAAAGGGCAGTAAAAGATAAAACAATTCAACTCCAAAATGGTGAGAGGCCTGGAAGCCGTGCCCTATGAGGATAGACTTAGAGAGCTGGGTATGTTTAGTCTGCAGAAGAGAAGGTTAAGAGGGGACATGATAGCCATCTTTAAATATTTGAAGGGATGCCACGTAGAGGAAGGAGAGGGCTTGTTTTCTGCTGCTCCAGAGAGCAAGACAAGGAGCAATGGATTCAAGCTGCAGGAAAGGAGATTCCACCTGAACCTCAGGAAGAACTTCCTGATGGTCAGGGCTGTCTGGCAGAGGAATGTGCTGCCTGGGAGTGTGGTGGAGTCTCCTTCCTTGGAGGTTTTTAAGCGGAGGCTTGATGGCCATCTGTCGGGAGTGCTTTGAGGGTGTTCCTGCATGGCAGGGGGTTGGAATGGATGGCCCCTGGGGTCTCTTCCAACTCTACAGTTCTATTATTCTAAGATTAGCAGCAGAGAAGTAACTTCCCTTGCCTGGATCTCAGGGGAAGTTACTTTGCTGCTGCTAATTGAAGCTGAAATTGTATCACTTGTCCCCAACTGGCCGGGGGGAGCGGCCTCTGCCTCCCCTGATCTCCCTCTGGAACATCTTAAGAGGCAACCAAAATAACACCTGAGACAAAACGCAGACGACTTGAGCATCCCTTTTCTCCTCCCGTACGACTGGTACTGTCCTCGCCTGATGAAGAAGCGAGTGAAGTCTCGAAGGCTTGCATGGCGTTGAGCTTCTCAGCGGGCCCAACAGGGGTATCGTCTTGTAGCTTCGTGATTTGGTTGTATTTCGCCGCACGGCCAACAGGGCCCTAACGGTTATTCGGCTGATAGGGGAACTTCCCCCGTTCTCCCCCACCCAGCCTTCGAATCTCATCCGAGCGACGTAACACGCCTTAACGCACGGGGAGGGGGCAGGGGCGCTGATAACGGTACGCATGCGTATTCCGGCGAAGCCGGACGTCCGCTTCCGTGCCCCCCTCCGCTTGAAAGCCAGAGCGCTGGTCCCGTGGTTGCTATAGCGACATTCGAACATCCCATCACGTCCACCAGTTGCGCTAGGTTTCGGTCACGTCACTTGACCTCCTTCTCTTCCACGGTGGGTCGTTTCCTGCTTAACGCCTCCAGCTCCGAGGGATCGTTACTGGTTCTACATATCCCCCTGCAAAAGGCGCCACCCAACAAAAGAGCCGCCTCGTCTCCCATAACAACGCTCCTGGTATTACCGTCGGGCGCCTCCCTCCCACCACGACCTCTTTTACAGCGGCCGTAAAGCGTCGGGCGCAGGCGGAAGTAGCGGTGAGAGAGAGCCTTAACGTCGCAGTTTGGGTGAGAGAGATGGGGGGGGGCTCTGTGTGACTGACTGGGGAGAACTCATGCCATGGGCATATCTTTTCCTTCCTCGCTATGCATTTTCTGTGTGTGTTTATATGTGGCCCTGCTCGGTTGTGCAGAGTGACTTTAGGGGAGGAACAGTTCGAATACAGTGGGAAGGAGAAGGTCTCCCTTTTAAGGGAACTTGCCAAATCGAACTTCCCCTCGCTTCCCGTGAAAGGATATTATGGCCATTTCCGCACTACAGTGTTAAACTGCTGCTATTCCACTTTCAACGCCCTGTGGAATTCTGGGATTTGTAGTTTACTGAGACCAAAGAGCTCTCTGGCTGGGAATTCGAAGTGCCCTTCCCTAAACTACAAACCCCAGAATTCCATAGGAGGTTGATAGTGGAATAGCAGCACTTTAACACTGTAGTGCGGAAATGGTCTATATCTAATATATTCGTAGTAAATAACCCAGCAAGTTTCATATTGTCTCTACATGGCTTCTCCCCAAATAGACCTGGTTTACTGCAACTTTGGTTAACTGCCTGGAAATGGTTGGAAATCACCATAACACCTCTTTAAAATTGTGTAGCTCTCAGAGGATAAAACAGGCCCGAAATCTACGTTTTTGCATTGGAATCGAAAGTTTGGTGTCTGTGCAAGCCCGTGCCACTACATCTATCAAATTAACAGCAGCAGCAGCATTTAGGCCAAAGCAGTTTAAGAAGATAACCAAGTTAATCCCGTGGCAACCAGTTAGATACCTCTGAAAAGCCTAGGGAGCAGGGCATAAAAACACTATCTTTCTCTTGCTGCTCTCAAGCAAATGGTCCTGAGAGGTATATTGTCGTTACCTCTGTAGGTTCCATTAAATTGTCATATCTAGTAAGTCTTTATATGCAAGGGTTATGTCTAGATTATGCTTTTGGTATTTTTAAAACAATTTTAAAATTTTTATACCTGATCCAGTCACTGTTCATTTGTAATCCTGTGTTTTCTCACTTAGAGATGTAAAACATTTTGAAACGGGGGAAAAAAGGTTTTTTTTCCCTCCCAGGAAAAAAACCCAACAGATTTGGAGAGTATTTTTTTTTTAATGCAGTAGCTATATCCTGGGGGACTGGGGGCCACATTAGACCTCTTAGACAACTTAGGGGGCCACATCCCCCACAGCATTCTCCATCACAAAAAGAATCTTTTTATCCCTGAGTGGCCCCCAGTGCCCTGTAGGAGCTGTGGAGGGCATTTTCACCATATTTTAAACCCCCCCCCATGGGCTATTTCAAGCCCAGGAGAGACTTTTTTTCAACACAATTTACTTCTGGTTTTGGAAAAGGTGTTTCCTGGGCCCAAAATGGCTTGCAGAGGGGGGATGTGATGAAAATGGAGTCTGGGGAGCCTGAAGGCTACAAAAATGGGCCTGGAGGTCAAACATTCCTCACCCCTGCTTTACAAGCTAAAAGTCCCATTGTTATTCTGAGAACACAAAATGCATCATATAATACCCCCGATGTCTATAGCCAGTTGACCATTTTAATTGCCTGTCTTTTGCTAATCTGCAGAAGTTGGAGAATGTTATTTTGTATGTACCTAGTGCTTTCTCCAGGAGAGTCAGAATAATATATAGTAGAATTTCTCAAATTTGTGTGGTGAGGCAAGGCTGAGAGATGATGACTAGCACAAAGTTACCTGGTTCTGTAGTGGAGACTAGGACCCAGGATGGTCTTATGTGGTTTAGCAGTCATCCACTACCTCACATTAGTTTGTTCATCTGGCTTCTGTATAAATAGCATTTATGAATTGCTATGCAAGATAATGCCTGTTAGAAATTTAGTTACATTGATTCAGCCAAGTGCTAATCATATCAACACCTTTTTTTTCAAATTCTCCATAGCACCATGGATGCACGTTTTACTCGTGGGAAGTCTGCTATCCTTGAGCGATCACTAACCCGGCCCAAGACAGACATCAGCCTCAGTGCCTTTTCACTGCTGTTTTCTGAGATTGTGCAGTACTGCCAGAACAGGGTCTATTCAGTTTCAGAGCTTCAAAACAAACTTTCTGAACTAGGCCAGCAAGTGGGAGCCCGTATCTTGGATGTGCTGGTAATGCGGGAGAAGAACGGTAAGCGAGAAACCAAGGTCATCAACATACTGCTCTTCATCAAGGTGACAGTGTGGAAGGCTCTCTTTGGGAAGGAGGCTGACAAGCTTGAACAAGCCAATGATGATGACAAGACCTACTACATCATTGAGAAGGAGCCTCTCATCAACACTTATATTTCAGTTCCCAAGGAGAACAGCACACTGAACTGTGCCTCCTTCACAGCTGGCATTGTGGAGGCCATGCTGACTTGCAGTGGCTTCCCAGCCAAAGTCACAGCCCACTGGCACAAAGGCACCACTCTTATGATCAAATTTGATGAGTCAGTTATAGCCCGAGACAAAGCTCTGGATGGCCGTTAACTTCATTTGTTGTGAAGTGATCTGAATTGTTGTACATATGTACTTAATATTCTAAAATAATTTCTCTAACTATGTTTGGATGATATAAATTAAGGGGCAGCAAGGTCCAGAGTGAGGCATTGTGTCTCATACACCAGTGCTGACAGTGAATGTTTATAATGTTTACCTAGGACCATTTCTTTTTTTCCACCAAATATGTTTCTTTACTCGTTAGAGACTGGGGATTGAACAGGGAAGGGAACTGATTGTTTCCCTTGCCAAGTGATACATCATCTGCTAATGAGGGCTAAGCTATGTATGAATTGATGTAGGGCTTTCCTCAGTGCCGATGCCTTGCACATATTGTTATCCCACTGAATTCACCACTAGAGAATATTAACTAAGAGTATATGTTGCTGGGCTATCCACTTTGAAATGAACTATGAAGCCACTCCTCATTCTACTGCATCTCAGTCTTTGTCAGTTATAACTCACTCTTTCCCACTGACTGCTCTCTTGCCTGCAGGAATGAGCTGAAGATGGCATGGCGAAACAAATGCAACTTGGAGATTAAATTGGTAGTTTCTTTTAGAATTGCAGAGGCTTGGTGGCCAGCTACTTCAAATAAAGTATTTAAGAGCAGGGGTAAAACATCAGAAGGACTAACTACTCTTGTCTGTCTCTATGAAAAGTATGTTTTGCTGCCCATGTTGTTTCTGCTATAGACCAAAAGACTACAGATACCTAAATTTATTTTTTCCTTCCCTGCCTGTAAGTGCTAGGCCTGGGAACTGTCAAGTAAAGGCTTCTTTGTGAGTTGTTCCTAACAGGGAACAACTGTCCCATTAGACTAGTCAGAGCAGTACATACTCATTTCCTGTTGTATTCTGAAAAGAGAGAAAAGTGCTGTATCTCTCATCATTGGATATTCTTGTCCTCTATAAGGGTATGTGGGACAGGAAAGGGTGTCGACTCCACTGTAAGAAATGCTAAACCATACCTCAGCTCTATATGCATGAGAGAAAAGCCTGCAAATGCTACTGGGGTTATTGGCTGGAAGGAGGAATAAACTGGGTTTTAGTTTGGTTCACTTGATTCCTCGTCTCTTATGTACGGACCTGAAAACGTGGCATAAGCCAGTCTTTGTAGACCAGCCAGCGAAACAATCTTGATTTTGTAATTGGTTTGTTTAGTGATTGAGGAGCTGTTAAAATTATAATACCCATTTTGCACACATTTTGACAGCCCAGGAATCAGATATGTGATCTCAGTATGAATTAACTTACTGCTTCTCCAAGCTGTGTGGGAGAAAGGGGCGAGGGGTAAGTCCCTGAAGTTTTGCACAGGCTTTTACCTGCTCATGCAAATAGCAACAAATTGGCCTTCCCCAACTTGGGTTACTCCAGATGACTGGTTTGCAGTTCCCAGGAGACACAGACAAGGTCAAGTTTCATAGGAGTTTCAGAACAAAACATCTGAAGGGACATAGATTGGGAAAACAGAGCTCAGCTGTGTTTTGGTATGATGTACAAACCTTCCTTTTTTGTTGGAAATTATTTTGTAGCACTTTTTAAACCAGTTTGAAGTTATCCTAATTAAAGGCTCTAAATGTTTTGAAAAATTGGTTTACCAAGTAAAGTGCTGTAAAATGTTTCTTTGGTGATCTTTTTAATGTCTTCTTCTCTGAATGTGTCTTTTTGGTAAAATTAACTAATGTAATTCCTGCACTGTACACAGCATCTTACATGTGACTCTGAAGGGCACTGTGACAGAATGTTGTACTGAATCATTTGATTTATGTCTGTGAGTTTATTGTAGGGATGAAAATGTACTTGTTATATGTTTAGCAATGTATTATCTGTGTTCTTTGAAAATGAACCTTTCCTGTTCTCAAAGTATAGCTCATTGATAGAGACAGGTTTAGTGTTCATTCACCCATACAGGAGAGTTCATTTCAGAATCATTAAATTACATTGCTTGCTAGGTTCTACATGCTTTAGTGGAAAATGTCCCACTAAACTGTTGTGTCTGGTTGAGGTTCTGTGGTTTCTTTACTTTTTGTGAGTTCTACCATGGACCTTCTCTCTAAATGGGCAGTAATTGGCTCTCAGCAATCCAGACTTTCCAAATGAGGTACTAGACATCAGGAAAAGTTAGATGTGAAAGTATTGGAAAGGGATGCTTCCCTTGCTTCCATCCCAAATCCAGGGAAAAGGACCCCCCCTCGATATTTCCATTTCCTCCCTAGGCTTTTCCATCCCTAGGAAAAGTTGATTTGGCATCTTGATTAAAAGATTAAAACTAACACGGGTTTTCCCCCAAAAGCTTTCAGTAAATATCAGATTTGTGTATATCCATGTGAATCAGCCCTAAGTATTACTTAACTTTCTGTGGAAGTGATAGCTTCCTTACTGTCATGGAACTGTCATAAGACTACAAGTGATGAAATCTGTCCTTTGTGTGCACAGTTATTTTGGAGTTGAGCTGTACATAGAATTACAGACTTTTGTTTACATATGTTTTGTTTCTTTGGACTTCTTGATACGATGTTGCATATAATGGCTTTGTTTACTAATAACAGCTGGGAGCTTTCTTACCATAAAATAAACTTTAGTTTATCCTGTAATTGCATGGTGACAGATGCCAAGTAGGAGTGATAATAGAACTGACGAGGAGATGGCTCTCTTTGACACTAGAAGGTTGGAGATAGAACCCAACAACTAATGTGTAAGAAGAGAACTTTAATTGTTTAGAAAATTTTCCGGTAGGCATTCTTTAATTAAACACCCACCATAGACCAAGAGCTGGTTTTGAGGAGATCCTTGGTACTTAAAAATAGATAATAGAGTGCAATTCATGCATATACTTTCTAAAATGAAGAATACAAGAGTACATAAATTCTTCTTTTAAATATATGAAGTATTTAAATATTTATCATTACTGGGAAAATATATGGTTTTCTGGTTGCAGCTTTTTTTCTGTGTTTGCATATATAGAACAGCAAATATCTTGCTCAAGAACTCTACACATTATAGCTATGTGGTAGTGGGTTCTGTATTCCTAACTCCCAAGTTGCAAAATATTAACATCCTTGTTCATCTACTGCTGCCAAGAAGACTGGGACTTGCTGGAAATAGATGACAGAAATTTTGCACTATTATCATGCAAGATCTGGTTTTTATGGTCTCCTTTCTACATTTTTATGAACTTTCACAAGCAAATTCCTGTGAGTCACATTGTCAGAGATTAGTATGTTTTCACGGATCTGTACCATAATAACCATGTATAGTGAGGAAATATAGCATATGCTTGAACATTGTAACAGTGACAGAGGATGGAGCAATGAGTTTAGCAGTACAGCACTGTTCAGAAGTCACCGAAATTACCCTGGAGTCTTAATTCTCAATGTGGCTTTCCTTCCTTGCACCTACTGGCTGGCAATTTACCATCTATTCAGCCATAGTATGGGCCTCAATTCCTGAAGAATCTGCACAGCCATATTGACTACTCCATATTAAAACAACAATTGAATAAATTTGAAAGAACTGTTGCCTTGGGAAGGCCGTGTTTCATGTCTCTTTTAAAATGCAAGAAGTGTGTCACAGATTTCTTGCTACTAATGGAAAGCATGGTCACTTTTGTAGTCTATGTGACAGAATCAACTCTAGTATTTGATAGTCTAGAGCAGCCTTTCTCAACCTTTTTATCCTGGAGGAACCCGAGAAAAAAAATTTAGGTCTCAGAGAATTCTATCTGCAGATGTGTGTGTGTGTACACACAATGACAACCTCATGCAGAACTAGCAACTTCTCATAGGATTTTTTCAGGGAACCCTGGTCAAGGAAGCCTTGGTCAGTGAAGAACTGTGCCTGCTCTTTAGACTGAGAATTGCACATAATAAAATCAGGTTTTCCCGTTTGGTTGCCATGGTCACCACTGTTCCTGTGGATAACTCCTTTATTACTTGCCCTTACGAATTTTAAAACTTATTTCACAGATTTTAACATTTACTTACTGGCTGGAAGTCTGGTATGACATCCTTTCATACCATATTTATTTCCAAGGATGTTTCTAGATTTCAGAAGCTTTCTCAGAAGATAACACGTGGCTTCAGCCAACCATTTTTATGAAGTGTTCCCAGATGAAAAGGCAAGGTGATATGGCAGGAAAGCTAGAAGGGCAAGTGTGGAGGAGTGTTTTGCTTGTATGCTTGAACTGTCAATCTCTTGTCTGTGAGCGGGGCTAATTGTTTGGTAGTTTTGAGTATGTTTCTGTTATGTGCCATTAGTGGACATTAGTTAAAAGCACACATACATGTGCACACGCTGCTTTCTATAAAATAGCCATTTTGTTGTGTTTCAGAAAGCTAAAAATAGATTTGGGTTTTGGGTCTAAGTCCTGTGTCTACCTCTGCTTTGTTTCTTCTCTGAGCCTCATCAGTTTGTCTTCTGTCAAAAGGATACTGGAGCCAAAGAAAAGGGGGTGATGGTAAAACAATGATTTTATCTTTTAGAACCTAACCCCTCCTTCACTGTGTACTTAGATTCTTGGGCAAGTTGCATTTTATTTATTTGGCCAAGTTTACTTTTGTTCTACCTTTTTCCAAATGGGTATTTTGTGAATGGCTGTTTCCACCATAACATCTATTATAGGACTGGTATAACTTGTGCCTGCCCCCGCCCGTGGCCATCATGTGAGAATACATACAACTGAAGACTTGCATATTCTACATGCTTTGAATATTGCTCTTGGGGCCTTTCTGCACTACACTGTTAATGGTGCTGTTATTCCACTTTCAACATCCTGTGGAATTCTGGGGTTTGTAGTTTACTGAGGCCAAAGAGCTCTCTGGCTGAGAATTCTGAAAGCCCCCTCCTAAACTGCAAATCCCAGGATTCCATAGGATGTTGAAAGTGGAATGAGAGCACTATAAGAATGTAGTGCAGAAAGGCCCTTGGTAACACATTAAAGTGCATGCTGTGTTGGCAGAAAGCAGAAGGAGGCTACAATGAGAGACATGTTGAAATTTTCCTCACAACAGATTATAACAAACTTTAAGCCACTTTAAAGAAACTTCTCTTCAAATGTAGCATCCTGTAAACCTGGTACAATGGATTAGCTTCCCATTACAGATGATTTGCCATATCTCTAGCATCCTCCAAGTACTCTGGATGAAATTAGTCTTTATTGTGTACCAGAAGAGTTTGGAAACTTCCCATCTCAGGCCTTGTATTAACATCCACCTTGAACTGTTCAAAGGCACTTATGGTCCAAGTGTCAAATATCTGCCTTAGAGGTATGTCCATGTGGCCATATGTGATTCAAAGATACTTGTGTCTCCATAGATCTATTTTCACAGGATTAAAATAAAAAGAGGTAAGTGTTTTATTCTTATGTGATGATGGTGATCTTGCCATTCCTCCAGAACCAGGACTCAAAGCAGCTTAGGAGGAGTTAAAACAGATACAGAAAAAAGCATGTAGGTAAAAAAACATTCAAAATGTTAAAATATGATTAAACTATAGCATTAAAACCATTGAAAACATATTCATTAAAAATAATAAAATCAGTTAAAATGAGCACAGTTAAAAATGTGTGCAGTAAGTTCTCCAAAGACTGTTGGAATAGAAAAGTTTTCAACAACTGAGGCAAGGAGAGCAAGGAAGAAGCCAAGCTAACCTCCCAAGGGAGGGACTCCCAGAGCCTGGTTGGCCAGTAGGAAGCCCCATGTACCCAGCCACATCTGTGAGGGTGGTGGGGCTGAGATAGGGGTCTCCACAGAAGATACCATTGCTCAGATGTATTTATATGGGAAGCTACAGTCCTTGAGACAGCTAAGATTCAAGCAGATGACTGTCATCTGCTGAATCAGTTAAATTTGTCCCTCAAAAGTTAAGTTTGAGATTCATGTTTAAGACTGTCTAGTGTAGGTTAATTAGGAAACACACCGTTCTGTTCCCTGCTTTGCTGACTGTTTTCTCTCCAATGCCTTATGTCTCCATTCCCAATCTAAGCTTCCTCCATTCCTAATTCCTAAACTTGTTTGGAGCCTGGAATTTGTATCCCATGTATATTTCTTCTGCATGTTCAACAGCATTTTGAGGGGACAGTTACAGGTAAAGATATAACCAACTGAGCTTGCTCAGAGGTGATTGGGCTGAAGACGGTGCTGATAGTTGCCTCTGACCTGGTTGCAAACCAACTGGCAACTCATGGAGTTCCTCTCAGGATGGTAACAGTAAACTGCAAGATGGTGGCATTCTCTGAATTTGGGATGGCACAGGCCAGCCTTCCTTTCAGCGCAACTGCAAGTTCCACTGGACTTCTGGATAACTGCAGGTAAGATCAAGCTGCACATGAGAAATAGCCAAGAGAAAATAGAGATGAGGTTGAAAAATCTAAAATGTTTATGCCTTCTTTTGTCACCCAAATTAAGTGGTTAGCACTTACAACAGGAACATCCTAATATTGTACCTTCAGGGCTGCACTCTCTAATGATACTTTTACATAGTAAACAGAACTAACTCTTCTGCTGCTTATCAGATAGAAAGGAAGCTGATTTTGATAAGAAACATAAGCATCTCTCCCAAGAACTGCTGCTACTGATATAGCCTCACACTGCCATGGATGATGGGTACCAGAATGAAGACTACTACAACGAAGAGTACCAGAATGACAGTGTTTCAGAGAAATTGTCTCATACCCAAGAAGTGCATTCAGGACCAGAATGTGAAAGTACAGGTGACGGGGAGGATAAGAAGGGATTCTCAAAGGGTCACTCTAGTTCTAGGCGTGTTGACTCCACAGGCAAAAAAAGAACTGACCTAGGTAAGTGTTTCAGTCAGACAGGAAGTCTTATTCCTAACTCTGCTGGCAACATTGTGCAGCCACAGTTCTCAAAGGGCAATGAAACACCTTGGGGCAGAATTCAAAGATTATTTTAAATCTGTATGGCAAGAGTGAAGACCCTTTGACTCTCCAGATGTTATAGGTACAAGTCCTACAGTCCTTACAATTGTCTATAGCAGTTGGGGCTTCTGGGAGTTGAAATTTAAAATTTCTGGCAGACCAAGGTTTTCCCAAACCTGCTGCATGAAAAAAAAAAAAAATTAAAAGGTAGAGGTTTTTTCCTTAAAGAATCTCAATGTAGTTTAGCAAATGTCAGCTGCCTTTTTGCAAACACAAACTTTCTTAATAAATATGTCTTTTTAAAAAGTATCAGCTATTGCATATTTTAAAAGCATGCATCCCTTAATTGCTAATGGACAATGTTGCTGTGTCTTAAAGGGTAAAATTTCCTTGAAAGAACAGAGGTTTTAAGGTGTATAATGAGTATGATTGGGAAAGAAAAACTGTTTAGGTAGTTCAATCTGGACAAAAGGGCACAACTGGTCTCACAGCTGTGTAATATGTTTATTGTTATGGAAATGGTGTGACATGTTTCTGCTTTGAAAAACAGCTGGGCTTTGAGATGGTAAATTTAAAATGGGAAAGGGAGGAGAAATAAATAAAAAAGCATGACACTTAACATAGTTTCTCATAGGCTTATGCAGAACACACATGCACGCACACACACATGGCCACTAAATAATGGTGATGGGAAAACAAAGAGCTCAGAAGGAAAATGGTATCTTGACTGCTTCTTAATTTTATAACTTTTTGTTGTATGTAAAACGCTGCCTATAGAACACTTTATTATGCAACTATATTTAAATGTGGGTTGGTAGTTAAATACAGGAAAGGAACAGCTCACCAGCCTACGTTTTCTTTGGCTGGCCTGGCAGCAGTATAGCTTCTGATTTAAGCACCGTTTGTGTGTACGTGCCTTCAAGTCGCCTGCTGACTTATGGTGACCGCATAAGTTTCATAGGATTTTCTTAGGCAAGGAATACTCAGAGGTGGTTTGGCCAATTCCTTCCACTGAAATACAGCTTACAGCACCTGGTATTCATTGGTGGCTTCCCATCCAAGTACTAACCAGGGTTGATCTTGCTTAGCGTCCAAGATCAGATCTGGTGCCTTTAGGATATTAAAGCACTGTAGAATATGAAAAATCAGGGGTAGTCTGGCCTGGAAGAGCTTGGAAACAGGCAACAGCACTTTCAAAGACTCAAAGCCAGGCCAGCATAGGATAGTGGTTTCAGCACTGGATTACGATGCTGAATCAAATCCCTGCTTGGCCATGGAAACCTACTGAGTGATCTTGGGGAAGTCACACTCTCTCAGCCTCAGAGGAAGGCAAAGATAAACCTGTTCTGAACAAATCTTGCCAAGAAAACCCTGCTATAGGGCCATATTTGGATCAGGATAAGTCCAAAGTGATTGGAAAGTACACAACTTTTAAAGACTTACATTTATTCATTAGTGACTGCTAACTCCCCCCCCCCAATATGGCTTCATACTTTTTTCTTACATTCTCCCCCGATCCTCACTTGCAGGCATTGGTCTTTCAAATGTATATGATTCCAGCATCCAGGCTGGGAGTGAGACTTAACAGACAAGGGGAAACTATGCATAACTTATATTGGCTTAATACAGATGAACCATTAAATGATTCTTACTTTAGTTGCCTTTCTATTAAATTTTTATTATTATTATTATTTATTTATTTATTTTAATGAATTTAGGCCTAAGGATCTCTTATCATACAAGGCACTATAGATAGCCAGGGAATTATCCGTGGACTGTTGGGTGCATCTTAGGAATCTGCCAACTAGTACCTGTCTACTACCATGTCAATAGTTTTCCAGCTTCTTGAAAAGGAACATATGGCACAATCAGAGTTGGTTTCTGGGGATTGCTTCACAGGCTGTGTTGTTTCATTAATGGAAAATTCTTAAATGGAAAAGAATTTGAAAGTTTTTAGGTAGATTATTATGAGAAAATATTCCTGTGCTTGTGTATATCACACATCCTCTATATGCAGATTTAATATTTTTATTACGTGAAGAAGCAGCATAATATGTGAAGAGATATTCTTTTGACCTGTGGCAGGAGAAACCAGTTCTGACGTCCTGGGGAGTAGATTAATCTTCATCTGGATTGTTGTGGGCAAGGCACTCCAACCGAAGAGTCACCAGTTGGCATCTCAAGTGAACAGGCAATCCCTTAGGAGTGCTTTTTTCTGTCCCCAGATTTGGTGACTTCAGACCAGGGCTACAAGAATGCTGTTAAACTGGAATACGAGGCCATCCCATTTTCAGGTCTGCAGATGAGGCAGCTGATGCAAGAGGGAGCAAAAACTGAACCAGGTGAAAAACTCAGTGCACCTCTGCAAATTACACTTGCAATGTCCAGAATCCTCCAGAAAGTATGTGAATATAACTAAAAGAGTTTGTCATATGAGAAGCAAGCATTGTGAGGCATTCCAACAATAAATCATGGAAATTATTCAGAGAATCATGTGGATTATTTGGTAGTCATGTATTATGGTTTCCTGCAGACAGTGGGAATCTTTAGTGCATGTCCTCTGTCAGCAATCACCACTTTATAAACTGAATAGATAGAATCTGGGCTGTGCCCAGGAGAACGAGAACCACTCATAGTACAGAATAGTCACATGATGTACATTGCTTAAAACCAGCTATTATTTATAACATTCAAGATTTCTTATAAATCACTAGGAAAGTTCAGACAAACAAATAAATAAAAATATTAAGGCCAGAATCATACTGGGGCACTATGCTAATTTAAAAATAGTTGTGCAGTCAGAGGTGCTTTCTTAGAGGTGTGTGAGCATGGTCCCTGATGCAGCCAATAATTTTATCAGCTCTCACACAGCCCTCTCTCTTTGACTTGGTGGGTGGGGAGCAAAGTGACTGGTGCCCAATGGATGAGTTCAAGGCTGTGGCACCCACGGTGGAATCCATTGTGCACCTGTGAGTTCTGGCTCTACACATTTGCATGGAAATAAAAACAATTTTGTTGTAGAAAAAGGCAATTTCTAAAATAACGCAAGGATCTCTTAGGATATAGGTGCCTGGACACTGATAGAGCTATATATTTAGAAAGAAACAAGAAAGGAAGGATACTGCAGTAAGTAACATCAATCCCAGTAGGTTCTACAGTTCCCAGGTTGGGCTATGCGCTGCTGCTACATGACCCATTTACTGCTCTCTGGGAGGCAAGTTGTGGCATTCTCCTGGAAGGATGATCTGGCCTCTGGTTCAGTCCTAGTTACATCACTAATGTCTTCCTTTGCTCATAATTAAACTTCTCTTAGCCTTGTTAGCCCAAAACATGGGTGATTCAGGGGCCCACCCATGATGCCAGTACCTCCATGTGACAGAGGGAAATTAATTAGTTCAAGTTAGGAAGCCTGTGAGAGGAGGGTAACTTAGCAAGATCTTTCCACCAATGTTTACAGGGTCTTGCAGGAAAAGAATTAGCCAGACAATCCAAAATGTAAACTAAAAATGTGCTTTTACTGAAAGATTTACACATGCACACAAAAGATCCAAACAGTCATGCACTCACACAAGGACTAACCAAAGGTAAAGGGAGGAAAGTTGTGGATAGAGGAATTTTAGGATTCGGGTGATAATTACCAGTCTGAAGACAAGTGAGGAAAAGCAGTGATGTGGCTTAGTTAAGCGCCTAAGGACAGTTCTTGTTCAGGAATCAAAGTGACAGTATGGCATTCAGCAAGGATAGAGACTACTAGAGACTGCTGAACACAGAGATTTTTTTATACCCCAAAACTACCCTGCAGATATGGGTGTGAATTGCTCTCCCAGACTAGTGGATAATGGGATAATTTGCAACACAAACAATGAGGTCTGGATGGTGCTAATGGTGTTACTGTTTAGGTGACGAGGGGTTAATGGCAGTGGCGTATCTAGCATAAACAGCATCCAGGGCAAGTATGAAAGTTGTACCCCTACATTCTTACCCCTATCCCCACCTCTACCCCTACATGGATGGCTCTTTGGTGCCTCCCAGCATTGGTACCTGGGGTGCTTACTCTACTTGCCCCACCCTAGATACGCCTAGATACCATAATGGCAGGGAAACATCCAGGCGTGAGGAAACAAGTTTAAAACAATCATAGTTTGGTGGGAACTTCACCTTTCTGCACAGAGATGTCCAGCTTTAGCATAAGTTTGTTATCTCGAGTTGCCTTGCAATCTGCCTGACAATGACTTTGGTTTTGCCTAGGAGGGGGCATGGCTGACTTGCCTTGCAATCTCATGTTTACCATCAATAATTTTCCAGCTTGACCTTCCAGTAACCTCAGGTTCCATTTTATATCAATGCCAATTAATGCAGTGCCACTTAAATAACATTTGCCAATTAAACCATATCAACCTTGGGTGTGCGTAGAGCTGCAACGGCCTCTCTGTTAGAAAGACCATCTGGTGGAGCTCATTGGTCTCAGTAGTTGGGGAACTTGCTGCTATGTCTCCCTCCCATCTAGTATCTTCTTCCTAATCTGAAACAAATATCCCTTTGGGAGGCACTCAACCTGCATTCTGCCTAGTATTTGACAGTCCTGCTCCCCATCAGAACCATTGGTTCTGCCTTTACTTCTAGAACTTGAAAAACAACAACCAAGGATTCCAGAAGCTGAGCCCTGCATGGATGGAGAAAGAATCCGAGGTGGACCAATGGAGGCTGAAAGATGGGCAGATGCAGATTTTAGAACCACCAGGAGTACAAATGTTACACATTCTGGGATCTAATTTGTAGGCCCTGTCTCCGTTCAAAATGAGACACTGATGGAGAAAATTGAGAATGGTGGGGGGAAAAACATATTCAAAACAGCAGTTTCTTAGTATATAATGATAAGCAAAATTTTGATATCATCTTGAGAAGCCTGAACAGAGCTTCTCCGTCTAATATCTCTTTGTGTTTCCCCATAAAAATCCATTATTGCAGCCACACTTGAAGATGGGCAACCACAGCACAGTGAACAGTATAAGCTAGAAGCTCCACCCCTGACTGCTAGAGGTTCTGCTTAGCTCTTGGCAGCACCAAAACCTTTAAAAAATAATAAAAAAAAACCAGAAATAAAGTTTCCTCTATAATGACACATGTTTTGCCCTAAGGATGTAGAAAACGTAGGATGTCAGGTTCTGTCTTTCCAATATTCCTATACTGATGGACCTTTTTAAAAAAATATTCCAGCTGCATGTCTACAAACACAGGAATTAATCCATTGGTAAGTGGCATACTTAGTAACCATTAATTATCCTGTTTGTTGTTAGCCTCATATATTAGTGCCTTGAACTCTACTGCCCCAGTTATCCATAACCAACCAAGAGAGTTTCCTCTCTTTCTCATACAGATAAGTGGGTACTCTGTTAATCTTCTAAAATTTTAAGTAAATCTGCTCTGTAAATCCTCAAGCCTTCCTATGACTTCCAGAATGATTGTTGTTTGCAGCACCAATTATATTCCTGGATGAAAAGGAAAGGAGAGCCTTTGGCAAGAGACACTTCATCATCTTCTGTGTTGTCCTGTTCTGCTCCCTAATGATGGTGATAGCAGCCCTTGTGATGGCAAGCCTGAAATGTAAGTCTACTTCTCAAGCTCAAGCCCAGGGTACCCCCCCCAGTGTATTTGAAATGCAGGAGGTGCATGTCTGTCTCTCTCTCTTCCCCTCCCTCCCTCTCTCTCTTCTTCTTCCCCTTCTCCCCCGCCCCTGCAAAACTGATGCTATGTCTATTTTGCACTGAAGTTTCTGTAACTAAGTAAAATGGGCAACATTGTGCAGAAATTAAACAACAAAATATTGCTTGCATTCATTGACATGGCTGTTGATGAACTGCTCTTAGTTCAGTCAACTCACAGAAAATGAGAGAAGAAGAAATGGGCATACTCCTTTCTTCTGTACCCTATGGAAAGCAAAAAGGAGGGTAGAGGGGACTTGGGGATAGGTAGAGAGGCAGTTGAATACTTGGTCTGTCTTCTATTTCCCCAGTAGCTTCTCATGCTCTGTGTTCCATGGAAAAACAATGAATGCTTGTGATGCCCTAGGATATCTCCACTCATCACTCTGTGTACTGAGTGAGGTTTGGTCTGAGAATTAACTGAATGCAAGTGTAAAATGACCTCTGTGACTTTCCTTCCAACATGGTGATCCACCTTCTGGATTGCCAAAAAGGAGGCAGGTATCCAAGGCTGATGTCCTATGTCCATTGTTTGAATTTGCTCTGAAATAGGCCTGAATGATATGAATGACTTTGGATGCCTATCTAGTACTGGGTAGCAATGGGGAAGCTCTTGTGTGAAAGTACTGCATAATGTGATATCCATAAGCTCAGAGAGTCATGTATATTCTCCATTTAGCTGAGTATTCTTCAGTGGTGGTGTCTATTGCCAGGGAGAGAACATCCCAGGACCAGTGGGGTGTTTAGGATGCACTTAACTCTGGGTTGCATTCTTACAAGGCTCCATTCATTACAGGCTTTTCTGAGTGTCCACCTGAGTGGCTGGATGTCAAAAAGAGTTGCTACTTCCTCTTCACAGACTCAAAGAAGTGGCATGAAGGAAGACATATGTGCAAAGAGTTGGGAGCAGATCTGATAGTGATTGAAGACAAAAAGGAGCAGGTGAGTTTCTAGCATTCTGTCTCTCTTACATAAGAAATGGAGCAGCTGAGAGTGGGACATAGAAGGACACCTTTACTTGCTGTTCTTTCAGACAAACTCAAGAATGAGTGTTCAGTGCATCTGAGTAGATGTCAAGCTACCTTTCCATAAAAGCTCTTTTACAATCTGATCCCAAGATCTTTGATGATGGGCCATTCCACACATTAAACAGGATGAGGTTGGAATAATGACACTCTGATATCAACTGCAGCAAATACAGCTGTAATGTTGTGGACTAAATTCAAGGTCACCAAAGAGTTGACAGGCAAGTTTCAGGATTACATTACAAAGGACTTAGAAAAGAGCATAAGAGACAACACTAATGCAATGGGAGCAACCTCTGTGTGAGAAAGTGTGAATGTTTCCAAATCCTTCAAAGGGGAGAGGATATAAAAACAGAGAGCTACAAGGTATGAGGGACCTGGTTGGGACTGAGGCAAAAGTAGGCAAAAGTGTGACTTACCTTGCTAACCCTTGAGAGGCATGGTCAAAGGCTGGACAAAGAACTTCAGATTCCCCACAAAACTGAGGACCCAGATTCCCACAGTGGCATAGCTTGGTGCAAGTAGCGGAGGGGCAGGGGTGAGGAGGGGCGATGGCACATAGGGGAGGGGTGATGGCAGGCAGAGGATGGGCGACAGCAAGCAGAGGCAGGCAAGGGGCTGCAGTGTCCCCCAAAAAGTGCCACCCAGGGTGGACCCCCTCACCCCCCCATCCCTACACTATGGATTCCCAAAAGCATGAGTTCATAACAGTATCATGTTAGGACTTATCTTTCTTTTTTTTCCTTGGATGAAGATGATTTAAGATTTAATTAAATAATTTGCAAACTTTCCATACTATGCCTGAAAACAGGACAGTAACTTGCTTGGAATAAAGTTTTCATAGACAACTCCCTTTTTCCATCTTTTTGCAGCCTGTGCTTGGTGTGCATGTATCTAAGAATTTCTGTTCTCCCATGGGAGGAAGGGGGAAGGTGTCTCTCAAGACAGAGGATGGTTAACAACTGCTCAGTGACAAGTGCCCCTGCCACTGTCTTTGGGGAGTGTCGCTGGGATGGGTGTTGAGGTGCAGTGGTGACAACTAATAGAAACCTGAGGTCTTTCTTTTCTACTCTAGTGTAGAAGGCAGGAAGAAACTTCTTAACAGAGAAATGGCAAGCTAAGGTGGAAGAATTCTGGTCAGTACCATTTCTGACTGCTGGTTAGCAGTCTTATTCCTGATCACCCCATCACAAGAGTGAACAAATTCATGAAAGGAAAAGGTTATACTGAACCATTCCCTGAAGCATCCATTTTTCTATATGAAGGGAGGTTTTTTGCGTGCATGTGTCCAAAGAAATGTAGGACTGAGTGATGATAACCTTCTCACTTTCACAGCCCCATCTGTAGTATGAAGGGCACAGTCTGATCTTCCACTGTTATAGGTAGGGCCAGCGCCTGGTAGCCTCCATAGAGTAGCTGATTCAGTAGAAGGCACTTTGCTTAAGGCCTCTTCAGAGATCCAGAGCCCTTGACTGCAATATCCTATCATTCTGCATAATGGACAGAATGGCTCTGTTGTGTGGTTTACACATGTAGCTAAGTAGGATGCTGAAGGCAGGGTGAGATGTAGTAGGTGGTAACAGTGGTATGGCAGACTTTGTGGAAGCTCCTTTGTGGTTTGGATTTAGAAACACTGGGCAGCAGGTACCTGTTTTCACTTTCCTGAATTATAAAATGCACTCTGAACATGAAGACTTCTGGATTGGATCTTCTTTTGGATCTTCTTTTTAAAGATCTGATCCTAAGACTTTTGCCATTGCACCATTCTGCCATATTTTGTGCTATATTAGGCAAAATGAGGTAGGAAGATAACTGATGGTTAGCAGTCTTATTTCTGATCACCCCTTTGTGGAAAGTGTGCGTGTAGGGGCGGAGAGGGCAATATTTTTGTCTAGTGAACTAGTGTATGAGAGGAGAAATTTGTGCTAAATCTTTTCCTGATGGATCTGTTTTCTGTTTTCAGTAGACAGCACTATCAAATTGTTCTGCATAATGTGTAAAAAGTTTCTGATGGTCAGTTTACACATTTTCCCCATTTTTCCCTAGGATTTTCTGAATTATAAAATACATTCTAAACAACAAGAGTTCTGGATTGGCTTGCGTTATTCCAATGGGGAAATGACGAAGTGGGTGAATGAGAAACACGTATTATATCAGTAGGTTGCATTATTCTGTGGACCTTCTATTACCTTCACTTGAATACATGAGAGAGGGAGACAGAGATAGAGACAGAGACAGAAAGGGAGAGAAAGAAAGAAAGAGGGAGAGAGAGAATATGAGAGAGAGAGAGAGAGAGAGACAGACAGACAGACAGACTCAAGCAAAGGCTTGAGCACCGAACATAATATAAACAAAAAAACTGACAATATTATTAAGTTGAAAAAGTGACAAATATATGAATGCTATCCTTGTTTGAGAAGTTCAGGGTTTGGAGTATAGATAACAGGAGCTGTCTGTCTGGAAGAACTTCTGATATTTAGCCATGGTGGACTTCATAGGTGGTACATGACACCACAGGAAAGCAGAGGAGAGTACTTTGGGAAACAGCCCCATGCAATAAAGGTGTCTGAATAGTGATTTACAAAGATTAAGAGGTCAGAATCATATTGTTATGGAGCTGTAAGTCTAGTCCTCCCTTGTCGAAGCACTGGAAGTAGTCTGAGGTGTCCCTCTTGGAGATTTCCTTGGGAATCCCCAAGGCAAAGGCAACTGGACCATTCTTGCAGTGAAGTGAAATGAGACGTTCACACTCTAACTGGTTACTGAACCATAGAGCAGCGGTTCTCAACCTGTGGGTTGAGACCCCTTTGGGGGTCGAACGGCCCTTTCACAGGGGTCACCTAAGACCATCAGAAAATATGTATTTCCGATGGTCTTAGGCTCCATTCCCTCCTCAGTGGTGGTGCGCAAGTGTGAGCCACGCGCTCGCATCCTCCTGCCCCATTTGGCGGGAGCGCGTGCGGTCGCACGCATTCCCACCAAAGGGGGCAGGAGGATGCGAGCGCATGGCTCGTGCTTGCGCACCACCACTCCTGGGCCTTTTTCGCACGTTACCTTATCGCGGAGGTGGGGGGTTCCGTTCGCGCAAGCAGGTTCTCGCGTGAGGCACTCTCTTCGCTGCTCCTTCATCCCGCAGCTGGCTTCCTGGTTGCGCAACCGCCCCGCCCCTTCCTTCTGCAGTGCAGCCTGGGAGCTGCAGGTTTCCCCCCAGCAGAAACAAGAGCGAAGCAGAAGCAGAGCCCGGGGGGGGTTCTTGGAGTTTTTTCCTGGGGGAGACGCGCGGCTCCTCTTTCCCTCTGCCCGCCCCCCCCCGTTCCTGGCCAGCGAGGTAGCCTTTGCCGGGGGGGGGGGACATTGTAAATAATAAATAAATAATTTTATGGTTGGGGGTCACCACAACATGAGGAACTGTATTAAAGGGTTGCGGCATTAGGAAAGTTGAGAACCACTGCCATAGAGCGATGAGGTCATTTACAGATTATTTCCATCACAAAAAAAAAAGAAAAGAAAAAAGAACTTGACAACAGAACAGTTCTGGAAAAGCCACAGTGTTGTGTTATAAGGCTGAAGCAAAGGTAGAATTAATCCACTGCTCCAGTGGTATAGCAGCATTCTGCAATAAGCATCTTAATGAAGCAGGATTGCATCCTTTGAATTCTTTAACATTAATGCTAGTCTGTTGTTGCAGGCTGTCCTATTCAAAGCTGCTTCATTCATATTCATTAAGCCATAACAACATTATTACAGCATGACATTGTCACACTGTACCTATCACTGCCCAGACCTAGCATTATGAAAGGTGGCACAGGAAGTGAAATGGACCACACCATTCCCCACCATTATTGATATCTTTCCCTTTTGAAAAACAAAAGTGTTTATCATGCTAGTCAGTTGTTTCAGGTTGTCCTGCTCAAAAACCACTTCATCTGTACTCATTAAGCTGTAATAACTATTACGGCATGATGTCATAGCACAATCACACTATTAACTTTTTAAAAAACAAATAATAGTGTTTTTTAAAAAGTAATGCTGTTGTGGCAATGCTGTAGTGTGTAGTACCAAAGGAAAGCAGTGGAGAAATCTTTGGAAAACACCTCCATGCAGTAAAGACATTTGAATAATGAATTTCAGTGGTTAACAAGTCAGGAATGCAGCATTCTTGCCCTATAGCAGAAAACCATTGATAGAAAAAATATACAAAAAATTCTGAAAAGGTTTTCAAGAGTGTCAACCACTCACAGGAAATGCTGCTTGTCCTTTTCAGAATCCTGGACACATCAGGGCTAACAACAGAAGACAATGGCACCCTCTGTATTACTTCAAGCAAAGGTCGAAGTGATACGTACAAGTGGAACCCCATTGACTGCACAAAGATGCATCCATACATCTGTGAAAAGGACAAGCATGTTACCTGTGGCTTGCAGTCTCCACTTTCACAGTACTGAAATTACTTTCCTTGGATGGGTGTGGATGTGTACAAATAAACAGACGTAACAGAGTTTGGCTATTAAATTGTTTTTTCTTGTTCACATATTAGATCTTTCAGCTATAGGGCCATTCCCTATAGGAGGCAGAGATGTGTTTTGGGACAGCATGGAGGGAATGAAAGGGTGGGCATGTGAATCCTAGAAGACAAAACAAGATATGGTGGTGGGGATCAGGCTATTTGGGTTATTCCGGGAGGAAGGATGGCAAGCCTGTGCAGGTAGTTTACGATTCTGGGAAATCCCTTAACTCACAGAGCCTTAACTCACAAGTCTAGCCTTTTCTCTAGACCAAAGGTGCTTCAGTGCATGGAAAAAATAACAAACACTCACAATCAGAATTTGGATAAGCATGCCAGCCTGGACTGTGTCCCATATCACCAGCACAGAAAACCAAACTAAAAGTGTGGCCCTACTGAATGAGGGGGCACAGCAACTGCATCACCATGCCCTAACCCCAGTCTTCCATCTTGCTGCTTGGGAGAGACACTCTGGCACATGTACATGCACACACACACACACACACCAAACAATTAAACCAAATAAATCTCAAGGACATAGTCCAGGCTGCTGTGCTTATCTAATTGCCTAGGTGCAAAATTGATAGAAGACCACAGCAGGTCAAGTCTGACTTTATCCCAGTAGCTTAGGCTGAATTGATGTGTGCTCAATGTCTGGGTGAATTAATGCTCAACTGCACTCAGTGGTGACCATTTGAAACAGAGGCACAACACATAACTGAGAACAAACGTGGCATTTGTAGCAACATTTGCAGCAAAATGTTACATGTGTGGAGTACTTGGGTTCACAGTTCCAGACCACTCTTCCCCCAACTGCAGTTAATTTGTTTGCTTGTTTCCCTGGGTGTCTGGAAGAAAAACTGGTGCTCACTCTAAGCTACATTAAAATCTTAGATTTCTTCGCTGATACTTTAATCAACTCTACCTCCTGTCGCTAAATGAAATAGCTTTACAGTGAACTATCTAGAAATGAGATTTTAGCCTCTGGTTTTGCCCTGTACTGCTCACTCACTTCATTCCATTTTTGTTCCCACGGAGTTGGGCAGAGCAATTCTGGCTACATGGACATGGGAAAATGCAAATCCATAAAGGAAGAACATTGATGTGTGATTTGCATAAGAGAACACGTTACAGTCCCCAAATTCTCCTGGCCAATTATCTGTGATGTTAAATCAGCAGTGGGTAATTATCAGCCTTCCGGCTGCATGTACACTTTGCCCTTCTTTCAGGCACTCTTATCATACCACTAGAATTTTACAGCATAGAGAAGAAAAGTCTGAGTTTACTTAAATTTTATCACTGAGTGAGAGCACTGCAGCGTACCTTATTTAAAATATCTTCTTTAAAGGGAGCTGTGTGAGGACTGTGCTGCTTGTTTTTAATTTGACTAACAGTCTAGAAGCCTCTTACTGGCTTCAAAACAAGGAATATATTTCCCATCCACCCTGTTTTAAAGTGGAACTGCATGTTCTAAAGAGGTTTTTGTTATTACCACTAATATGCCACCAAATTCCATCTCTTGGTGGGTTTTGGGGATAAATTTAACCTTCCTGTTTCCTGGAAGCTGTCCACACTGTGTAATATGTAGGGAACTTTTTAGAGCAAATATCATCAGCAGAGAGGCATCTTTATAATTATTGCCATCACAGCAGATAAAGAACAGATATTTAATCCTTTCATTCTCCTGCTAAAACTATCCTCAAGAAATGAAATTGGTATTCTGAAGACCCACCCCCTGCCACTGGTCCAGCTCTTTTGGAGCAATGTGTTCCAGTGGCATTTTCCCTTTTTTCTTTTTTTAAGCATGTTTTTTCTTCCACTGAGCAGCTAGACATCAGGAGTGATGCACATCCCTGGTTCTTCTGTGGTATGTTAGACGGAAGGGAAACTGATCATGATAAAGAGAGAGAGAGCATAAACATCTGATCCCAGGGTAGCAGCTGATCCAATAGTAATTATTCACCTAGGTTCACCCACTATGAATGACCATTACCAGAATGAGGACTACCAGAATGAAGGCTATCACAGTCATGAATACCAGAACAGCACTGTGTTAGAGAAATCATCTCATGTCTGGGAAGTGCACTCCCCATTTGGAACATTTGCAAAAAGATAATGGGAGGCATGGGAGAGGGAATGAGAAGAAAGTGTAAAAGTGCTGCTCTAGTTCTGGTGCAGAACATTAGGTTCACACTAGAGGGGAGAAAAACATTTCTCCAGAAGGCTTCCTCTTCCTAACTGAGATTCACCACCCCACCCATTAGATCATGTAGTCATAATTTTCCAGTGAAATAAGAAGTACTTCAAAGATATTTGGCAACATTTCAAGAAAAGGAAGGGGGAAAACCACAGTTAAAGTGAGCTCAGATAAAGATATCATTTCCTTTCCTACAGACACAAGTTATTCAGTCATGTAGGGATGGGGGGGGGATTATGAGGGTGGTTCACCCTGGCGGCAATTTTTTGGGGGTGTCCGGGCTCATAGCCATGCCTCCACATGCTGTGGCCCCATTCCCCCATGTGCTACAGCCACGATCCCACTCACCATAGCCCCACTCCCACACTGTAGCCCCTCCCTCTCCTACTCCCCCCCCCATCCATGCACTGCAAGCTTCACCACTGAAGTTTTTGGCACATTCATTGCTAAAATGTATGTCTAATTTGCTCTTTTTTCCATTTGAATAACCTATTTTATCTTCATTTGGATTGTATTATTCAAAGAGAGTAAGACATACATGTTTCCAGTGTTCAGAAGGACCACTGTAATGTGAGGGTCACAAATTAACATTCCACATGAGCCGACAATCCCTTAGGAATGCCTTTTCTATCTCTAGAACTGGTGGCTCTGGATCAGGGACGTGAGAATGCTGCTGAACTGGAATATGGAATCATAGAGTTGGAAGAGACCCCAGGGGCCATCCAGTCCAACCCACTGCCATGCAGGAACACCCATCAAAGCATTCCCAACAGATGGCTATCCAGCCTCTGCTTAAAAAATATGAATCCTCTGATATTCAGACATGCAGCTGAGGAAGAAGGAAAAGAAAGTGAAAAGCAAGCCAGGTGAAAGATTCAGTGCACCTCTACAAATAATCTTCATATATTCAAAAGGATTTGGAAAGCATGTGAATATAATTTTAAAAGTATGTCACAGGTGCGGATGTGAAAACCCAGAACCAGGGTCTTCCCAGCTTGACACTTCTATATGTCCAGGTCTTAAGAGCTAGGGACATCTCTGGACCAAGTCAGGGCTGACACTCCAGGTCTGCTATATCTCCACTGTCTTAGAGAATGCAGCACCCTTCTACGCTTCTGTCCCCCACTGGTTTTCTCTCCCAGTTTCTCTCCCTCTACCGCTTTCCCTAAATCTGCGCCCTTTCAGAGATAGGGCAAAGCATGGATTTATTTACCCATTGACTGTGTCACTGGTGGTAGCGTGTGTAACCCAGTTTAGAGCAAAACACTCTATTGATATAGCTTTTACAAAAATATAAACAATTTATTTAACAAACTGTCAGGGTAAAAGGTAGTTGATAACTTAAGGATTACTGTATTTGCTGGCGTATTCGACGCACTGGCATATAAGATGCACCCCACTTTCAAGGGGTATTTTTCAGGGGGAAAAAATAGTTCACTGGTGAGGGGAATGAAAAGAATGCTGCACCAGGAGAGGAGGGGAATAAAAAGAATGCTGCATCACTTTTTCTTGGGCCCTAGGAGAGTCAAAATGCACAGGAGAGGAGGAGAAGGTAAGGAGTGCTTCACCTGGATCCCACTAACCCTTCTCTTCCTGTTTGCTTGGGCAAGGGGAGCTTTGGCTCCCAGTTCATTCTCTCTGTTTTTAGCGTTACTGTATACGCTGGTATATAAGACACACTCCATTTTCAAAGGGTATTTTTTAAGAAAAAAAATGCATCTTATATGCCAGCAAATACGGAAGCAACCAGCACAACATGTGTATATGTAAACCAGTCAACACTTTCTTTCTGTCTCTCAGAGATGGATCTTGCACTCTCTCTCAACTACAAGCACTCTCTTGAAGTGGCCGTCTAGGGAAACGAAAAAACCTCAGAGTCCTTGAAGCAGAAAGTATTATATTTTATTTTCTTACTGCGCAGGTTTTGCTGAACTGCGCAGGGTCCCCAGTGTGAGTATCACTGAAGACCCTGCACTCCGTCAAAAACCTCCCTTATATACACCCTTAACAGTAGAATCAATTACAAATTGGTTACATTACATCATGCATGCAAGGACACAACATGTCAAAATGATCTATTACTTCCCTTGTCCTTGTGATAAGTTGCAGGAAAGAACAAGCCTGCTTTCCATGACCTGCCACCCCTTCGTTAAGCACTTTCAGCACTATATTCCTTAGATAAGAAACATCTGCAGTTAATTATAATTTCATCTATTTTTCTACCAAACACAAAATCATATCTTTAACCCTTTCATTCCCCCCTTCATGCCAAATTCTCTGCAATTTGAAGCATGTCCCTCCTATGCATACCCGTGGGCCATTACTGCGTAGCGAGCCGCTTTCCCTTCCATAGCGTCTGAAAGGGAAGTCCGCACACACTTTATAGCACAGGACAGGCATAACATAATTAAAACTCCCCCAACCAATAATAGTACAAAACCAAGGAACAACGTTCTTAACCACCCAAAATTTGGCAACCAGGATGTTAACCATTCCAAGGGATTACTTGCCCCATTATCATTGTTCAGTATTACCTCTTGTAAGTGTTGCACCTCATCCTCTTCCTCTTCCTCTTCCTCTTCCTCTCTCTGTCCCCTGCCCCCTCCCGACTATCCCCCTTCGTCTGGGGCATTCATTTTTCCAATGTCCTTCCTGTCGGCAGAGGGCACACTCATTAGGCCCCAATAGGGTTCCACTCCTTCTTCTAACCTTCCGATCATCTCCCTTTACCGCCAGTGCCGCAGCCAACAACTCTGCCTTCTTCTGCATCCGTTTATCCTTTTCCCGCTTTTCCTCTTGATCTCGGTTTACATACACTTTCTGAGCGATCTCCAGTAATTGGCTCAGATTCATGCCTACAAATCCTTCTTGCTTCTGGAGCTTCTTTCTTATGTCAGGGTAACTCTGGGTCACAAAAGCCAAGTTCACCATCTGCTGGCTTCCTGGGTCGTCTGGGTTCACAGGGGTGTATTGTCTATAAGCATCAAGCAACCTCTCCAAATATGTCCCTGGAGGTTCCGTAGGCCCCTGGAGTACTTCTGCTATTTTGGACATATTAACAGGCCTCTTCATCCCTGCCCTCATAGCCTCTATCAGGAGGGCTTGATAATCTGTAAGCAAAGCCATTTGGCCAAGATTGTTCGGATCCCATCCTGGATCTACCAAGGGAACTCTGCCCCTTATCCACTGTTCAGGGTTTGCTTCCCCAGGGGGTACTCTGCCCCTTACTATTCGTTCTGCCTGTTGGATTATCCTTCTCCGTTCTTCAGTGGTGAACAGAGTCAGGAGTAACTGCTGACAATCTTGCCAATTGGGAACATGTGAGGCCATAACGCTGGAGCAAAGTTCTATCATTTCCTGCGGTTTCTCCGTATATGTAGCATAATGTGTTTTCCAGTTGAGGAGGTCCGATGTAGTAAAAGGAGTATACTGATAACTCTGGATCCTCCGGTAACCTCCCTCTGCATTTGGGTCCACCAACACCTGCTCTACTTGTCGCAAGGGTGCAACCATCTCTCCACCCTTTTCACTGGATTCATCACCATCGGTCATCCTCTTCGGAAGCTTAGGCGCTGGCTTAGGTCGTTTCCTCTTAGACTTTTCTTGAGCTTTTTCTTTTGGTCCATGCCTGAGGTCAAAGGAATCTCTTTCTTCTGGGGCAACTAGGTCGGACTCCACTAGGTCGGACTCCTCCGAGCCAGATTCCTCCAATCCCCCGGCTCCTCCTTCTGGCTGAGAGGAGCCTGGTTGTGTGGTTCCAGCAGGCAATGGTATAGCAGCAATAGGAGTCGGAGGTAGGGCGGGCTGGGGCTGCACCACCGCCAGCGGTGGGGCTGCCACCTGCACTGCCATGTATGGGGGAGGGGCAGTTGGACGAGGTATATTATCTTCTGGAACTGAGTCTGGCAAAATCTGGCCTCTTCCAAGCTTCTTCCTTGCTCTCTCCTGCCGCACTATCATAGCCTTACAAGTTTGCTCCTGACATTTTCGCAACCAAGGGGGGTTCCCAGAGACCACCGTGTCCCATGAATCTATATAAGGGAATTGATCAGGGTGGCCAGGCTCACCCACTACTATTGAATACACTGCCTGGACCCGGGCAGGTTCCAGGCTTCCCTCTGGGGGCCACCCAACCTTGAAGGAGGGCCACTCCACTTCACACAAGTTTCGCAAACGTCCCGGTGTCATTGGAGGGTCTCCATAGTCCCCACTAAATCCCTTTTTGAAATTCTTTAACATGCACCCCAAAGGGGTTTGTTGACTCGGTCCCCCTCCCATTTCCTCCCAATCTGGACAGGACACACTAGGGAGGGGTGAATCGGCGCGTGAGTAAGGGGTCTCACGTGCCAACACAAAAGGGGACAGATAACACTCTCTTCGTGCCGACCCACGCACCCGGACGCTCAACGGCATGCGGTGGGAACTGCGACACCACCCAGCATTCCTTGCACACCCCATTCACACCAACAAACTACCTCCCATTTCCTTTCCCGGGTTCCACGAGCCCTGCGGGTTCACCCACGCCTCTAATGGTGGGTTACTAGGGCAAGACTACAGGGGGGTGATCAGGCCCCCTCTTCTCCCTGAGATTGCAGGGAGGTTACTCACCAATAACCGTGGGAGGGTTCAAGTTTCTGCTTCAACCTCGGGTCCCTTGGCAGGAACGCCGCCGCCGGAGATGTCACCCCGATCCGAGCCAAACCTGTTTTGTCAAAAATATTCAAAGGCGCCCTGGCTGGCTTCACCAAAAAAGGGCGACAATCCCCGACGCCTAGGCGTCCGCCAAAGTGGGCGGGAAAAAGCCCTTCATATCCCGGACGAGCCCCCAGAAATGAAGTGGCCGTCTAGGGAAACGAAAAAACCTCAGAGTCCTTGAAGCAGAAAGTATTATATTTTATTTTCTTACTGCGCAGGTTTTGCTGAACTGCGCAGGGTCCCCAGTGTGAGTATCACTGAAGACCCTGCACTCCGTCAAAAACCTCCCTTATATACACCCTTAACAGTAGAATCAATTACAAATTGGTTACATTACATCATGCATGCAAGGACACAACATGTCAAAATGATCTATTACTTCCCTTGTCCTTGTGATAAGTTGCAGGAAAGAACAAGCCTGCTTTCCATGACCTGCCACCCCTTCGTTAAGCACTTTCAGCACTATATTCCTTAGATAAGAAACATCTGCAGTTAATTATAATTTCATCTATTTTTCTACCAAACACAAAATCATATCTTTAACCCTTTCACTCTGACTTGAGCCTCCAACTCTGGCCCTTTCCGCACCGGGGTATTAAAATAGCGCAGAGCGACCTCCAGCGGAGGTCGTCTGCACCCTGGAGTGGATTGGGGCGGACTACTTTTCATAGTTCTGCACCTCAATCCGCTCCAAAGCGACCAGAACTGGTGGCGCCACGTGTTTTTTAAAAACCTCTTTTTAGAGGTTTTTAAAAAGCACGGAGCATGCAGCCCCGTGTAGCTCTGTCACCGTGCTCCGGTGCAGATTCTGCCAGGGGCAGGCTTTCAGCTGGCAAGCTTCTCCAGTTGGTGGAGAGTCTCCACCAGACAGAAGCCGCCATTTTGGACGCCGGAGCCGCCATTTTGGACACCGGAGGAGTGTGGAACAGCGAGCTCGCGCTGCTCCGCAAGGCGACAGACTTACCCAGCTGCCGGTAAGCTCCGTTTTAGTGTGTTTCCCCCGTTTCCCCCTCCACATGCAGAAAGGGCCTCTGTTTCAGTTACTCACATCCCCCATTTAGCCTCTCCCTCTGGCTAGCCTGACTTCCAATTCTAACAGCTAAGCAATTTAAATTCCTGGGGTTGCTAGGGTACTCCATTGCTAAGCACCCTCCCAGGATTTGTCACAGCGGGAACCAGTTTTTAGTTTTGTACAGCTTGTTTGATAGTTTAGATATTTGTTAGATAGTTTGATATTTGTAGCATTGTTTTTTGTTAGCAATGTTATTTAGTTTTACTATTATGTAATATTTTGTTTTGTGAATTTTTATTTTGTTTTCCTATATATATGCTTTTCCTTTTTATCTGTTTTCTTTTGTTCTGTTTTTGTGCTTGTAATTAAAAACAAAATATTTTTTTAAAAAACAAAACTGCCAGAAACTATTAATATCCTAGTCTAGTTTAAAAATAGATGTATAGGGACTTTTTCAGAGGCTGTGTCAGCACAGTCCCTAGCGCAGCCAATCCTTCCACAAGCATTCCACTAGCCCTCTCTCTTTGATTTGGTGGGTGAGGAGCTCATTGACTGCTGCACAAGGGAGAAGCTCAAGGCCTGGGCATCCATTGCATAACTACTTGTGAGTTCTAGTATAAGTATGCTGGCATATACTTATAGTATGTTAAAAATGTGCAGAATATTGGCCTTACAATAGAATAGTATGAACAGTATGACTTTCGAAATCCCTGAATCAAGGCAAATGGGTGCCCCAAGTATTTTTGTTTGCTTTGTGGGGTTGTGCACAACAGGTGTGATGGCCAGAACATTTGGGCTTTGGCTGACATGGTTTGACAACAGGAAGGAAATCAACCAGTGCTGCTGCACCTATGGAACTTCAGACCCTGGATTTATGCTTACCCTTCCTTTATTAGCTGTTAATGCTACTTCTGTTGCAAAGCATGCAACAATTTTTTTTCTGGTCCCCAACTGCCCCACTGCCTTAAAACTACTATTTCACTCTTGATCTGTTAGCGCAAAACACAAACAGAAGACAGTTTGTCAACTCAGCAGCCAAGGAGAAAATACAATTTCAAAGGGTGGCAGGCTTAAAAGGGGGTTTGCTTCTTCCGTCTGGCTGCTGTGGGGGCCTCCTGGACAGTGAGACCTAGACTTTGGTCATAAGATTCAGCCCTGGTCGCACCACTGACATCTTCCCTGGTTCCTAATTAAATTCTGTTAGCCTCTCAGTTAGCAAGACCATCCATTGGGGTTAGTTGGGCTCAGCAGTTGTGGAATCTGCCATTGTGTCCCTCGCCCAGCCTTTGCCTTGTTTTAAACCTCATCTAGGCTGGAGTTTACCTCTCTTTCTCATACAGATAAATGAGTAACTTGTTAGTCTTCTAAAATTGTCAGTAAACCTGCTCCATAAATCCTAGGCCTTCCTATGACTTCCCAAATTATTGTTGTTTGCAGCACCAATTATATTCCTGAATGAAAAGGAGGGGAGAGCCCTTGGAAAGAAACATTTCATGACCTTCTGTGTTGGCTTATTCTGCTCCCTGATAATGGTGACAGCAGCCCTTGTGATGGCACTCCTGGGATGCCCAGTTCTCAAGCTCAGACCTTTCCATGGACATCATTTCTGTGTACTTGAAAGGCAGGAGGTGCATCTCTATCTTTCTCCCTCTCTCTCTTGTTAACCTAAAAGGTAGGGGACCTTGCGGTGCTCTAGCAGTGCCAGTGTCTCCTTAGGACTGGGGGAATTAGTAGCTCAAAGGAGGCACGCAAGAGGGTAGCGGCAGCATATTTTCACCTGTGTATACCAGTACTAACTCTAGGACTCCAGTTAAAGATTTAAAAGGGTTTTTTTTTTTATTGAAATCAGCAGACACATGCACAAGAAATCAAGCTGTTTCACAAATCATAGAAGACTAGCAAAGGGAGGAAGGTTGGATAGAGGGAGATTTTGGAGAATTAGAGGGTGATATTTATTGGTCCAGAAGAAGGTCAAAGCAGAATGGCTCAGATCACAGTCCAAGGGTAGCACAGAGCATGGGAATCTGGAGGCCAATGTGCAGAGTAATGCCCAACATACTACAAATTGCCAGGGTTGGAACTAGGGTTTAAATATCTTTTTTCCTACCCTGAAGGAAAAGTGTTAATGACTCTCTGGCAGAGTAAAGAAAGGGGGTCCAGAACAGGCTGATTGTCTTACTTTGGGTGACAAAACATTGATGGGAGTCCTGACAGCCTCTTAATGTCTTGGGTGTGTAAGGTGAATGGGGAAGATCTCTGTAGGAAATATACACAGCAAGGGTGCTTGCCTGCCCTACCTGGGCAGTTTTTTTTTACTGTAATCTTGGTTGCCCCTGCTTGTGAAAGGATTATTGGAAGCTTATTAATGCCAGGCTTTCCCACCCAATCTTCTTTATGACATGGCCATGCTGGGGCCATCCTGACCTAGCCCATGCTTACAGCCAGTGTCTTGTGTCCTCATGCTTTTACAGTCACAAGAGTCTAGTTTTTATATGAAAGTGATATTTCTTGTCAATTTTGCTATCCCGCAGAATGGGGTGTGTAAAGGGTGGTAACACATACTCTTGCTTTCCTTCTCCCCTCTTCTTTCACAATTGATGCAATGTCTATTTTGCACTGAGATTTCTGTAATTAAGTAAATGGGCAAATTTTGCAGAAACTGTAGGACAAAATAACATAAATCACATGCCTGTACAGTGACTGTCAATGAGCTGCCCTAAGTTCAGTCACTTTACAGACTACAAATGAAAGAGCAAAGAGAAAGAGCATAAGAATGAAAGAGAGAAAGAAAAAACATACTCTTTTCTTTTGAATGTTATTGAAAACAAAGTGGAAGACAGAGGGGATAGGCAGAAGGCAGTTGAATACCTGGTCTGTCTTTAGTTTTCCCAGTGGCTTCTCATGCTCCATTTTGGACAGGGAGACAAACAATGCTTTTCACTCCATAGGATGTCCCCTCACACTGTACTGTGTGCTGAGTGAAGTCAGATGTGGGAATTAACTGATTGGAACTATGGAAATGTCCTCTGTGACTTTTTGTTCAACATGGTAATCCACCTACTAGACTTCCAAAAAGGAGGCAAGTATTCAAGTCTGTTCTCACATGCCCAAACAATTATGTGAGTGTGCTCTGAAACAGACTTGGATTGTGACAATAACTTTGAATGCTTGTCTAATATTAACCCATTCACCCCACTAGCAATGGGAAAGCTCTTGCATGAAGCTCTTGCATAATATGATATAAGTAAGCCCAAAGGGTCATGTTCATTGTTTAGCCATTGCTGGCTAAGAGTCCTTTAGATGCAGGGCCACTGGGACACTTAGGGTGCATTCACTCTGGCCTATCTTCTTTCAAGGTTGCATGCATTAGAGGCTTTTCACAAGATCTATCTGGGTATCTGAAAGTCCAAAAGAGTTGCTACCTCAGCGCCACAGAAGCAAAGAAATGGGAAGAGGGCAGATGTATCTGCCAAAGTTTGGGAAATCAGATAGTGGTTGAAGAGGAAAAGGAACAGGTGAGTCTCTAGTGTCAACTATCATTTTATTCTGTGTAAAGCATCAAATAGTTCTGGTACTTGGTTTACACATGCGTTTTCATTTTTCCCTAGGACTTCCTGAATTAAAAAATGCCTTCCAAAGACATCTTCTGGTTTGGCTTGTGTTATACTGGGCAAAAACAGTGGAAGTGGGTAGATGGGATAAACATATCTTACCAGTAAGGGCCATATCTCATTACACTGTGCTATTATTCCACTTTCAACATCCTGGAGTTTGCAGTTTAGCAAGGGGCATTTTGAATTCTCACCCAGAGAGCTCTTTGGCCTCAGATTCATCCATACAAACCCCAGAATTCCACAGGATGTTGCAAGTGGAATAATAGCACTATAACAATGTAGTGAGGAAAGGCCGTTAGTTGCATAATTCACTGGCTCCTCTGAAGGCAAGCATATGCAACTGAACAGGGATTTTGCTAGTGTTGGGTGTGAATGAAATACCAGTCCACTCTTGTTTCCTAGGTAGAATCATAGGGTGAAATTAGGCCCTGAATCAGGTTGCGAAGGAGTCATACACACACATTCAATTACTCTTGGCCGGGAGGAACATCTTCTCAGCCGCTGCTGACTGAGTACATGCACTTGTTCACAGAAAAAATAATGCTCATTCTAGAATGTTAGAATGATCTGTTCTCTGTTCCTCTGTCTCACAATTTATGTTGATCATAAACTGTCTCATGAACATTTTCTCTGTCTTTGGAAGTTCTATAAAAAATACTGACATTTCAATAAAGCTTTATCCATCTGATCAGACTACTGTTGCTGCCAAACAGAAGGAATAATTATAAGGATAAAACCATGATCTCTCAATACAGCCTGGATGAGCCCTGTAGTGCACAACACATGCCTTTAACAAATGTTTAGAAACTTCACGTAATTCTAAATGCGGAAGCCAGGATATTGGCCGGGGTGGGTTATAGGGAGTGTGCGATTCACCAACCACTAGTCCATTTCCAGGTACGGTTCAAAGTGCTGCTTAGGTGGATGGCAGATATGGGAGGAAGAACTGAGAAAGCCCATTTGACCCCCATCCTGCCCACTGCCACCATGGTACTACTCTGGCTACTATACAAAGTATCTCAGCCAGCCAGTTACAAGGAAATATGAGCTAGTGAGGCCATCCTATCAACATCCTCTAAGACTTACTGTCTGAGAATTGCTTGGGCTCCAGGCCAGCAAAGGACTGGCCTTGTTCACAGAGACAGGGTCTGGCAGACCCTTTGGCCTTTCTCAAGATATCTTTCCAGAGGGCTTTGATTCTGTGGATGAAGATTGTTAGATAATCTCACTCTATAATAAATATTGTGGGGAACTACATTTTCATTTCAACTTCCAGTGCCCAAGTGGTGCCCATTGGCAAATATTTTGGCACCTTGCCATATTACCAGACTTTGGCAACACAGACAGAGAAGGAACTGTTTTTACTTTTATTGCAGTGGCAAAACCATATTTAAAGTGTCTTCTTTAAAAGAAGGTGTGTGAGAAGCTTGAACTTTGTTTTTTCAATTTGACTAGCATGTCCAGAAGTCTCTAAATGGCTTCAAAATAGGAAATGTGTTCCCAAAATACCTTGTTTTAAAGTGGAACTTCATGTTCTAAAGAGATTTTGTTGTTGTTGTTATGGATATCACACCGAATTCCAATGTCAGTGCTGGGGATCCATCTCTTGATGAGTTGAGGGAATGCTAATTTATGCCTGGAAGCTGTCAGAGGTTGTTGTTTTTTTTAAACAGACATCATGCTGAGAGGCATTTTCATAATTATTGTAACCACAGCAGACAGAGAGAAGATGTGTGATGCTTTCCCTCTCCTGATGAAAACTTCATTCAGAAGATGAAATTGGTATTCTGAGCAATTCCCACAGTGCGAGAGTTCCATTGAGAGCAATGCTTTCCAGTGGTTTTTATCTCAGATTCATCCCCCCCACCCCCAGTTAGACCTCAGAGAAGATGTGTGTGCCTATTTCTTCCGTGGCTGGTTAGATAGAAGAGAAACTGATCATGATAAAAAGAGAGCAAAAGCATCTGGTGGTAGCTGCCTCAAGGCTGATTATGTCACTCAGCCTCACCAGCTATGGATGACATTTACCAGAATGAGGACTACCAGAATGACAGCTACCACAGTGATGAATACCAGAATGACACTGCATCAGAGAAATTATCTCATACCTGGGAAGTGCACTCCACCTCAGAACAACAGAGAAAAGGTAATGGGAGGTGTGGGACAAGGAATGAGAAGAAAGTTTCAAAGAGCTGCTTTAGTTCTGGCGCTACACATTAGGTTCACACCAGAGGGGAGAAACAGACTTTTCAAGGCTCCCCTTTTGTAACTGAATTTAGCCACCTCACCCATTAGATCACATGGTTTCAATTTTCCAGCCAAATAAGAAATACTTTAGAGCTATTTTGTATTTTTTGTAGATTTCCTGAAACACTAGAAGATGGAATGGTGTTAGCATGGTCATAATAAGAAATAATTTCCTTTCTTTACAAATATTAGATATTGCCACAAGCGCTGCCAACTTGTTTGTCTGCTTTGATCTTTTTTTTATCTCTTTGAATAATAAATTCTATCTCCATTTGGCCTGTCTTATTCTCAGAAAGTAAGAGAGCTGAACATGTACATTTCCTGTGTTCAGAAGAACCACTCAGTCTTGAGGGTCACAAGCTGGCATCCCAAGTGAACTGACAGTCCCTTAGGAATGCTTTTTCTGTTTCTAGAACCAGTGACCTTGGACCAGGGCTGTGAGAATGCTGTTGAACAGGAATATGAATATATCCCATTTTCAGGCATGTGGATGAAGACACAACCAGAAGAGGAACCAAATGCAGGTGAAAGATTCAGTGCAGTTCCACAAATTTTATTAGGAAGTCTTTCGGATCTCTAAACTTGTCAGGCCAAGCCAATATTTTGTGTGAGACAGAAAATAAATAGCACCCATTGTCCTCTGTTAAGAAGGGTCAACCCTATCTAAAGTTTTTGTGTAGAGTTCAGGCACCACTTTTTACCTCATTTTTCCTTCCTGCCTATTGCCATGTGATGCAAGCCGTTCCAACCATTACACAGTTAATATTCTGGCTTCAAGGCTATTTTGAGTAAATGTGTGATCTACAGTATCATTACCATTATTGCCTCTATTCCCAACGTTTGAATGCCTGCTCAGCCAGGGAAACACACTGGATGACCTTGGGCAAGTAGCATTCTCTCAGCCTCAAAAGAAAGCAAGAGCAAACCCCCTCTGAACAAATTCTGCCCAGAAAACGCTGTAATAGGGTCACCTTAAAGCTGCCATAAGTCAGAAATGACTTGAAGGCAACAGCAACAGCAGCAACATGCATCAAAACCTGTGTGGTTCAAAATGTATCATCTATGTATCATCTATGCCCAAAGAGAAGATACCAGCAAATATGGAGAAAACCATGTGCTTTGAAGAAGTACAGACATACTTAGGAGTACCTTTTCCCCAGTGGTCATTTCATTTGCACTTCATCCCAAAAGAGGAACTCAATCCCTCAAAATCATAAAATAGAGGACAGAAATTTACTTTGTATTTGCACACACTATATTATATTATAGGCGCAAATTTAGAAATAATTGCTGTAATTTAAATGGAAATAGAGTATATCTCTCACCATCAGTGAAAATACTGCAATGAAGTGACTTGTGTTTCTGCCTTTTTTAAAAAACTGTTTTAAATAGCTTTAATTCTATGAACAGTTTAATGCTATTTTAATCTTAAATTTTGAATGGAATGTCTGTAATTTTTTATGTTTTAGCTACATGCAGTTTTACTTCTCTTTTGCACTGTCTTTCCCCTAAAATCAAGGAGACCAAAGGTTTAACATTTTCTTGAGATATGACAGACCTCCGGATGTTTTAACTTCCTATTAAAAGTTAAAGGTTTCCACCCCAGAAGACTACTTTCCTCAGCTCCAGTGAACTCAGTATAGGGACCCTCTTAGGGAACTAAACCTTGGCTGTTTTGCTCTTACATGCAAAAACAAAGCATTTGAAAGGTTTTCTCCCTTCCGGATGAGATGAAAATAGTGGTGGTGGTGGTGGTGGTGGTTGTGATGATGATGATTTGAGCACTTTTTTTGTGATACTTATAAAGTATGTAATTTTGTACAAAACTGCTATTTTTGAAAACACTGCATTTTTCTATTGCAAAGAAATTCTCAAATGTGAACAATCTTGTGGCATTTGACTTTTAAAAAAAACTTTGATAGGATATAAAGATACCATTTCCAATTGAGAATGAATATTCTCTACATCCTTAAGCCTTACTGCAAAAAGTTTGCCGAAAATCCCTCACCTTCTTGCTGATTTGAATACTGCTATTGATACCAAATTATTGAGGTGTCTAGTGCACTGTCCTGTTTGAGATCCATTTTAAATTTCTGAAGCCTGAGAATGCATGTGAGACATTTCTATCTGTGCTATGCCCTTTATGCTCTCTCAGGGCCTTTCTACCCTACACTGTTAGAGTGCTATTATTCCACTTCCAACATCCTGTGGAATTCTGGGGTTTGTAGTTTACTGAGGCCAAGAGCTCTCTGGCTGAGAATTCTAAAGGCCCCTCCCTAAACTGCAAGCCCCAGGATTCCATAGGAGATTGAAAGTGGAATGACAGCACTATAACAGTGTAGTGCGGAAAGGCCCTCAGTCCTTTCCCAAAATGGCTTCTTCAAGCTTGCCACAGGAGATTGACCAGATGGTTTACAGAAATCACAAATGTATCATTGTGTGTGATGCTATGATTTCCACAGCCTCAGAAGAACTGGTGGTGTGACTGATCTGGGAGAAAAGGAAAACCTCCAGGGGCTCTGATATTTAACTATTATCCAGTCAAAATACCCTCTTTCTGGGCAAAGCTGTTGAGACAGTGATTGTCTCTCAGCTGCAGGCCTTCTTAGATGAAGCTGAATCATGATAAGATAGAGATTCCATGAGTGGGTGGCTCTCAGGTCCAGCAACTGAGATTCTTAGCGTCCTCATTCTGAAGGAATAGGCTCCTAGTTGGAGTTGCTTTGGGATCCATCTGTCACTGGAGATCTCAGTGGCTCAGAATGGTCATTTCCATTTGCACTTCCTGTACCATCTCTGCCCATTCCTACAGAGGGACAATGCTGCACTGTGGTTCATGCTCTGGTTCTCTCATGACAGTGCTATTATAAAACTCTCTATGTAGTACTTCTCTTCCACTTAGCTACGGAATTCCATTTTGGACAGATAGAGGGAATATAACTTGACCTTACTTTGTTCGCTACTGACTATTGACATACATATCAGCCATTAATTGTGTCACTATGGAAGATTCCAGAATCAAGAAGAATATCATTATGTGTCTCTCCACTTTGGCTAGCTAAGATTTCTCTTTCCATTGTTCATGACAGAAGCAATGAAACTTTAATAGAGATAGATGGGTACTTAAATGGAGCCCCACCATGACAATTCTGTAAATTCCAAACTCACTGGTTGTGTTATTTTCTTATTGTTTTTGCTTTCTGAAGCACTGTATATATTTGAGGATGACAAATGGAGAGTCTTTCCAAGGAAAACCTTCATCATATTCTGCATTGTGCTGTTCTCTTCTCTGACAATGACAACAGCTGCTCTTATTATGGCATGCCTTAAATGTAAGTGCACATCTGAAGCACAATCCTTTTTCTGGACACCGGTTCTGTTCCATTTATGTTCCTCTTTTCCATGTATCCTTTGATCTTATTAATTATGTACAAAGATGGTATATAAATTCAATAAACAAACAAACAAATCTTACATCTTTTGTGGTTCTACTAGTAAGCTTCCCTTGAAATATTTTTATTGAAAAGAATTCCTAAAACATATTGTGACTCATATATGTAAGTGATGAAAAGTGAAGGACCTACAGTGGTCTATTCAGTGATGGAGCTTGGAGTGTGTGGAGGGGGGACAGGAGGGGGTGGGGCTATGGAGCAAGGGGCATGGCCACTGTGCGGAAGACATGGCTGCAATGCGCAGGGGTGTGACTATGGGCTGAGACACCCAGAAACATTGCTTCCCGGGGCAAATCCCCCCCCCACTCCTATGCGACTGGATCTATTTGCTAGACTAGTGATAGGGAAACTCTTGGGTTGCAACACTGCACAAACACTGGGTAAGGCAAGGAAACCTCTGGATTGTGAGTGTCTGTGGGCTGGATGTCCAGCTGTGCTACTATTTGATTCCAAGTGCAAAACACCAGTAAATCCGTTAGGAATGCTAAGTAGCATTCTTTCAAATCTTCATATTTTGCAGGCTCTCCAGTTTGCCCAGATGGCTGGGATGAATTCCAGGAGAAATGCTACTACACCTCAGAAAAAGGAAACATACAGGAGAACAGCAGAAATATCTGCCAAAGCAAAGGTGCTGATCTCATGGTGATTGATCATGCAAAGAAACAGGTGGGTGTCTCCTGTCGTATAGAAAATGAAAAAGTTGCAAGTGTAATACAAAAAGACATCTCTTCCCATATTTGGAGGAAGGCAGGATATTAAAGTCATTCATTCATTCATTGCTAGTCCACTATTCTTACAGACACCCTCAACTCTGAGTGCTCAGAAAATATCTGTCTTCCATTAAAGCTCTATGTGATTTGATGCCAAGTTTAATCTTGAAAGACCTTTAACTATGAGCCATAGTACACATTTTCTGGGGGGCGGGGAGAACAACTGCTCAGTGGTGTTTCTCCTTTTCTTTGTCTGTTTCACATTTCCTTTCATTATCTCTACCATTCATTTCATGGAATCATTGCTTCACTTGCTCCTTTTCTTCCATATTTTAAATATGTTCTTCTACTGTCTCCACACTCCCCCATGCCTTTCTGAATTCTCTGAAAAACATTTTAAGAAAGTTTTGGGGCTCTTATACCACACCATTATTGCATTATGATTCTGCTTTAATTGCCATGGCAACATCCTGTGGAATTTTGAGATTTGTAGTTTGACGAGGCACTAAAAGTCTCTTGCATTCTATTCAAAGAAACTAAAGGAAGTGAAGAACTTCACATACATATCTGAAACATAAATGATTTTTTAGAAAAGAACATAAACTAACTGAGGTGTAAAAGTCATTTTAAGTGTACTGACCTTATTCCAATGGGTCAAATTTACAGATGCTAATCTATTCAAATCCAAGGACATGTCATAATAAATTAATTAAAATTTAGTTAATCATATGAGAGGCATCACTAAGAATTAATATTCCAAAGTATGTAATAATAGCTGGTTATCACCAGAACTGCCAAACAGCAAATACACTCCATGAGGTATCCTCTTGGCATCTGCTCTGATTTTGACTAGTTAATAGAGTAACAGTCCATATCTCCAAAAGGACTGGCTCAGAGAGACCAGCAGTAGAGCCCTCATTTACCTGCTGTGATGGGTTTGCCAGTCACTTTGAGGAATAGTAGCTCATATTTGCTCAGAACTTGGCACCACAGTTATCTCAGAGTCTGAGGGAGCTTCCAGTGTTCCATTTGATGAGGTTCATTTACTGTGGTTTGTTGACATGGACAAGATGCTTGAATTACTCCATCCCACCTCATGTAAGCTTGACACCTGCCCATCTTGGCTGATAAAATCTAGCGGAGGTGGATTGATTTGGTGCATCTAAGAAGAAGTAAATATCTCACTATGTGAGGGGAGGGTGCTGCTACCTTGAAGAATGTAGTGTTACACTCATGCTCAGGTTATGGTCTACTAAGACTTCTAGATCTCTTTCACATGCAAGGTGTCACCCATCCTATGCATTTCATTTTTTCTGCCTATTGACATTCCTTTTGTTAGTTTTGGTGCAGATCTCCAATCTATTGTCATTTTGAATTCTGATCCTGGGGTATTAGCTACCTTTCCTAATTTGATGTCATCTGCAAATTTGATAAGAATACCCTCTATGCCCTCATCCACATAATTGATAAAGATGTTGATGCCCAGGACAGAACCCTTTGGCACCCCACTAGTCTCTCCAGAATGAAGAGGAACCATTGGTGAGCACCCTCTGGGTTCAGTCGATCAACCAGTTACAAATCCACCTAACAGTAGCATTGTCTAGACCAGATTTTACTTGCGTGTTTGCAAGAATATCATGACGGACCTTGTCAAATGCATTACTGAAGTCAAAATATGCTATATTCACAGCATTCCCTTCATCTACCAAGCTAGTAACTCTGTCAAAAAAAAAAAGAGAGAGAGAGAGATAAGATTAGCTTGGCATGACTTGTTTCTGAGAAACCCTTGTTGACTTTTAGTGATCATGGTATTCCTTTCTAAGTGTTTACGGACTGTCTGTTTAATGACCTGCTCTAGAATTTTTCCCGGTATTGATATCATGTTGACTGGACAGTAATTGTTTGGGTCCTCTTTTTTTCCTCTTTTTGAGGATGGGGACAATATTTGCCCTCCTCCAGTCTTCTGGGACTTCTCCCATTCTCCAGGAATTCTCAAAGATTATTGCCATTGGTTCTGAGACTGAAGCAAACAATGTGTCGAGTAGCCAGATCTTAAACTGTATGCCTATGCTAATGCTCTCACATGGATTATGGACTAGCTAAGACTAGAAAATAAAGGAATACTGCTCACTGAAGGAGCAGACCTGAGGCAAGGATGGCATTCATATTTATGGTATGCCAAGAGACAAACTGAAAAGGAATTTCTTGAACATCCTTTAAGAAAAGTGCTATTTACAATTTGGATAAAATATAAACAGCAACTATGTCCAAAATTGCCTTTATAGATCTCCCCTAAGAAGCCTTTTATAGTGCTGAAACTTGTCCACCCCAAAAATGGTAGACTTACAAAGAGTTTCTTAAATTTCAAGATAACAGAGCCATTTTCAAAGATAGTGAAGAATTTTTGGTGGAGGGGCTTAGAGTGTTCTTGGCTTCAGTACAGACAACTTCACTCAAGATTCAAACAGAACAGCAAAGAGCAGACCTTAAATAATTTGAGTACAGAATTAGATAATATTCTAGAGACAGGAAACAGACATAACACAGCTAAGTTTTACAAACTTTTATTAAAATGGGATACAGAGCAAGAAACAGATAACAATTGTATGGTTAAATGGGCACAAAACATTGGACATTCAATACAGTTCCATCATTGGGAAGAAATGTGGAAAAATCTGAACTCTGTAAGCAGCGAAATGCTTAAGGAAAACTACTACAAAATGTCTGTAGATGGCACCTAACTCCAGCAAAACTGGCAGAACTATACAAAGGAGACAATGACAAATGCTGGAAGTGCAAAACAGAAAAGGGAACAGTTTTTCATTGCTGGTGGCAATGTACAAAGGCCAAAATTTTTTGGAAGAACATTCATATTCAAATTACTAAAATTATAAAGAAAAGCTTCTCTATGCGACCGGAATTCTATCTTCTAAATATAGTTGACACTGTTGAGGAATATGCTGGGAAATAACATTTAAAAAAAATCCTGCTTTATATGATAACAAAGGCAAGGATAATATATGCTAGGGATTGGGGGGAAAATGTGCCCAAAATTGATGTTTGGCAATTTGAGATATATGATTTGATGAAAATTGATAAACTGACACTGTTATTAAAAGATAAATCTTTAAATAGATTTAGAAAGGCTTGGGAATGTTTGAGTACTATCTAGAGAGAAAGGGGAGGAATCATCAGTTATTGGTTTGAAAGAGTAAAATATGCTAGCATTTTTTAATTTTTCAGTGAAGATATACAATTATATATTCCACTTTCTTCCCTTCAAAATGCATAGGATGTAAAGGATCTATTGTTCTTATGTACAATTTGTTAAGCGTAATTTGCTACAAGTGTGTTTGACGTGATACGATTTTGTATGATTATTCATAAGTGTTTTCTATATAATATGTACGTATAATGGTATATGAAATAATAAAAAAAAATGTGTTGAGTGGTTCTGCCTTTCTCTGTCTCCTGATGTCACAGTGAAGGGCAGAATATACACACAAACCTATACACACACACACACACACACACACACACACACACACACACATATACATATACAAACACACATATATATATGACATGCAGGTAATAAATAAGGATTGCCAACATGATACCAGCACAGGAGATGATGGAGGTTTTTATTATAAAAAAATAAAAGATCATTGGTGTCAAAAGTAATTCTGGGTTCCAAAGCCAAAGTGAGGAAAGTGTAACTCATAGCCCACAGGCAGCCTCACAAATTTATTTTGTGACTCCCAAAACTCCCACTTCATTCCATTTCTTTGCCCTCTCAAGCACCCCCTTGCTTGCTGGGGTATTCAAAGTGCTATCCAAAGTAAAGGGCTCTGGACCAGTGCCAGACCACAAACCAGTGGCTACCAGTCTCTAAAGAGTTCCCAAAAAGCAAGAAAAAGTTGTAGCCAATAGGCACAAACGTGGCGCTGGTCCCTGGCACATTAGAAAAACATGATTGCTGGTCTTGAACTTCATATAGCCTCAAAAGTGCTACTTTAAAGGATGTGGAGGAATTTCTCTACTTTTTGCTCCCACATTTCCCAGAGGTGACCTGAAATTTAAATTCTGAATCACTGTTGAATAAAGGCCTCTCCTGGGTCTAAATGGCCCTGTTAGAACCAAAAACTTGGTGAAAGTGCCTCCTATGACTCCAGGGACAATTTTTGGCAGGAGGTTGCAGTGATAGGTGAGAATTTCCAAAATCTCCTGGGGTGCCAGGGTGGCCCCCAATCCCTTCTAGGGTCCACCCTTTTCTAAAGAATCATGCACTATGCTATAGGTATTACTTTGGCACAGGCTAAAGTTTCCAGACTTATATGGGTAAATGGCACAGAAAAAAAATACCATCAGTATTTTTATCTTGGAAGAAACAATTCTAACGCATTTCAAAAAGTTATAAGGACAACATCTAGCCAATATGACAAAAATGAATTATACTGATATCAGTGAATTTTATTTTATCAAAGAGTTCTTCTGCATCTAATAAAAGACTATCAGCTTTCTTATTACTTTAGTTCTTGCTATTAATCTAGCTATGATGGAACCTAGTGAGATGCACAGCTGGCAACAGCTGCCTTTTACTTCTTAGGGACCTTTGGGTTAAGCCATGTTTTCCTTTTGTTCTAGGACTTTCTGCTTAAAAAAATGAAAGACAAAAGAAATGTTTGGATTGGCTTGAAATATGAGGCGGCTGAAAATGTGTGGAGGTGGATAGATGGGAAAAATCTTTCCTACCAGTGAGTAGCATGCTTCAGTGCCATTTCACAGCTAGGGCTGTAAGAACATTAGAAGGAACAGGGACAAAATCTGTGACTTTCTGTTCTTTTTAATCGGTCTGGACGCTTCTGATCTTACAAGCTGTATAGAACAGAAAAATAAAGAGAAGAACGCACACACACACATAATCTGGTTGTGAAGCTGGAAATAAAACTAGGACATCCACAGTCACTAAGTAAGCTGAATTGGTGCGCTTGTTCAGAGTGCTTACCCTTATCAGTTCAAATGACACTACCTGTGGTGGTATCTACAGGCAGGGTCTAGCACACATAGAGAAAGGACAAGATTTGCAAGTAATTTAAAAGAAGTATTCAAAGGAAAAACCTTCAGTATGGGGAGAACTACTTCACCCCAAAAAACTCAGTGAGGACTGTGAAATATTCAGAGGCCACAGAATGCTGACTTTCTGCTGGGAAGACCTCCAAAATAACTAGAGAGAGGAAATAGTATGGGGCTTCCAGAGTCAGAATAGGAGGAAGACCTGGCTGGCTACTTGGAACCCTGAACACTTCATACCTTGCAACATTTTGTGGCAGGTCTTACTTATGGCCTCATAGTTAGAAAATTAGCTTAAATTTTGCCATGGTTTGCACTCTAGTCCTAACCTTGTCCAACCAGTAGTCAGCCAGTATTTGATAGAGGTTATATCCAGCTATGTGTAGAGAGGGTTGTGACAACCTTAATTTTGTAGACATGTTAAAACCTGTTTGAGCTGTGAGTTGTATTCCAACATTGGTTCTATTTTTAAAATATTATATCATCCCCTCAACTTTTGCTCCAAGATGCCCTCTCCCCAATTCAGAAAAACTATGGAATTTCTTTTCTGTATTTTAGAATTATATTTGAAATATTGCTTTCCAATTTGTTTTTGAAATATCCTTTATACATGTTTGCACTAGCTTCCATTCCTTTGTTTAATTGAGTATTTCTTGGTTCTGTTTGTTCTTGGAGTTTACATGGAACTGCTTCACCAAACTTCACTGTGATGACATACTTCAGCACATTATTTCAAGTTCAACTGTTAATTTCAAGCAATTTTTTTAAATGTTTCGATGTGCTAAAATACACCTCTATTTTCTTCATTTAAACCAGAATGCCCAAGTTGCAAATGTATATTTTGATCAATTGTAACCTATCCTGATTGGGATGAATACCACTTCTTTGATCAAATGGACCTACAGAATTTCCATCTTATTTGGCTCATGCTTCAGTTTATTTGCCCTTATTTCCAGTGGTACAGTGAAACCAGGGCTCACAGTACAGAAACCCTAACACTTTTTGCTTAGCAGGGACTACGACAAGTTGCAGTCCCTGGACTGCTGGAGGGAAAATGGATTTTCTCAGCAACAATCGAGTCTTATGAGCTCTCCATGTTGTAATCCAGAGAATTCAAGGGAGGCTTCAGTAAAGCCTTGTTCCTGGGTACGACGAAAGCTGCTAGAAATTGCTTCAGAATCTGTGCTGATCAACACACCACACCTGAATTTTGTGCTGGGTCAACACAGCCCACCTGAATTTTGGAATCCTTATCTAGGAGACAGTACAGAAATTATCCAACTTTTGCCTTCACATTTAATAGTAGTACTAATCGTAAATCATCATCATCATCATCATCATCATCATCATCATCATCATCGTCATCATCATTTATAGCAGTGGCCTTGAGTGATCATCTCACCACTCACTGCTGAGCTCTGAAGAAAAGGTCCTTCTGCAGGTCAAGGCACTGTGAGTAAGGTGGCCGTGGAGTGCCTAAGGTGCTGCTTCTTTGCTGCAGTGGTGGCAAAAACTGTTGAAAATGTAAGAGTCTTTTCAGCAGAGATCTGGTGGCTGTTTCTTTGCAGTTGCGAGCACTGCTGAGCCTTAAAAACAGTTCCGTTAACATGGGGCTGCCAGACTGAATTATGCTCAGAGATGGAAAGACTCAGTTATCTCAACTCAAGAAAATTGGTTAACGACATTATATGACTTGGCAGAAATGGATAAATTAACTATTTTGATCAAAGAGGAATCACTGAGTAATTTTAAGAAAGGTTGGGATACAATTATTGCATATTTGAGAGAGTATTGGGAAAGAATTTCATTTTTGGGTGTTGATGATTAGTGGTCTTTGCCAATATGTAGAAGTAAATCCTAGTCATATAAACTTTAATAAACAGACTTTGTATTTTATCTATGACCATCTGCTGAGGGGCTAAAAGCCATATGCCTATTTTTCCAGCACCATTTTAGTTTAGTTTTTTTTTCTATCTTTTTTTTTTTAGGTTAGGTTAATTTTCATTTCTGTTGTATAGTTTAAGTAGTTGTTAACGTGTCTTGTGCTTAGTTTTGTTATTTGTGTTTTCTTATTTCCTTGTATGTTGTTTTATGTATTTAAATTTTGTGTTTATAAAAAAAAAATTTGTAAAGAAAAGCTTGTAACAAAAACAGCAGCAGAGGCGCCACACTTGGTTTACTGGTGGACAAAGGAGGTAATGGAGGGGGAGTTGTGGGGGCCGGTAGGTAGCAATGATGCTGGCAGCAGTTGCATTGAGTGGTGGGTGAAAGGGCATGTCCAGCATTCCTTCTGATGTGCAACTTGACCACGTGGCTCATTGTCATTGGTCCTGGTAATGATTCCTTAAGCTCTGACTAAACTCAGAGGTAGCTTGTTACTAGTAATGTTGTCACTAACTTTGAATTATTTTTTTGAGGTTATGAGAAGGAATGGTTTTCCTTTCTTGGTGCAACAAATGAAGGGAATCTTGTCCTTCCTTGTAGGCTGAGGCAAAAACAAACTGCTGCAGCCTCTCCTAGGTTGTGCATCCTTCCTCATTAATGTATTTTTGCTGTTGCTGATGATGCTTGGCCACGTGTCCTGTTTTTGTCTGTGAAATGTGAGAGAGTATGTAGGGGGCTTCTTGAGCCACAGTTTTTATTTTATTTTCTCAAAAAAGGAAGATTGTTTGCTGATGGGATGTAATCCAGGGGTAGCTGGGCAGGACAGGTAGTGCTAATATTGTCCTAAAGAGAAGTAACTAACTCATTTATCAATAACAATACCCACAAAAAACATGTGTCCGTGATAAATCTCTTCTCCCAGAAATTATAGACTCACTTCTTCTGTGTTAGATCCACCAAGGGTTTTAGGCACTCTGGAAAAATGATAGCAATTGTTGTGCTGAAAAATGCACAGAACTTCAAAATGCCCCTACTGAAAGGGGGAAATGAGTAATGTGATGTGTTTCACAGGCTGTGTGTGAGAGAGCACAAACTGGGGTTCCCTGGCTTGAGGGCTCTTCTCCTCAAACTTTGGAGTTGAGAGCACCCTTGTAATCTGTACAAAAGAACACAGTGATTAGACCGAATCGACTTTAACAACACTGTATTTTAAGATTTATTATTTCTTTTTCACATTCACAGTTGTGTTTAGATATGGCACACAACTTAAACAACATCAACATAATGAAATGAAGGAATTTCCAAAACACCTGTCTGTGTATACTTGCCTGGCCAGTACCAATGAAGGAGGCATTCAGTGCTCTGTTAGTTCATACCTGTGGGGGGAAAGGTCTACAGCAGCCACACCTACGTCTTTTGACTGCTAATGCTCCTTGTTGCACCAAGATAGAAAAACCATTCCATTGCATAATCTTAGAAAAGTAATCAAAGTTAGTGTCAACTTTACTTGTAATAAGCTACCTCTTGAGTTTAGTCAGAGCTTGAGGAGTCATTACCAGGACCAGTGACAATAAGCCATGTGGCTCAAGAGCTCAGCCATTTCCCGCCAGCTTTTGAATGCCTCACAGGATCTGCAACAGAAAGTCTGCTCTCTCCTGGGACAGCTCAGTGTCATCACATCTCTTTACTATTTTCTCCTTTCAGTCTAGCCTGTCTCACATTAGTAATGCCACCCTAACAGCTTCAAACAGTTTTGCCACCAGATCAGTCACTTCTTTTTCATAGTTTCATCTCATGCCAACAGGGATTTGTGGCCAGAAGGAGCTCTTGGCCAGCCACCTTGTCAAGGAAATATCAACCACCTTAAGTACTCAGATAGAACCTATTAACTGGGAAAAAATGCCTAATTTCTGCTGTGTTTAGGAAGAAATGCATATGTATGAATGCATGAATGTCACCACTGAAGAGAAATGAAAATGCAATTCTTAAGTATTCATCCTGCTTCATTGTACTTTCACTGCTATCAAAATATAAGAAAGTTCAGATCTTCATCCAAATGTATTAATATAGCCTTCGTTTATTTATTTAGAGTATTTTCACTCTGCCCTTTAGCCAAAAAGGCTGCCAGAGCAGCTTACAAATTGTTGGTTTGACAGTTCCCTGCCCTCAGGTTTATAGTCTAAATAAGATAGGACACACAAGAAAAAAGGAATGGCAGGAGATTAAGTCTAGCAGAGACTGTCTGTTCTTTCATCCATTCTGTGCCTGCCTCTTGAGGCCACAGTAGTGGCAGTTACTAATTTTATTTAATAATTCAATAATTTTACATTTTAAAATAATTTAATAATTTTTAAAACTCATTAGTAGTAGTTTGTTATCCATTTACAGATGCATAGCTGCCAGCATAACCAACTAGAATAGAAAAGTGAGAAAAGTGAATGATCACCACAAAAGCCTTCTTGTGTTGTACGGATTGCAGTATAATCTTTCATTGTCAGTCTGATTCTGTAGCAAGAGTGTTCTTTGTGAATGAGAGCTTGGTTCTTGGCTTCACCTAATATTATTCCTATTGTTCTGAATCTAAGACAAGCAATCAATCACTCCTATTGTTCCAAATCTAAGGTAAGTAAGTGCTCCTTCCTCTACAGGAATCCAGTATGCTGGATTCCCTATTAGTTTTCCACTGACATCAACTTCTTCTTTTCTTTTTTCCAGAAATTGGCAAGAAGGAGCACCACGAAAGGAGCAGCAGGAATTTAATGCAGAATGTGTTATTGCAGAGCGTGAACACAACTATCAGTGGATCAACTATTACTGCAGAAGAAACATTCCATCACCCATCTGTGAAAAGAACAGGCATGTTGACTGTGTCCTGCAGTCTCCGTTTCAGCCGCTATGAAACTTTTGTCCATAGTCCAGCAGAATCAGTCACAATTATTGTGACTGATGGGCAGTGAACAGAAAAACTTGCAGGATCTGTCAAACTTCCACCTCATTCGCCAGTCTATTCCAAGATTAGGCCAGCCTGAAGTGCAGTAAAGGAAGTAGGAACTTGGTTAAAACTCTAAAGCATCAAAAAGGGAGTGAATCATATTTGTCTTCCTCTTAGCCTATGGCATGTCATCCTCAGCATCCGTCTACCCCAAGTCCACAAGGGATCAGGTAATCCCTTTGAGAAGCATGAAAATAATAGTCTCCCCTGTTACCTGCCTCTAGCATCTGCAATCAGAGGTGAGGATGTTCCATTTAGTTATCACAAAGTGTTGATAAACCAATTCTAAATTTGTCTAATCTTTAAAGCTGTGGGTATCACTACATGCCGTAGCAAGGAATTCATATGCCAACTACGCATCGTGTGCAGTCTTGATTCTTTTTCTCTGAACCCATCATCAACCAGTTTCATAGGGAGAGATCTGTCATACTGAATTCACTACTTCTGCCCTATATCGTTTTAAATGTCTGCTGAACTCAGTAGGGTCTGGATGCATTCCTAAGCATGTTTACTTGGAAAAAAATAACCACTTTGCACAATGGCTCATGATTTGAACCCAGACTATTAACCTAGAGGGTGTGCTAGGGAGTGGTGCTTCTCCACACACATAGTGTGCCCTTGTGCCATGGAGCAGTGGCAAATCACATGCTCCTTTCCACATGTCGGTGAGAATAAGGTACATTCATTTCATCTCTATACATAAAGTGCCTGGAGCTAGGCTCCCTGCAAAATGTGAAGTCCCTCAAAGTCTGAAGTCCTTCAAAGTCCTTCCCACACAGGTAAAACTCAACTACAACCAGGTCACTATACTATTCTGATATTGTCCCTCAGGAACCTATCCTCCTCAGCATGCCTGGCTAAAGGGAACCCTTTGCAGGGGGCTACTCTGGCACCCAATTGAAGCCAAGCCACTTGCTCAGCTGAGCAAGGTGGGTTCCAGATCTTGCAATGGCTGCATGGGAGCAACCATTGCAAGATTCACAGGGTGAATCTAACTCTTGTGAGATCAGCCATTTTCAGGAGATTTGGAATATTGTGAAAAGACCTACTTTCGTGAGATATCCAAAGGTCTTATATAGGTCCTCACTATACCCCTTTCCACACGCAGCGAGGGAAACACTCCCTGCCGCTACTCATTGGCTTTTTGGTGGGTCCGTTTGGGTCTGTCAGGACGAAGAGCAGTGCGAGCTTGTTGCTCCGCACTGCTCCAGCGTCCAAAATGGCAGCTTCCGGTTGGGGAAGGTTCTCCACCAACCAGAGAAGCTCGCCAGCCGAAAGCCCGCCCCCGGCAGATCTGCAGGCACGGACTAGTGCACACCTGCAAATCTGCACCGGAGCGCAGGGATGGAGCGATACGAAGTCGCGCGCTCCGTACTTTTTAAAAACCTCTTAAAAGTGGTTTTTAAAAAGCATGCTGCGCGACCAGTTCCATTCGCTCCGGGGCAGACTGAGGTGTGGAACTATGAAAAGTAGTCCACCCCAGTCCACTCCACGGTGCATAAGACCTCTGTTGGAGGTCGCTCTGCACCATTTTAATAGGCCCATACAGAAAGGGCCTATGTGCTCTGTCTTCTTTCCAGGCTGAATCTTGTGCATCTACCTATTCTCTTCCACCTTAGGTGTATCCTCAGGCTTTCATGGGTAATCTCAAGGGGCCAGGAAGGATTTTTTTTTCCAGTGTCATTGTGGCATCATGGCATTTTTGCTTTCCAGGGCACCTCTCCTGATATTGGGCTGGTCTGATATTGGAAAAGTTAATGTATATGTACTTACCTGCAGTTACATGGTTCATATCATGGATATCCTGTTTAAATCACAATTAGCAGATATTAAGATGAGTGAGAGGAGACAAGTAAAATAAAATGAGCAGGATTATGGGCTTAGGAAGCTGGTGTGTGGTCACTGTAAGCCACCTTCCATTTTTTTGCCAACTGCGGGGATGTCTCTTCTGGGCTGCCCCCTTCCCACTCAACCAATCAGGCTGAACCAGTATGAATTTAAATTACATGAGGGAAGCTGGACCAGCCATATTGTATGGGCTGATATTGGTTGACATTGTCATTAATAAAAGCTGTGACCTGTTTTGCTTCAACACAGATGTCCAGCTCTTTCTTGGCACAATGTTTCTGCATTGCTGTTGCTCCTCCTGTCACCTCTGGTGCTCTGCACAAGGAGGTCTATATATATCAAGAAGTGTGGTGTGGGAGACCTATACACCATGTTTCTAGAACAGGAGTCACAAGTGCAGACATTGCTGAACAGGAATAGAAATGGAGCACTTTTCACAGATAAATAAGATTGATGGATGACTACTCTCATCACTCTTCATTATGGGCCATAGTGGCTGGAGCTGATGGGAAGTAAAATCCAGCAACAGTGGGAGGAGCACAGATGTCTCCAACCCTATCCTATATGAGTGTTTCCTCAGAACTCCAAACAGCAACCCAAAGCAGGATTTTCAACCTAGTAGAAACAGTGTTGTAAGGAGTGCACATACCACTGAAAGGAAAGGAAGGAGAGGATCAGGAAGTGCAGAAGACCATGCCTGCAAACAGGATTGCTGTACAACAGTCATTCCTCCTTCAAAACATGAACAAAACATGCCAAAACATGTACAAAGCACCTTTTCACTCTGCACAGTTAGGGGAAACTGTGTTAGAGCTGTACAACATCACATGGCTCATTGTGTTGTAGCAGTGTCTTCTGCAAGATACAAATGTCATGAGATCTATAGTTAGTCTATGTGACCTTTCAGGGATCCCTGTAGCCTGTTGACTGTAATTGTAAAAGATTCAGGAGTACTGGGAAGCCAAAACTTGTTGAAGAAGTTTCTCCTGGGGGGATCCTCATTGTGTGGCCAGTAGTGTGGAAAGTAATCTGAAAAGATGCCATCTTCTCCCTCTTTTAAAGAATGTGATAATGCGGGAATATATGTGAACTAAGTATAGTGCCTAAAATATTCTGATATTTATTTGTTTATGAATTTGGTAAATGTATACCCTGCATCTTCAGCACTAGATTGTTCATTCTGTAGTACTGATCTCTTTTCCCCCCAAAATTTATATTTATTACTTTCATTGAATTGTAATAAAGTTGACAAATGTAATTGCGTAGGTCAAAATCTAGCACATTCTACAATTTTACATCATAAGATATAAAACAGAAATATCAATTGGAAAAAATAGGGACAAATGATCACTGTTTACATCACAATATCATATAAAAAAGACAGCAGGGGAAAAAAGACGACAGTAAAATGTCACAACATAAAAAGATATACGTTTAGACTTCTCATGCTGTCATTGCCACAGATTGTGTCAAATTCAAATCTTATTCTAAACCTTTCAAAGTTCTATTTGGTTTTCATATCAATTTAGTTTTGGAACACTCTAGAGTTAATTATTCATCAATCTATCCTTGATTACTAATCTTCAGTAATTAGAATCATAGAATCATAGAATCATAGAAATTCAGAGTTGGAAGAGACCACACAGGCCATCCAGTCCAACCCCCTGCCATGCAGGAACACCCTCAAATCAATCCCGACAGATGGCCATCAAGCCTCTGCTTAAAAGCCTCCAAGGAAGGAGACTCCACTACACTCCGAGGCAGCAGATTCCACTGCCGGACAGAATCTTCCCTCTATCCCATCAGACCAATTATGTATTAACCCTCAGTTAATTGATTCATTTTCTAATCAATTACCTATTATAATAGTCACGTATTTAAGAAAGTTCATCTTTGATAATAACTTTCTCTCGTTATTGTAATATATCTTCCCCCTTCCTTTTCTTAAAGCGTGCGTTTTACACAATTATATATACTTGGAACCTACACATTATTTTATAATTCCCTCTGCAAATAATTTGTAAGTGGTTGCCATGTTTGGGAAAATTTATGATCAGATCTGTTTTCTAGCATGTGCATTAGCTTGTCCATTTCTATCGCCTCTAGGAGTTTCTCCAACCATTCCTCTTTAGATGGTATTGATTCCTTTCACCAGTATCTAGCAAATACCATTCTGGCTGTTGTGACCATATGCCATAGAAGCCTCTCTTTGCAATCTCCCTCTTCCTTTTTTTAGATCAATTGTGCCTAATAAGAACAATTTAGGGTCTAAATCGAGCTTTATCTCTAATACCTTTTGGATGATTGCTTGAACCATAAACCAGAATTTCTGTGTTCTATTACAACCCCACCATTGGTGAAAAAAGGTACCTTTTTGTTTATGATATCTCCAACATTTATCATTTGTATTTTTGAACATCTTAGCTATTTTTACTGCAGTTTAGGCCTCCTTGGAGATACCCCTAGATATCATTTTGATATCAATAATTTGGCTCTCTTCCACCACCCCTCTCCACGTGTTTGTGAGGCCCCCAGACAAGCACAGAACTAGGCTCGGCCACTAATCGCTGGACATTCCATTCTCCACCCAGGCAGGCCAGAAATAGCCAGATCATTGCTTTAGGAGACCTCTCTGCAAACACCCTCATTATGTATGCACGCTGTTTACAAAGGACTCCCTACCCCAAGCAGGCAACTTGGCAAGCTGAATACTCAAATGCCAAGCACTCTGCGTTTGCATACTGGCTACCTTTTTGTCAATTCGGACGTAACTCAATCATGCTAAATTTTGACCTTTCCAAAGCTTTGTCCCGCGTCCGAAATTCATTGTTTTCCCCAAGTACAGCATAGCCTGCAGTTACATATCTCCCTATAAAGACTTCTAATTCCAAGACCTTCCTCGGGATCACTCCCGAGTTCCAGACTGCCTTGCTGCTGCTTTGCTTGGCGAGCTTCCGCTCAGCTCCACGTGCTGAGATACGTCGAACCCCAGCTTCGCTCTCTATCTTCTTTCCGGGCTTCAGGAACAGGTTTCGTATCACCCGAATCAACTATCCCTCTGAAAATCCCGCTATCATACTCAACCCTTTATTTTCCTTAGTTATCTGTGTGTGTGTGTGTGTGTGTTGTTGCTTACATTGTGTGCCTGTATTTAATAAAGATCATTCATTATTTCCAACACGTATTGCTTCTTGACTTGGCCTGACCCCGTGAACATTGGGTTACAAGATCCTGCTGCGTTACCATGCCTCTCGTAGTGCCAACCAGTGCTCTTGACCAATTTCCCCAATTGTAAGGTTATTTAGGTGTCCCTCCCGGGACCCCCAGTAATCAGGGTAACACTATCCTTGCAAGGGGGAGATACCATCTGAACATAACCTTCAGGGCGTTCTCTTGTAAGCTATATGATCTCGTAGTCCTACTGATTCTTTTCCATGCTTTTTCCCATTCTGTAAGTCCAATATTGTGTCCTATGTCCGTTGCCCATTTTACCATGTATTCTTTAATTGTTTCGTCTTCCAAATGGAATCTAAGCAATATTTGGTATATTCTTGATAACAACTTTTGGTTTCCTTTCTTTAACTCTAATTCAGATTCTGTTGGATTCGTGTCAATTCCTCCTTCTTTGAAATCTTTTAAAAATCTTTCTTGAATCTGAAGATATGGAAACCAACGTACTGTCATTTCTTCCTGTTGTAATCTCTAGCGACTTTTTAATTGCAGTACCCCACCTGCTAGGTATGTTAGTTCTTTATATGTGATCCAGTCTATGTCACCTCTAAGACCTTTAATCAAGAGGGCTTTAGTAGGAGAAAGACAAGATGGGACTTTTGGACACAGGTACCTTTTGTATTTCATCCATATCTTACACAGGGATCGTTGGATTGCATGATTGTTGAACACTTTTCAAACTTTTTGAACCACAAGTAAGAGTGCCATCCCAAAAAAAAGTTCATGACCTTCTAAGGCTAATAACCTTGGGTCATTTAAGTATATCCATAGTTTTATCCAAACTAAGCAGGATGCAGCATAGTAGATTTTCATATTTGGCATGGAAACCCCCCCCTCTATTTCTAAGATCTGTCATTGGTTTTAGTTTAATCCTTAGTTTTTTACTCAACCACAAAAAATCTGACAGATCTTTAGTACAATCCTTAAACCACTTTGGAGGGACTACAGTTGGGATCATTTGGAACAGAAAAAGCAGTTTTGGAAGAATACTCATTTTAATTAAAGACAATCTGCCCATCAGTGATAGGTTCAGTTTCTTCCAAATGCTTATCTTTTGATGAATCTTTTCCAAACAGGGACATAATTATTACTGAACAGTTGGTTATTCTTATTGGTTATCGAAATCCCTACATATTTTACTTTATCAGCACATTTTATTCCCAATATTAATTTTAACTTTTCTTGTTCTGCTTTCCTCAAATTTTTGGTCAAAATCTTTGTTTTGGAGTTATTGACCTTGAATCCTGCCAATGACCCAAATCTATTCAGAATTTCATTTAATTTTGTCATGTGCGACAGGGGATCTTCCAGGAAAATAACCACATCTTCTGCAAATGCTCTGTATTTGTAACATTCCTTGCCAATTTTTATGCCAGGGATGGAACTCTGCTGAATTTTTCTGAGCAAAACCTCAAGGATCAGAATGAACAACAGCGGCGGAGAAGTCTTGTGCCCTTTTCTATTGGGAAACTTTTTGATCTTCCTGCATTTATGATCAAATGTGCTTGTTGATCCGAGTAAATTGCTTTAATCCAGGATATAAACACTCTACCAAACTTCATATTTTCCAGCGCTTTAAGAAGGAAACCCCATCTCACATTGTCAAAAGATTTTTCCGCATCTAAGAACATTAGAGCACCATTCTTTTCATTGTGATAGTCCAAATATTCTAAGATGTCCAACACGAACTTTACATTATCTTTCATCTGTCAGCCTGGGAGGAAGCCCATTTGGTCTTCTCCAATATATGTTAACAGAAAATTCTTTAATCTTCTGTAGTACTGATCTCAACAGCACTACACTGTGGTTGTTGGGAGCATGAAGAAGAGGCCACGCAATATGAACATGTTTGCCTATTTCCTTAACTACTTGGCCTTCTACAACCAACATGCAGGGCCAATCCTGCTATTAGGCAAAGTGAAGCATCTGCCTCTGGTTGCAGATTTTGAACACCATGAAAGATTGCTGGTTATTTAAATTGTTGTTTTTCTATTTCTGCTGGAAGGGGTGAGGACAGATGCTTGTGGGATTTCCCACCTCTTCTCCCAAAATAACTTGGATCATTTTGATGCTATGCACCTTAACTTGGGTGAGAAGGGATGGTATTTGCTATTCTAAGTCAGAGAACAAAATGTCTTGGGCAAAGTTTGTCACTGTGTCCTGTATATGCCCCTCCGCCTGTTTGTACAATGTCTATATGAACACTTAAAAAAAACCACCATTCCACTTTGCATCTTTCCATTGACAAGGAGATACAAGATGAAATATGTATCCACAGACTTTGTTGCTCAGCATAGCATTGTTTTATTATTGTTTGCAAACCTGCATTAAGGAACAAAGATCTACGTTTTATCATGGTTCCCATAAACTGCTGGTAGTTCCTGGAGGAAACTGTCATGGAAAAATTCAGATGTCTAAACAGAACAGGTAAAGATGAGTTCTTCCCCTTTTTACAGAACTAATAAGGTTCTTAAAAAAAAGAAATAGCTCTCTGCTTCTTATAGGCAGAGTATCAGTCTTTATATTCAGTTACAGTAGGATAAGACTAAGCAAATACATTACCAAAAAAGGACACAGCATAGCATTCAATTATCATGTATTCTTTATTTCTTTCCAGCTATAAATAGGGGAAAAAATCTATACTATGGATTATATTATTTTATTGAATAGGCCCACCCTGTGTAATTTGCTTTTCGCTAAGTAGTCTTCATCCAAGAAATGGCCCTGCCACAACTTGCCCACATCCTGTGACTCTAACGGTTTTTCTTGCTAGCTGAAGCAGAGATAAAACTGTTACCCATGTGCAATGTCTGTTTGGTTATAGTGAACGCTATTTAAAAGCTAGATAAATTTCTAGATACCAGTTTTCTCTCCACAAAACCCATAGGCCAGCCTTCTTTTTATAGTACTCCCCAAATGTTATGAACCAGATTGCCTTTTTCCCTGATTACTGGCTATATTGATCAATGTAGCTAAAAGGAGTTATAGTCAAAACTTCTGAAGGACACCAAGGAAGGCTTCCATAGGACTACTACTCCTAAACTGCTGAGCTCAGTGTGGAGACGCAGCAATGGGGACAATGATTTCCATTGTACCTCTTCCTGCTGAGTGCCTTTCTCAAGGACATGGCTCCCAGAGGACAATAAATATTAGCAACTATAAATATTGTGCGGTGTTGTAATTTGCTCTACCACAAATGTTGTTCAATAAAAGGCTCTCTTTCTCTCTTTAATATATTTATATTAATGAATAATAATTAATTAATATCCTGCCTTTCTCCTGGCACAGCAGCTCAAAGCAGCTTACAACAATTTAAACAAAATTCAGCTAAAATCCTATGTTGTTTTTGTTGCTGTTTTGTGCCCTCAAGTAGTTTCTGACTTATGGTGACCCTAAGGTAAACCTATCATGGGGTTGCTTGGCAAGATTTAATCAGATGAGCTTTGCCATTGCCATCTTCTGAGGATGAGAGATTTGACCTGCCTGAGGTCAGCAAGTGGATTTCTGCAGTCAAGCTGGGATCTGAACCCTAGTCCAACACTCAAACCATACTCAGATCACTACACCATGCTGGCTCTCTCTCAAAAAAAGTTTTTTTAATAATTCTATTTTTTAAAATAGTTAAAACAATTTAAAGCAAAGTTAACACATCATTTAAAAGGTAAAAGAGACAAATATGATATTGTCATGAGGGAATAGTCAGAGGTATAACAAAAAAGAGATGAATGTACCAATTAGGATGCTGCTTTCTCATTCATACCTGTGTGGCCCTCCACATGTGACTGGATTCACCTCCAGTGAGCCTTTACCCATGGCCATGCTGACTAGGGCTGATGGGGACTGTAGTCCAACAATGTCTGAAAAGCCACCCATGTTCTCCACTCCTGCAGTGGAGAGCTGGGACTGACTTATGGTCATGAGAGGGCACAACAAGGACAAGGGACTGTCATGCTGCTGGAAAGAAGAGAGGAGGTCTGTTAACTGGCATTTTACCATAACATCATTGTCACTTGCTAGCACATAGGCAATCTATGGTAGGAAGGAGGGGTTCTGAAAGAGAAGGGGAGATGCCCATTATGACTGTACGGGGCATACAGAAAAGGGGGACAATTACACTTTAATCAATGGGGGGAGGAATAGGGTACTAGTTGTCCCTAAAATGTCCCCCAACTCAAACAACCTGGATGGTCTTGTCAACACAACTCCTGGGTTCAAAGTACTGGTATGTTTAGATTCAGATTAATATCCAGACTACTCTACTTATTTTAGCTGGCAATTAAAGTATGGTATTTTACTTAATTCTGAGGTTAAGCGATTTTACACTAACAAGTAGTAAGGGCAATTAGGAATGGTGTGGTCTCCTCATTCCCCAGATAGACTCTATACCAGATACCGTATAAGCAGTGCCTCATCTGCCCTCGATTTTTGAAGCTCTTAATTTTGGACATTTTGCCAAGGTTAACCATGGAAGTCAGCAAACTAAGATGATGAGATTTAAAAGGGATAGAGAAGGGAAAAGAAAGAGAAGGGGTCTTGATGGAGTTGATGCCACTATTTCCTACTCTCCTAAACTCAAAATGGACAAGCTGGGGAGGGAGAGTAAAAGGATGGATTCCATTTTTCAGCTTCATTTTCTGCTCTATTCTAGTAAGGGTTTTACAGCAGGCATTTAACTTATTTAAAATTACAGTTTATAATAGCCAGCCTTCTATGTCAGTGGATTCTGTATCCATGGATTCAACCAACAACAACTTGAAAGTATTCCAAAAAAAAAAAAAAAATCCAAAAAGCAAACTTTGATTTTGCCATTTTACATGAGAGATGTTATTTTATTACACCAGTGTAAATAATGGGACTTGAGCAATCATGAATTTTGGTATCCACAGGGGGTCCTGGAACCAAACCCTAGTGGATACCAAGGACCATTGTATAAATTAAATAGTTAAGTTTCTTCCTCTTTAACATGAATAGAGCTCAATTATAGTTTTAAAAATCTTATTAATGATTAACTAAATGCACTAATTCTTTTCTACTAACTTTTTTATCTCTGCCTAGGAGTTTCCTCACTTATGTGACTCAGCAAATAGCAGTATTTTTCTATGTGTTTGGTAAATGTATACCTTTCATCTCCACTCTACAGTGTTCCCAACTATCTTGCATTATTAATGGAATAGGGTGGGGACTTCCAGATGGTGAAATCTTCCATTTGGAATCATCCAGGGATTTCCCATAATGGTTTCCTCTTCTTATCACAGAACGTCCATTCTGGAAATTAGAATAGTTGTAAAATGTACTGGATTAAGTAGAACAAGCAGCTCTACATCTAGATGTTCTCTTTGCCACCCATTAATTGCAAATTAATGGCTGTATTCTGTAAGAAGCTGTGGGCTGCTAAAGTGATGAAACTTATTGTGTTCATAGAATCATAGAGATAGAAGAAACTACAAGAGCCATCCAGTCCAACCCCTGCCATGCAGGAATAAACAATCAAAGTCTACTCTTTGCTGTGGTGATTCCTGCAATGTGTGCAGATTATCAGATGTGCTGTTGATAGATCTATAGATGACCAGATCAACACAGCAATTTCCTCCAGTGGTACCTGAATCTGGGCCTAGGACTCTTTATGATGCTTGAAGCTCTCCTTATCTTTCTAAACTGTCCACTTTCTCCTTAACTCAGGTGAAGTTAGTGTGTGGCCCTTGAGGTGTTGTTGCTGGACCGTAACTTCCAGCAATCCAATTTTAGTAGGGCAGTGAATCTTGTCTAGGTTTCAGTCTGAATTTTAAAATCGCTATCCACATTCCTCAACCGTATAGTGAAAATAAAATTCAGAATAAAACCAGGAACAGATTAATCGCTCCACAGATATTGGAACCACCAGCTTCCTTTGAGGGGCAGTGTATATGTCAGCTTCCATGAAAATAAGAGGAGATCCCAGCTACTCAGAGATGTCTGCATAGTAGCAAGAAGAAAGAATCCTCTGCTGTTGGACGAAGTGATAAGTGAACTTAATGAGAAGCTACTTCTTGATGTCTCCTTGCAGTGTTTGCAGTCTGGCAAAGGCTTGGTGGAGTTGTAGAAATGCACATGCCCAAGATGCCCTGGTTTACTACCATTTAGGTGAGACATTTTGCTGCCTTGGGGAAAGGACTTTAATTAGGAGCACATCGGGATTTGGGGTGTGTGAACTTCCTGAGATCATAAACATAAGTCCTTCTTTTACCTTACAAAAGCATGCAAAGTCCCTTTTCCTGTTTCTACCAGAAGTTCAAGTTGCACTAGCCCTCCTGCACTCTGCAGCAGGGCTACTGTAACAATATAGATATCATATATAGTCATCCCTCTACATTTGCGGGTTTTGCTTTTGCAGATTTGATTATTCACGGATTATTTGCTATCACCTCTGCTGCCTCCCTATGCCATTTTTAATAGAGACTGCAAGCCTTGTGAGACTGCGAAACTGCAAATGAGGCTTGTAAGTACTTATTAAAAATGGTGTGGGGCAGCAGTGGAGGTGGCAGTATGTCCTACCAGCCACTCAATTCTGCCTTGTGAAGGAACCTTGATGCCTCAAAGGAATCCACGGTGGGTTGAATATAGGGATCATACTTTTTCGTGTGTGTTAAATATGGTTTCAGAGGGCCTAGAGTTATTCACAGTTTTTCCACTTTCACAAGGGTCCTGTACACCTAACCCTGGTGTATGTGGAGGGATGACTGTATTTCTACACCTAGGCCCTTTCCGCACCTTACCTTTTTCCAGTGCTGGGGAGTGGGGATCATGCGAGTAGCCTCCGGCAAGAGGCTCTCGCATCCCTGCTGCTTCAGCTCTGCACAAGCTGCCTGCTCACGTGAGAGCCCTGCCTCTTCCTTACACAGTGCAGCCTGGGAGTTTCCCAGGCTGTGCTGGGGCAGGAAGCGGAACCGGCGAGGCTCCAGAGGCTCTGCACACCAGGTAAGTACATGCGGTGCCTGGGAGAAATGCATGATTGTGCACCATTTTTGGCTTCCAGCCAAAAATGAAAAGGTGCTCAATCGGCACCTGCCAGCACCCGGATCGTTGCATGATTGTGAATGCATCATGCAGCTTGCCCCTCACAATCATGCGACGCTCCAGGTGCCGTTTCGCATGGCAAATGCCATGCGGAAAGGGCCCAAGTTTCTAACCACCATACCTCATTGGCCCTCTAGTGATTATAGAACAACTTGGTCACCCTTCTGTAACAAAACAAACCCTGACTGGAATGTGTTGAGATTCCAAACAAACCAGGGGAATTTGCCACAGGGATAGACAGGATGTATTCTCTGTGCTGCAGGACAAAGACAAGGCAGTTGTATCTCATGACTAATGACATTTTTGTTCATACAGTGCTCTGTTGAGCAATGAGAAGATTTGTTTCACTGCATAGCCACGTATTCTACACAGACTACATTTTAAGCTTTGAAGCAGTAAACCTCTGAGAGAAAAATATATATATTTTAGCTTCTACACTTGTTATACAGTATTAATAGTATGTATTAGTAGCATATATTTTAGCTTATTTGTATAACACATATTTTAGATATATGTATACATATATTCCAGAATATTTTGTATTTTGGCCTCTGCAATACACTATGGCCATTTCTGCACAACAACACTCTTCCACATTGTCTCACTGCAGCCTTGGGGCCAGAAGGGAGCACGTCAGCAACACTCCCCTCTGCACCCACTCAGTCCATCCAGAAGAGAATGCAATGGCGCCACATCTTCCTTCCACAGCGCAGCCGGGCTTTTTCCATTGCTGCACTACATAAGGAAGCATTGCCAAGGTGCTTCCGCATGGCCAGAAGTGACAGGAGCACTGCACAATCACAGAGGCGAAACAAATTTTTTCCGTTTTGTGAAAACTGCACAAGCATGATGCTCCCTGACAGGATGGCAGCGGGACGGCAACAATGTCATGTGGAAGCGTGACCTGCTGACTGCTGCCATCCTGTGGCAGAAACGAGACAGCAAGGTCCTGCGGAAAGGGCCTATGTCTAAGTAAACTGCTTTCCAGAAATTGTAACAGAGCAAAAGAGGGTCTCAAAGACCTTGGATCTTCAGGGTGGCTGGTGTGTCTCAAACCTTGCTGATAACAGCATACCAGACAGGACAAGGCTATAAGGAGTAAACTGATTGATAAAGACATACTAGAACACAAAGGGGTGCTTTGAAACTGCTAATGAGACACCTTGAATGTAACATGAGAAATAAAAATACACAAGGGGAATGCATGGGCAGCTTGTGATCATTCCTTTTAAGGAAAATTGTAAATAAGAGTAGTCGGCACTAAATAGTAGGGAGGGGGAAATGTAAACTGAGGCAGGACTTCTTAGACAAATGTGATAGGCTGTGACCCTTGGGGTCCTATCCAATGGGATCCCAGGGGAGATAAAACCTGCGATGGGGACAGGTAATAAAAACAATTTTTATTCAACTCTGGGGTGTGTCCTTCTTTCTGGAGAACACCCACTTCTGCAGAAACGTACTTTTAATAAACATTAGTGCTTCAACCGATCCTGTGCTAAATTGTTTTATGAGTCTTTTCAGCTATTCCTCACATGCCCTGTGTGAGCAGGATCACCCAAGGTAATTAACAGTCCTTAGTTCAAATTAAAGACAAGAAGACAAGACATTTCTATCTTGAACTTTCTGTCTACACAAAAAGAGATCCATTCTGTTCAGTGTTTTCTGTGCATTTTGTGTCTTTCTTTTCTAACCCTTCAACTTTGACCTCAGTTATTATTTATTTATTTTTAAAAAACTGACACAGGTAATTCAGACTGTCTCCATTTGGAGGTGGAAATAATTAGAGAGAGAAGCATTTTCAGATGGGGAGTGAACAAAAGTCACAGGAAGCAACACAAAATGGTATGGCACATTTTGCAGCAAACTGCTAGTCTGGAAGAACCTGTTGTTTCTGAAAATACACATTCTCGGATACTGTTTACAGTTCTCTACCCTATTTCATCCCAAACTATAGTGTGATTAATGGGAAGGAAGGAAATAAGCTTTCTCAGAACTGCTCTCTGTGCATATCAGCATATAATGATAAGGCAAATGTTAATGTTGTTATCTTGTTAACCAGAGAACTGAAAAAATTAACTCTTTCAGATACTGGGCAAGTCTTTCCATGTGCATTCAAATCTCAATCTTTCTCTCTCTCAGATAATATTCTTACCATAAAATTTGGGAAAGCATTATGAAACTACATCCCAAGAACATCCTATGATAAGTTCACCTTAGGGCCATAAGTCAGAAATGCCTTGAAGGCACACAACAACAACAACAACAACAACATGAAACTACATAGGACAGGGAGCAGTGCAGATATGCAAGCTCTATACTTGAGCTACTGCAAGCTCAGCTCAGCTTTCCAGTTTCTTTTATCATATACAAACTGGGCCAGACTTCTGAAAGGGTTAACACATATATACTTTATATACTTTGCTTTTTGGTTAACACATATATGCTTGGCTTTGCTTTTAAGTAGGCAAATAGAGAAAATTAACTAGCAGCAGATGTGCTTATCTCAGTCAGGTATGCGATTCTGTCATGCTTAATGGAAGAGATGCCTGATGGATGAGAAAGGTTGGGAGTCAAAGTGACCCAAAGAAGTATTCCTCCCTAATTCTACCTGGTACCAAATGCAACACCAAATACATCATCCTGGAGTATTGTTTTTCTTGTGTTTGGCTTTTTGATGTACCTGATTGATGTAACTAACCTGTAACTGACCCATGATGTAATCGACCTGTAGCTAGCCCTCTCGGGAGGGTATAAATGTGTGCTCAGATTTGAGAAGGGGGTCTTCAGTACCACTCTTGGCTGAGGACCCTGCGCAGTTAATAAACTTTTCTGCTTCAAGTACTCTAATGGTTTTTCATTCCCTGTTGGGCTACTTCACTTCTTTCATATAAATTAGCAAATACAGAAATAGCTAAATTAATAGTAAATGAAAGGAACCTGTTCGGGAGACTGTTGTTATTTCATGTAGGATTTACCCCATGCATATATAATCTGAAGATGTCAGTCATTTTGTCTGTCATTCTGTCTCTTTCTCTCTGTAAACAAGGTCAACAGAATTTGGCTACAGGTATTTCTATACTGAATTACCATCTCTTGTTTCTGTTTTACATACTTGATTATCTACTTAAGCTTTGAGGCTTTTATCTGCATGTGATAGACACAAATTGTTCTGGTATTTGACTTTGTCATTTTAGCATTCAAAACCTGCATTTCCAGTATCTACAAGTTGTAGAGGAGGACACAAGCAGCAGAAGTGAGCCCTGGACAGAGATATGTATAATAGTCTAGAAGCAAGTAACTTTCAGTCATGTTTTCTGAGTTCCCTCTTCCAGCCACCAGCGAAGACAAACAGATGTGTTGAGACAGATATATTTTACCAGCTTGGGGAAGGGGGGGGGTAGAGAAAATAAGAACTGTTTGGGGTAGAATTTGTTCCCCTTGCTTCCTGTAGCTTCATCCACAGATGCAATTCAAAAATTGCTGGTGTGTTTTGGGCCTTGAAATGCAACCGGCTGTTCCTTTAAAATTTACCCTAGTTTGCAGTTTTGTTTCCTGTTTCCTATTTGACTCTCAGTTCAATAAATAAAGTTGAGTTCCTGTGAGTTATTTACAGCCACATTGGGGTTGCCAGATCTCAGGGCCTGGGTCTGATTCTCCAGTTTTCACGGGTTATCTCCAAGCAGGAGACAAGAGTCTTATTTTCCAGCTTTTTATGGACTCAGCTCTGGCCAAGAGGAAAGGGCTGTGTGCAAAACCCTAAATCACTTATTAGAGAAGCAGCTTGCTACAATTTGCAAGGATCAATTGATCAGTTGTTACTTGCAAAGACTCTGGAATTGCAAAGACTCCGGAGGGCCTATGCATTTGTTTAGTTTCTTCCTTCTATCCCAGTAGTACAAGGCTTTATGCTCCACTTTGCTTTTCATGCACCTTCTGACTACAAGCAAGTTGCCCAGGTTCACCTAGTGGGTTTCCATGGCTGAGTGGGAATTTGATCTCTGGTCTCCAGAGTCGTAGTGCAGCACTCAAACCATTACAGCCTGGTGGCTCGAGAAGGGTAGGTTAAATGTTTTTTATCTACCTAAGTAAGAAAGAATAATCCCTTCCTTTCACCTTGATCTGGGAACAGCCCCGTTACTTAAAATTTCTGTCTTAATTCTCAAACAGGAAAATGCATTGAGTGTGACTGAATGGCAACTATGAACAATTAGGATTGATACTTAATGCATAATGCTTAAGGACATCACCAGGTGCGGTTCCTATGTCTCAAGCTTGGGCCCAGAAACCTCAGGCCCTAGGAAAATCTTGAACTGGCAGCCCTAGGCCACTGTCACGTCGTGCTCTCTCCATGCCATGTTATTGTATATGGGCTGTGGGAAATGTGTATGTACATAGGATGTGCTGGGTATGACAAGGATAAATGGGAACAAAACAGAAAGTTCTTAGAGACTCAAGGTGTTTCCAAATGGTCCGCATTGTTTAACGGCTGGGGCATTAAATAGCATTTAACCAGCCTAATGAGGAAACATTTGCTTGTGTTCGAGTGATAGCAAGCAACAAGTGATTTACTAGGATTAGCCTGCAGGTTACTAGGGTAGGGAAAGTAGTTAGAATATCAAAGGACAGGCAGGAAATTCAAAAGGATCAAAATAACTAATAGAGAGAGGCTATTGCAACAAAAGAAAACATCTTAGAAGTTAGGAGGGTGTGAACCTGGAGGAGCTATCATTGGGCACTGGACATGCATGTGTTTTAACAACACAGATGGGTGATGCAGATTATTGACTCTAGCCACAGTTGTTAACTAGCCTCTTACGTTCCAATAAACATCATGGATAGTGGACATGACTTTTTTTGAGAGACATAAGCCCTTTCCGCACGGGACTATTAAAATGGTGCAGAGCGACCGCCGATGGAGGTCTTCTGCACCGTAGAGTGGACTGGGTCGGACAACTTTTCGTAGTTCCATACCTCGGTCCACGCAGGAGCAACTGGAACTGGTCACGCGGCATGTTTTTTAAAAACCTCTTTTTAGAGGTTTTTAAAAAGCATGGAGTGCACAACCCGTGCTGCTCTGTTGCCCGGTTCTGGAGCAGATTTGCAGGCACACACAAGTGCGTGCCTGCAGATCTTCCGGGGGCGGGCTTTCAGCTGGCAAGCTTCTCTGGTTGGTGAAGAGCCTCCACCAACCGGAAGCCGCCATTTAGGATGCCGAAGAACTGTGGAGCGGCGAACTCATGCTGCTCCTAGTTGCGACGGACTCGCCCGGACGCAGGAAAAATCTGGTGAGTAGCGTGTTCAGGCATTCCCCCCCACGTCTGGAAAGGGCCATAGAGTGGCAGGACATGACGGCCACATCCATTACAAGAATGACCTTCAAAAAGTCAATGATAGCCTTAGTACATTGTATGTTAAGACAGAACAATCACCCATATGATCATACATCAATTTTTTTTTTTGAAAAAAATTGGTAAACTCAATTGGATAGACTTGCTATGGATATATAATGATATTAACTGAGTGTCAAATTATCTAAGTGTCAAGTTAGGTTAAGGATTTGGCAAGTTCCCCTTCTAGAAGGACTTCAAATGGGGAGTCTACTGTTGTTTAATTATGTATTTGGATTTGAAAAATCTTCCCTTTTGCAACCTGAAGTATGCAACAGAACTTAAACCCTCTAGTTCCAGATTGCAATTGTATCTGATATAGTATACTTTTTAATTGGATGTTTGTGATTCTCACCTGAGTAGCTGTGGTTTACCCTTTGGCAGAACTGATGCACGTTGCAAGATGCTGCATAAGGATAAACTCCTAGAAGACATTGTCTGAATATTTCCTGTTCTCATCTCTGTGGACCTGTTGCTGCCATAATAACTGGCTTGAGAAATCTCTTGTGGGCAACAGAGGGATGGGGCTACGCATTAAAGCTGGAAGAGCTGAACCACCCAAATAGTTTTTATTATCTCAGCAACAGTTTACCTTCTTTCTGGTCGGAAAATTTACATAGTTTTTCTAACCGTGTGGCCCTCATAATTCACAGAACCATCAAGAGCATGAGGGTTATGGGTTTATGTGACTGAAAATTCTGCATGTGGTTATCAGAAAGATAAATTTTCAAATGAGAAGAAACATTTTGTATTTATTACATGTGTTAAGTATTATCAAGATCAGTTTCTGCTATGCTGAACCCTGTCCACCTGCTAGCAAAGGAGAAACAGAAAGAAACCAGAGATATGGTGCTGAGTTGCAACACATAACCACAGATGTCCAGAACTTACAAGACAAACAAGTTTTTATGGTCCTGCGTCACACCCACTTCACATTTTCAGGAAGAGCCCAAATTTTGCCCGTGTTCACATGGTTAGAAACTGACTGTCATATTTGGACAACATAGGTTGGAATGGAGAAAGTAAGAAATGGATGAAGTTCTCTAGATTTCTTTTTATTCCATCCCCAATTACTTTGTGGAGCACACCACTTTGATTGTGTTTCACTGCTATTTATATGGAGTTATTTTGGCTTGAAGAGATTATTTCTTCTAAGTTAGAAATGGTTTCTAAACAACAAAGGAATTGAACAGCCTACATTAAGTACACACCCCCTGTTAGGAATAGGAGATCCATCTGGGAAACTTTGTTTGGGGGGACCCAGAACACTTTTTTGGAGGAGGGACAATGAATGAATATTCGTGGCTCATCTATGCCCTTATCTCCTATGTCAATTTCATCTCAATTCAATCATGTTTAAATCTTTGCTTATTTCATCTGACACATGAGAAATTTCTTCTGGCTGGGCAATATTTTGAATACTTTTGCCAAAAAAAAAAAAAAAAGCATTTTGCGACTTCTGTGAAAATGTGTTTTTTTATGCAAAAAATACGTTTTGCACAAAATATATTATTGGGCAGAATCCTTTTTTTGTTTTTTTGTTATTACTGCTGATGTAGAAAAAGTACTCATATCTTCTGCTCTCACCCAAGGGCAAAAAAAAAAAAAAAAAAAGTCTCACAATGGTTTAAATTTTTTTGGTGCAGAGTCTTAGGCCCTTTCCGCACCGGCCTATTAAAATGGTGCAGAGCGAGCTCCAACAGAGGTCTTCTGCACCGTGGAGAGGACTGGGGTGGACTACTTTTTGTAGTTCCACACCTCAGTCTGCTCCGGAGCAACCGGAACTGGTCACGCAGCATGCTTTTTAAAAACCTCTTTAGCCCTTTCTGCACACGGTGAGGGAAACGCTCCCTGCCGCTATTCACCGGTTTTTTGGTGGGTCCGTTTGGGTCCGTCCTGACAAGGAGTAGTGCAAGTTCGTCACTCCACACTGCTCCGGCATCCAAAATGGTGGCTTCTGCTTTATGGAGGCTCTCCACCAACCGGAGAAGCTAGCCAGCCTAAAGCCCGCCCCCGGCAGATCTGCAGGCACACACTAGTGCATGCCTGCAAATCTGCACTGGAGCACGGCAACAGAGTGACACGGGGTCACGCTCTCCGTACTTTTTAAAAACCTCTTAAAAGAGGTTTTTAAAAAGCACGCTGCGTGACCAGTTCTGGTTGCTCCAGAGCGGACTGACGTGCGGAACTATGAAAAGTAGTCCACCCCAGTCCACTCCACGGTGCAGAAGACCTCTGTTGGAGGTTGCTCTGCACCGTTTTAATAGGCCGGTGCGGAAAGGACTTTTAAAGAGGTTTTTAAAAAGTACAGAGCGCATGACCCTGTGTCGCTCCGTCACTGCGCTCCGGTGCAGATTTGCAGGTGCGTACTAGTGCGTGCCTGCAGATCTGCTGGGGGCAGGCTTTAGACTGGCGAGCTTCTCCGGTCGGTGGAGAGCCTCCACCAACCAGAAGCCACCATTTTGGATGCCGGAGCATTGCGGAGCGACGAGCTCGCACTGTTCCTCGTCAGGATGGACCCAAACGGACCCACCAAAAAGCCGGTGAGTAGCGGCAGGGAGCGTTTCCCTCGCCACATGCGGAAAGGTCCTTAGTGTATTTTTTTTCCAGAGTGTATCGTGCCATAACATGTCTAAGTATATTCAGACACTCTTTCTTCCCTCCCTGTTCTATGAGCTTTATCACACACCGGTTTGTTGCACAATTGCATTGGCTTAATTCAGGTTTTGATCTCTCTGTATCGCATGATGACATCACTCTCCTGTTGTTGAATTGGATTCCCATCATTATTAGGTCATCTCTTTTCGTTCACAAGAAGTACCCATGAATGGCTCCAATAACACTGCTTTTCCACTATTGTGTATGGTTGCAATTATATCATTCTGCTGCAGTTCTGATATTGTGGCAGTCATGTGATGTCAGTGCGTGTTGTTCTCCCCTTTCCCCGCTCCCTATCCCCAAGCAGGGTGAGGTCACTGAACTTCCAGTGTCTGCATAAAGAGGATATCATGGTGCAGGTGAACAACGTTGCTTTTACCCTGCTCCCCAGTCCTTTTTTTGCACACAGCAATTACACCATAACAGTACAACAGCCAACCTGGACTCTGGAAGAGTGAAGTGCCAAAATGGTGACACAACAGGAAAACACAGTGCTAAAAGGACTGGGAGGAAGTCTCATGACTTGCTGAAATTGTACAAAGAAAAAAGAAAAAGAAAACATATACCACGTGAACTAAGTAGCATGGACAGAGGAAGGGAGGCAGGGCCAGTGGAGTGGTGCAGAAGACTGATTGCAGCAATGTGCATCACCAAACCGACAGCATAGCATTATTGCCAAGAGGTGTGATAATGACTGTTTCTCTCTCAGTATGTTTTTGTTTCCTGAAGAAATGGTATTGCTACAGGGCAACAGGCTGGTGTGATATAGCCTTAATGCATAATAAGGAAGCACATTTCATATTTCACCATCTTTATAAATATAATGTATTCTATCCCTATATTCACCAAAGGAACTCATATAAAGCTACAGCTAAAAACATACATTCCCATTCTACCAGGTTAAAAATGTTCATGTCTGTGGCTATCAGTTAAGTTTGTTGAAGACAGCCTCCACCTTTAGCATCAGGATATCAGATACTTGAGACAAATGATAACATGAAAACATCAAACAATTTTAAATAACAAAATAACTAAGAATGGTAGGAGAATTTTAAATAAAAAATATAAAACCAGTCAAAGGAGCAGAGATTGGAGAAGGGACCATAGCATCATTAATATTCATGACCAGAATCCTGTTGGATTATTACAAATATGTAACCTGGAGTTATACATTCATGACTGCTTCACATTCCTGATTCCGCTTATTTTCTCCTCATTTAGAAGTTACAGAGGGGCCATGCAAGTTCTCTGGTTCCAACTTAGCACTTGCTGTGATATATGGGTGCTCTATTCCACTGTCGCTCAAGAAACAACTGGCTGACTTTCCCATCCATCTCCTTCTGTGAACAATATCTGGCATGAGGAGGAATTGCAATAAGGACCTTGTTTCTGCCTGTCTCACTGGAGATTGCTTGTGGGAGCGGATGGGAACATTATTTAGCCACTTCCTGAGCAAAAGGGGAACAGGACAGACCCCATCAATTACTGCTACTGCTGCTGCTACCTGATAAGTGGGGAGGAGGGCATCATGTTGTGAATCACTCTGTTGTTACATAACAATGTAGTGCATAGAGGATTCCAGCCCACTAAATAATTTAATTTAATAAGCTAAAGGTGCTACTAGATTCATCTCTCTCTCCTTCCTCTTTATTAAGTTCATAAAGGCCCTTTTTTCCAGAGCAGTAAGTCCGCAAAAGGCCTGCTGAAACAAAAAAAGTCTTCACCTGCCTATGAAAAAATAGCAAGGAGACCGCTAGTCTAGCCTCTCTAGGAAGGGAGTTCCAGATTGTGGGAGCTGTCACTAAGAAAGGCCTTTTTCTGTATTCGCACCAGATATATCTCTGAGTACCATGGGATACAGAGAAAAACTTCCCAGGAGATTTTAGAACAAAGGCAGACTCATATACATGGAAATGGGCCTAAATCTTATTGTCGTTCCTAACTAGAGCAGAGTCATTGAATCAATTGGATTTACCAGTGTGTTGACTGGTGTTCAACATCTAATTGAATGTGTCTACTCTAGCCCATGCTAAACAACAGGATTCCAGAAAACAATATGTCAGCCTGGATCTCAGCTGTATAAGGCCTTACAGGTTATGACCAGAATTTTGAATTGCACCCAGTCACACTACAATGACAGGGAAGTCTTGATCCAATGTACCCAACCACCTATTCTCTGAAGCCAGGGAGACTCAGAAGAGAGTTTTTAATAAGGAACTAAAAATCAGACTTCATTTATGGAGAAGGCTGCAGCAGCCCGTGACCTGAACTGTGCAGATGTCTCACTTTGAAATGATTGAGCAAATGTCCCTCTCCCTGTTCAAACCATTTTTCCATAAACACTAAGTCTGACTTTAAATTCCTTAGCAGAAGCTATGAGTTTTTTGGTGGGAGGATGTGCTATATACTTGCAGGTGTTTATACAAACAAATTCAGGAACTCCATTCAGAGATCCTTCTCCCAGGACGTCAAGCCCAGAACTTAGAACTGGGCCTAGAAATCGGTAAGGAGCGAGTGAAGTCAATTAATAAAACAGTTATGTGCTCCTTCTGTCAGATTCCTCTTTGTTTTTTGTTTTTTTAAATTATAATTTACAAACAAATACTTTTAGTATCTAAATGAGTGAATCAGTAAGTTTGAAGAATGAAATATGAAAGATAATATATATTATACATACATTATACATACATACAGATATGATCAAACTCTCATATTTCATATGGGGAAATAAAATATAAAGCATAACTAACAATACTAAAGAAAAAGATAAAAAAGAAAAAATCAAAAAACAAAAAATACATCAATACATCAGAGAGTAAAGGGGGAATTTCCCTTTACCTTTTTTTCCCCTTTCCCCCTTTCTTTTCTGACTTGAAATCTACTACATTACAACATCTTGACTACTTATTACTAGGACAAACAAATAATGACTTCCTTTCTTTCTCCGTTAGGTAATTTAATGTATATTTTAATCCTGACTTATAAATGTGTTTTCCCATATTCTTTATTGCACTTCATGAACTCAAGTCTAATCAACAGCTTTTTTTAAAAAATACAGTTTCTGTATTCTCCATCAATTTATTTGACTTATTAACCAGTTTTATAAACTTACATTATAAGTCTTAATATTATTAAGTCTCATGTCCGATCTTACGAGGTTTATTCATAAAAAACTCGGGATTTATCCCCCACATTTTTACTTCCACAAAGGATTTAAATTTTTTCCCCATACTTGTTTAAAAGTACTCTTGGGATTTATTTTCTAACATTAGTGTCAGTTTATCCATTTCAGCCAAGTCATATACTTTAACTTTTCCGGGTTTTCCCCATTGGTGGTATATTTGTCTCTTTCCAATTTTTAGTGAATATAATTCTGGCCGCATATATCATATAACATAACATTCTTGAATATTTTTTCCTTAATGTCACATCAAAAATTATCAAATTATTCAATAAATATACCTCTGTTGACATTGGAAACTTAATTTTTAAAAGCTTTGTAATATGCTCATGAATTTGTACCCAAAATTTTCTTGCTTTTTTACATCGCCACCAGCTGTGAAAGAAAGACCCAGTTTCTGTCAGAGAGGGTTTTGCCCAAACCTCTAGAAAATACTTTCTAAAGTTACTGTAAAGGTCATGTTGCTTTAATTGCTTTAACTGTTAAGTGCACCTGGGGAAAGGAATGTGACTCAACCTGAGTTTCTGCTGAGTCAGGCTGATGAGCACCAGGTGCAGAAAATTTCAAGGGTTGGCCAGGATTGGCTAGGTGTCTGTATAAAGGTAGCACAATCCCAGCCAATGTTGTACATATTGTCTGAAGTGTGTGTATCGGTGGGGTGGGGTGGGGTGGGGTGGGGTGGGGTGGGGTGGGGTGGGGTGGGGTGGGGTGGGGTGGGGTGGGGTGGGGGGGGGGGGGGGGGGGGCCAACTTGAAATGCTGGATTGCCATCTGGACTTTGTAAATATTGTATATATATTGTAACAAAGAATAAAGAGCCTCCATATTGGAAGATTGCAACTTGAAGTTGGTGAGTGTTACTGGCTTAGTGCTTGTGCTGCTAAGGGTGTTCTCTGCTGTTAGGCATGCTTCCATAGCTGTGCGTAGCTATCTCTGCTAATCTTGGATTTTTCCTTGACTGGCTATTATTCCCTTTTCCCCCCCTTTTTTTTTGGGGGACAGTTTCTTGGCATTTCCAACTTTTAGCGAGTTTGTTATTTTTACTCTTTTTAAAAATTTTATGGGGTTAAGTGCCATCTGTAAAAACATTTTAATAAAATTTTCCTTCAGATTGTAGCTTCTTGTAAATTTTTGATTTTTTTTTTCCAGGTGTTTCCCCATGTTCTAATGTAATTGAGTATCCTACATCTTGAGCCCTTTTTATCATATTATCCTTTACTGTTTCTTTTTCCAATTCCAAATTTAAAAGTTTTATAAATTTTATTTTAATTTGGGTTTTTTGTTCCTGGCTTCATTATTTTATCAAATTCAGTTTCTTCTAGTGATATTCCCATGTTTTTATTATCCATTTTATATTTTTTACCAGTTGTCTATATAAAAGCCAATGTGTTGTGTAACCATATGTAACCAACTCTTCTCTATTTTTTAATTTTATTTTTCCCCCTCTTTTTAAAATATATCTTTATATGTAACCCAGTCTTTCATTTGTAATTTTTCTAATCTAAAAAATGCTTCATAAGGAGAAACTCAGTAGGGGAACTGTCAATATAATTTTTTTTTTGACTTTTAACTGAATCTTAAGAATTGCTCTTGTAACATAATGATCCATAAATTCTTTATTGATCTTATGTTTTTCATCCCATAGGTTTGCATGCCATCCATAATAAAGATTAAATCCTTCCAGATTCAATAGTTTTAAATTGGTTTAAAGTAATCCACTCCGTGAGCCGTATTAAGGAGGAAGCCTCATAATAAAGTTTTAGATCTGGTAGATTCAGTCCTCCTTTTTCTTTTGTCTCTTTTAGATATTTTTTTTTGATTTTTTGGTTTTTTCCTGTTCCAAATGAATTTATTTAATTTTTCCCCCCGGGTTTTAAATGGCTTTTCATTTGTTAATATAGGTAAATTTTGAATGTCAATCCTGTCAAATTCCTCTTTGGATGTTTTTTGCTGTGTTTACAAAAAAAATACAAGAAATGTGTTTACAACAACATTCTAGTGTTTACAACTAAAATTTTAAACATTTTTTGAAATCAGCTGCACACAGAATATACATTGTAGTGGCTGGTTTTGCATATTGGTAGGATGGGTACAATCATGGCTGAATCTATGAAGAGCAGAAAGCAGGGACTGCTTCAAAGAGGAATATTAGCTGTCCTTAGCCACAAGAGTATGAACTACTAGTATAGTTAAGCTAATTTTCATGTACCTGAAAATCATTCCAAAATGTTATGACAGGCATGAGGTCAATTTGTGACTGTCTGAATGGGTTTTTGGGTTACAGCTTACATCAAACCTAGCCAATACTGCCAGTGGTGAAAGACAGGAGGCATTGCAATCCAACATAATCTGGTAGTTCCACATATTTTCTGTATCTCCATTATAGAGCAATACCTCTCGGAGACCAGAAGGAAGGTTGGTAGTGGAGACTGAGGAGGGTCTGGTGAAAGGAGAAGAATATTATACTGCTACTGCAATCCATGAGGATGGTTCAAATGCCAGGAGCACTGGAAGAGCTCCTGTAGTTCCTGGGAAAGCAGTGAGTCACTGCTCCTGCCCAAAATCAGCTCCTTCTTGGGCTTCAGTGATGCTCATGATGTCCCACTTCACTGTCACCTTGATAGGCAATGCTGTCCAAACCCTGGTTGATCACTGGAGCAGGAAAATGGCCTGAGCAGTGGCAATGCTGAGGATCTAAGATCAGAGCAGCACACAGAGGGGTGAATCATAGAGTTGCAAGAGACCCCCCGGGGGCCCTCCAGTCCCCAAACCCCCCGCTATGCAGGAACACCCATCAAACCATTCTCAACAGATGACCATCCAGCCTCTACTTAAACCTCCAAAAAGGGGACTCCACCACACTGCAAGACAGCATATTCCACTGCCAGACAGCTCTGACTGTCAGGAAGTTCTTCCTTAGTTCAGGTGGAATCTCCTTTTCCCGCAGCTTGAATCCATCACTCCTTGTCCTAGTGTCTGGAGCAGTGGAAAACAAGCCTGCTCCCTCCTCAACATGACATCCCTTAAAAATTTTTAAAAATGACTATCATATCCCCTCTTTAACCTTCTCTTCTGCAGACTAAATATATCCAGCTCCCTAAGCCGCTTCTCATAGGGGATAAATTTCCCGACCCTTCATCATTTTGGTTACCCTCCTCTGGACACATTCCAGCTTGTCGATACCCTTCTTGAATTGAGGTGCCCAGAACTGGACACAGTATTTCAAATGAGGCCTAACCAATGCAGAATAGAGTGGCACCATTACCTCCTTCGATCTAGACAACATACTCCTATTGATGCAACCAAGAATTGCATTGGCTTTCTTGGCTGCCGCATCACACTGCTGACTCATGTTCAGCTTGTGATTTACCAAGACTCCTAGATCCCTTTCACACATACTGCTATCCAGCCACATGTCCCCCCTCCTATATTTGTACATTCCATTTTTTTTCCTAAGTGTAGGAGTTTACATTTCTCTCTGTTGAAATTCATTTTGTTAGCTTTGACCCAGCAATCCAATCTGTCAAGGTCATTTTGAAATCTGATCCTGTCCTCTGGCATATTAGCAACCCCACCCAATTTAGTGTCATCTGCAAATTTAATCAGCATGCCCCTATTTTTTCATCCAAGTCATTGATGAAGGTATTGAATAGCACTGTGCCCAGGACAGAACCCTGTTTGGGACCCCACTAGTCACTTATCTCCGTGACAAAAAGCAGCCATTGGTGAGCACCCTTTGGGTTCAGTAGTCAAACAATTACAAATCCACCTAACAGTAGCCCCGTCCAGCCCGCACTTTTCTAGCTTCTTTGCAAGTACGTCATGGGGAACTTTGTCAAAAAACCCCGAAATAAAAATGTGCTATGTCCACAGCATTCCCTTTTATGTATCAAGTTTGTAACTCTATTGTAAAAAGAGATAAGATTAGTCTGACATGACTTATTTTTTGAGAAATCCATTTTGACTTTTAGTGATTATGGCATTGCTTTCTAAGTAATTACAAACTGACTGTTTAATTATCTGCTCTAGGATCTTTCCTGGTATTGATGTCAGGCTGACCGGTTGACAATTAATTGAGTCCTCTTTTTTTTCCCTTTTTGAAGATGGCGATGACATTTGCCCCCCTCCAGTCTTCTGGGACTTCTCCTGTTCTCCAAGATTATTGTGAGTGGTTCTGAAATGACTTCTGCCAATTCTTTTAATATCCTTGGATATAATTCATCTGGCCCTGGAGACCTGAATTCATCAAGTTTAGCCAGGCATTCCTTTATCTTCTCTACCTATTCTGTGCTGCATTCCCCCCCCCTTCCTCACCTGCTCCTCACCTCCCAGGTTTAGTACCTCTATCCTTTTGGGAGAAAACTGAAGCAAAGAAGGTGTTGAGTAGGTTTTGCCTTCCCTATTCCCCTGTTAGTAATTGGACATGTTCTCCCCCACAGCATCCCTATCATTCCCTTGTTTTTCCTTTTGCTGCGGACATATCTAAAAAAGCCCTTTTTATTGTTTTTAATGTCTCTGGAAAGCCTAGTTCATTCTACACTTTAGCTTTTCTGGTCTTCTCCCTACATAACCTGGCTATTTGCTTGAATTTGTCTTTAGTGGTTTCACCATTTTTCTTGTGCATGTTTCCTTTAACACTTAGCACAAGAAATTTTTTAAAACCACTTTTAAAGCCCTTTTTTTCCCAATTGGGCCCGGGTTTTAAAGGCCCAGGAAAAAACTAAAAAAATGAACTCCTTTTCCAGAGAAAAAATTAAAAAAACCCAATTTAAAAAAGGGGTTTTTTTAGAAAATGTTGGGCCCCGGCCCCCCCAAAAACCAAGGGGAATTGAAGGGAGGTGGGAGAAAAAGGTCCAATTACAACAAGGGGAAAAGGGGAAAGGCAGAACTAAATTTTTCCCTTTTTCTTCATTTTTTCCCAAAAATTGGGGCTGAAGGGAAGGGAGGAACCGGTTGGAAGGGGTCGGAAAAATTCCGGGGGTGCCAAACAGGAATTTTTCCCCTTTTTGACTTTTTTTGAATTGGGAGATGAAAATCCCAAAGGGAATTAAAAGAAATTGGCGGTGGAATTTCAAACCCCCACAATAATCCCTTTTTTTGGGCCCAAAAGTCCCCCAAAGCCCGGGGGGGAAAGTTCATCGGTTCTTCCCAAAAAAAAAAAGAAAAAGGAACCCCCCTTTTTTTTTGGTTTTTTGAAAAAGGTTTTTAAGTTTAATTAAAAAGAAAGGGGAGGGCCCCAAATGGGTTTTCATTTGGGGGGGAAAAGGGGAAAAGCCCAAAATTTTTTCCATTAATTTTCCCCAAAAATAAATTGGGTTTCTGGAATAAAGTCCCCCTTGAAAAAAACATTTTTTTTAAAAATAAGAAAAAAACTTGTTTTAGAAAAGTGTCATGGCCCTTGTTTCAGGGCTTTTGACAAAGTTCCCCATACGTACTTGAAAAGGGGAAGCAGAAAAAGGGGGGGGCTGGACAGGGCCCGGGAGGGGGTTTTAATTGTTTAACTGAACTGAAAAAAAAGGGGTGCTCACCAATGGCTGCTTTTTGTCACGGAGATAAGTGACTAGGGGGTCACAGGGGGCTGTTTTGGGGGCAGTGCTATTCAATACCTTCATAATACTTGGAAAAAAAGAAAAGAGGGGGATGCCCGAAAAATTTCCCGATGACACTTTTGGGGGGGGTTCTAATCCCAGAGGACAGGATCAGATTTCAAAAGGGCCTTGACAGATTGGATTGCTGGGTCAAAGCTAACAAAATAAATTTTTCAAAAAGAGGAAATTTTTTTTCCTACATTTAGGTAGAAAAAAATGGAATGTAAAAAATATAGGATGGGGACATGGGGGCTGGATAGCATTTGGGGAAAGGGATTTTGGGATTTTAAACAAAGCTGAACATAGTCAGCAGGTGTGATGGGCCCAAAAGAAAACCCAATTCTTGGTTGCATCAAAAAGGGGGTTTGTTTTTAATAAAGGGGGGTAATGGTCCACTCTTTTCCCTTTTGGTTGGCCTCATTTGAAATACTGTGCCCAGTTCTGGGCACCTAAATTGGGGGAAAGACAAGCTGGAATTTCCAAAAAGGGGGGTAACCAAAATGATGAAGGGTCGGGAAAATTCACCCCCAAATGAGAAGCGGTTTGGGAGCGGGAAATATATTTAGTCTGCAGAAGAGAAGGTTAAGAGGGGATAGGGATGGTTTTTTAAAAAATTTTTGAAGGGATGTATGGGGGAGGGAGCACTTGTTTTCCACTGCCCCCAGACACTAGGAAAAAGGGGGTGATGGATTGAGCTCCGGGAAAGGAAATTCCACCGGGAATTTGGAAAACTTTGACAGTCAGACTTTTGGGGGCAGTGGAATATGCTGTCTTGCAGTGTGGTGGAGTCCCCTTTCTTTGGGGGTTTTAAAAAGGGGTGGGGGCCCAATTGTTGGAATGGTTTGATGGGTGTTCCTGCATAGCAGGGGGTTGGATTTGGATGGCCCGGGGGTTTTCTTGCAACTCTATGATTCAACCCCTCTGTGTGCTGCTCTGATCTTAGATCCTCAGCATTGCCACTGCTCAGGCCATTTTCCTGCTCCAGTGATCAACCGGGGTTTGGACAGCATTGCCTATCAAGGTGACAGTGAAGGGGGACATCATGAGCATCACTGAAGCCCAAGAAGGAGGGTGAGTTGCAGGAGCAGTGACTTCCCCTGCTTTCCCCGGAACTACGGGGGCTCTTCCAGTGCTCCTGGGACCTTTAACCATTTCATGGATTGCAGTGGGGTTAATATTTCTTCTCCTTTCACCAACCCTCCTAAATCCCACTACCAACCTTCCTTCTTTTCCAAAAAGGGATTGCTCTTTTAATGGAGATACGAAAAAAATGTGGAACTACCAGGGTTTTTTATTCAATGCCTCCTGTCTTTTTACCACTGGCAGTTTCTAGGTTTGATGTAAGCTGTAATCCAACAACCTTTAGAAAAGTCACAAATTAAACCCCATGCCTGTCATAACATTTTGGAATGATTTTTAGGTACATGAAAATTAGCTTAACTATACTAAATAGTTCATACTCTTGTGGTAAGGACAGCTCAATATTCCCCCTTTGAAGCGGGGCCCTTTTTGTCTTCATAGATTCAGCCATGATTGTACCCATCCCCACCAATATGCAAAACCAGCCACTACAATGTTTTTCTTTTGCAGCTGAAATTTCAAAGAATTTTAATATTCTAGTTGTAAACACTAAAATGTTGTTGTAAACACATTTCTTGTATTTCTTCTTGTAAACACAGCAAAAAACATCCAAAAAAGGAATTTGACAGGATTGACATTCAAAATTTACCTATATTAACAAATGAAAAGCCATTTAAAATCTGGGAGCAAAAATTAAGTAAATTCTTTTGGAACGGGAAAAAAACCCAAAAAATAAAATGAAATATCTAAAAGAGACAAAAGAAAAAGGAGGACTGAATTTCCCAAAATCTAAAACTTTATTATGAGGCTTCCCCCTTTTAAATTAACTGGCGGGGGATTTTTTTTATCTAATTCAAAACTTTGAATCTGGAAGGTTTTTAATCTTTATTATGGAGGGCATGAAATTGGTATGAAAAACATAAGATCAAAAAAGAATTTATAAAATAAATTATGTTACAAGAGCAATTCTTAAGATTTTTAAAAGTAGAAATAAGTTATATTGACATTTCCCCCTCTGAGTTTCTCCTTAACCCTTTTTTAGATTAGAAAAATTACAAATGAAAGCTGGGGTTTCATATAAAGATATATTTTTAAAAAAGGGAAAAAAAAATTAAAAAAAAAAGAAAAAATTTGGGGTTTCATATGGTTACACAAAAAACATTCCCTTTTTTATAGACAACTGGTAGAAAATATAAAATGGATAATAAAAAAATGGGAATATCACTAAAGAAACTGAATTTGATAAAATAATGAAGCCAGGGAAAAAAAAAACCCATTAAGTAAAATTTATAAAATTCTTTTAAATTTTGGGAAATTTGGGAAAAAAAAACAGTAAAGGATAATATGATAAAAAGGGCTCAAATGTGGTACCTTAATTAAAAGGGGAAACACCTGGAAAAAAAATCAAAAATTTTCAAAGAAGCTAAAACTGAAGGAAAATTTTATTAAAATGTTCTTTCAATGGCACTTTAAACCCCCGTACAAATTTCAAAAATGAGTAAAAATAACAAACTCCCTAAAAGTTGGAAATGCCAAAAAACTTCCCCCCAAAAAAAAAAGGGGGGGCAATAATAGCCAGTCAAGGAAAAACTCCTTATGATTAGCAGGGGGATAAACTCGCCAGTTTGGGAAACATGCCTACACAGAGAACACCCTTACAGCCAAACACTAAGCCAGTAAAACCTTTACCAACTTCAATTGCAATCTTCCAATATGGAGGCTCTTTTTTCTTTGTTACAAATATATATACAATATTTCAAAGTCCAGATGGCAATTAACATTTTAAGGTTCCCCCCCCCCCCCCCCACCCCACCCCACCCCCCCCCCCCACCCCCCCCCCACCCCCACCCCACCCCACCCCACCCCACCCCACCCCACCCCACCGTTTAACACACTTCAGACAATATGTACAACATTGGCTGGGATTGTGCTACCTTTATACAGACACCTAGCCAATCCTGGCCAACCCTTGTATTTTTCCCCCTGGGCTCATCAGCCTGACTCAGCAGAAACTCAGGTTGAGTCACATTCCTTTCCCCAGGTGCACTTAACAGTTAAAGCAATTAAAGCAACATGACCTTTACAGTAACTTTGAAAGTTTTTCTAGAGGTTTGGTAAACCATTCTAACAGAAACTGGGTCTTCACCCGCTGGGGGCAAAGTGGAAGAAAATTTTGGGTACAAATTCATGAGCATATTACAAAGCTTTTAAAAATTTAAATTTCCAATGTCAACAGAGGTATATTTATTTAATATATTTGATAATTTAGATGTGACATTAAGGAAAAAATATTAAGAATGTTATGTTATATGATATATGGGCCAAAAATTATATTCACTAAAAATTGGAAAGAGACAAATATACCACCAAAAGGAAGACTGGATGTTGAAAGTATATGACTTGGCTGAAATGGATAAACTGACACTAATGTTAGAAAAAAAAATTAAAAAGGGACTTTTAAACAAGTATGGGAAATTTTAACTCCTTTGTGGAAGTAAAAGTGTGGAGAGTACACCGTAGTAGTTTTTTATGAATAAACCTCGTAAGTGGACATGAGACTTGGGGAAAATTTTAAAACTTATAATGTAAGTTTATAAAACTGGTTAATAAGTCAAATAAATTGATGGAGAATACAGAAACTGTATTTTTTAAAGAAGCTGTTGATTAGACTTGAGTTCATGAAGTGCAATAAAAAATATGGGAAAACACATTTATAAGTCCCGGTTAAAATATACATTAAATTACCTAACGGAGAAGAGAAAGGAAGTCATTATTTGTTTGTCCTAGTAATAAGTAGTCAAGATGTTGTAATGTGTAGATTTCAAGTCAGATATAGAAAGGGGAAGGGAAGTATGGTAAGGAATTCCCCTTCACTCTCTGATGTATTGATTATTTTTTTTTTTGTTTTTTTCTTTTTTATCTTTTTTTTAGTATTGTTAGTTATGCTTTATATTTTATTCCACATATGAAATAGGGAGGTTTAATAATATCTGTATGTATGTATAATGTATGTATAATATATATTATCTTTCATATTTCATTCTTCAAACTTACTGATTCACTCATTTAGATACTCAATGTATTTGTTTGTAAATTATAATTTAAAAAAAACCCAAAAAACAAAGAGGAATCTGACAGAAGGAGCACATAACTGTTTTATTAATTGACTTCACTCGCTCCTTACCGTTTTAGGCCCAGTTCTAAGTTCTGGGCTTGACGTCCTGGCAGAAGGATCTCTGAATGGAGTTCCTGAATTTGTTTGTATAAACACCTGCAAGTATATAGCACATCCTCCCACCAAAAAGCTCATAGCTTCTGCTAAGGAATTTAAAGTCAGACTTAGTGTTTATGGAAAGATGATTTGAACAGGGAGAGGGACATTTGCTCAATCATTTCAAAGTGAGACATCTGCACAGTTCAGGTCACGGGCTGCTGCAGCCTTCTCCATAAATGAAGTCTGATTTTTAGTTCCTTATTAAAAACTCTCTTCTGAGTCTCCCTGGCTTCAAAGAATAGGTGGTTGGGTACATTGGATAAATTTTTCCCTGTCATTGTAGTGTGACTGGGTGCAATTCAAAATTCTGGTCATAACCTGTAAGGCCTTATACAGCTGAGATCCGGGGCTGACATATTGTTTTCTGGAATCCTGTTGTTTAGCATGGGCTGAGTAGACACATTCAATTAATGTTGAACACCAGTCAACACACTGGTAAATCCAATTGATTCAATGACTCTGCTCTAGTTAGGAACGACAATAAGATTTAGGCCCATTTCCATGTATATGAGTCTGCCTTTGTTCTAAAATCTCCTGGGAAGTTTTTCTCTGTATCCCATGGTCTAGAGATATATCTGGTGGTTGAAAAAGGCCTTTCATGACCCCAAAAATCTGGAACTCCCTTCCTAGAGAGGCTAAACTAGCGGTCTCCTTGCTATTTTTTCATAGGCAGGTGAAGATTTTTTTTTGTTTCAGCAGGCCTTTTGCGGACTTACTGCTCTGGAAAAAAGGGCCTTTATGAACTTTAAAAAGAGGGGAAGGGGAGAGAGATGAATCTAGTAGCACCTTTAGCTTATTAAATTAAATTATTTAGTGGGCTGGAATCCTCTATGCACTACATTGTTATGTAACAACAGAGTGATTCACAACATGATGCCCTCCTCCCCCCTTATCAGGTAGCAGCAGCAGTAGCAGTAATTGATGGGGTCTGTTGGTTCCCCCTTTTTCTCAGGAAGTGGCTAAATAATGTTCCCATCCGCTCCCCCAAGCAATCTCCAGTGAGACAGGCAGAAACAAGGTCCTTATTGCAATTCCTCCTCATGCCCGATATTGTTCACAGAAGGAGATGGATGGGAAAGTGACCCCGTTGTTTCTTGAGCGACAGTGGAATTTGAGCACCCCCTATATCACAGCAAGTGCTTAAATTGGAACCAGAACTCCATGGCCCCTCTGTAACTTCTAAAAGAAGAAAAAAAGCGGAATCAGGAATGTGAAGCAGTATGAATGTATAACTCCCGGTTACATATTTGTAATAATCCAAAAGGATTCTGGTCATGAATATTAATGATGCTATGGTCCCTTCTCCAATCTCTGCTCCTTTGACTGGTTTTTTTTTTTATTTAAAATTCTCCTACCATTCTTAGTTATTTTGTTATTTAAAATTGTTTGATGTTTTCATGTTATCATTTTTCAAGTATCTGGGTTCCTGATGCTAAAGGTGGAGGCTGTCTTCAACAAACTTAACTGATAGCCACAGACATGAACATTTTTAACCTGGTAGAATGGGAATGTATGTTTTTAGCTGTAGCTTTATATGAGTTCCTTTGGTGAATATAGGGATAGAATACATTATATTTATAAAGATGGTGAAATATGAAATGTGCTTCCTTATTATGCATTAAGGCTATATCACACCAGCCTGTTGCCCTGTAGCAATACCATTTCTTCAGGAAACAAAAACATAGGGAGAGAAACAGTCATTATCACACCTCTTGGCAATAATGCTATGCTGTCGGTTTGGTGATGCACATTGCTGCAATCAGTCTTCTGCACCACTCCACGGGCCCCTTTCCTCCCTTCCTCTGTCCATGCTACTTAGTTCACGTGGTATATGTTTTTTTTTTCTTTTTTCTTTGTACAATTTCAGCAAGTCATAGAATTTCCCCCCCAGTCCTTTTTGCACTGTGTTTTCCTGTTGTGTCACCATTTTGGCACTTCACTCTTTCCCCGAGTCCAGGTTGGCTGTTGTACTGTTATGGTGTAATTGCTGTGTGCAAAAAAAGGACTGGGGAGCAGGGTAAAAGCAACTTTTCACCTGCACCATGATATCCTCTTTTTTGCAGACACTGGAAGTTCAGTGACCTCCCCCGCTTGGGGGGTAGGGGGCGGGGAAGGGGGGAACAACACGCACTGACATCACATGACTGCCACAATATAGAACTGCAGCAGAATAATATAATTGCAACCATACACAATAGTGGAAAAGCAGTGTTATTGGAGCCATTCATGGGTACTTCTTGTGAACGAAAAGAGATGACCTAATAATGATGGGAACCCAAAATTCAACAACAGGAGAGTGATGTTTTTAAATCCAAGAGATCAAAACCTGAATTAAGCCAATGCAATTGTGCAACAAACCGGTGTGTGATAAAGCTCATAGAACAGGGAGGGAAAAAAGAGGTCTAAATTTTACTTAGACATTTTTATCCCCGATACACTCGGGAAAAAAAAATACATTTAAGGACCTTTCCGCATGTGGCGAGGGAAACGCTCCCTCCCGCTACTCACCGGTTTTTGGTGGGTCCGTTTGGGTCCATCCTGACGAGGAACAGTGCGAGCTCGTCGCTCCGCAATGCTCCGGAAATCCAAAATGGTGGCTTCTGGTTGGTGGAGGCTCTCCAAACCAGAAGCTCGCCAGTCTAAAGCCTCCCCCCAGCAGATCTGCAGGCACGCACTAGTGAACCCCAAATCTGCCCCGGGGCCATGACGGAGCGACACAGGGTCATGCGCTCTGTACTTTTTAAAAACCTCTTTAAAAGTCCTTTCCGCACCGGCCTTTAAAACGGTGCAGAGCAACCTCCAACAGAGGTCTTCTGCACCGTGGAGTGGACTGGGGTGGACTACTTTCATAGTTCCGCCGTCAGTCCGCTCTGGAGCAACCAGAACTGGTCACGCAGCGTGCTTTTTAAAAACCTCTTTTAAGAGGTTTTTAAAAAGGGGGGAAAGGGGTGACCCCCTGTCCCCTTTTTGCCGTGCTCCAGTGCAGATTTGCAGGCATGCACTAGTGTGTGCCTGCAGATCTGCCGGGGGGGGGCTTTAGGGTGGGGTAGCTTCTCCGGTTGGTGGAGAGCCTCCATAAAGCAGAAGCCACCATTTTGGATGCCGGAGCAGTGTGGTGACGAACTTGCACTACTCCTTGTAGGACGGGAAACCCAAAAGGACCCCCCCAAAAAACCGGTGAATAGGGCAGGGGGCGTTTCCCTCACCGTGTGCAGAAAAGGGGTAAAGAGGTTTTTAAAAAGCATGCTGCGTGACCAGTTCCGGTTGCTCCGGAGCAGACTGAGGTGTGGAACTACAAAAAGTAGTCCACCCCAGTCCTCTCCACGGTGCCCGAAAACCTCTGTTAAAACCCTTGCCCCCTTTTAATAAGGGCCGGGGCAAGGGCCAAAATCTGCACCAAAAAAATTTTTAAAACCCTTGTGAGACTTTTTTTTTTTTGGGTGAGAGCCGGGGGGATTTTGAGTACTTTTTCTACATCAGCAGTAATAACAAAAAAAAAAAAAAGGATTCTGCCCCAAAAATATATTTTGTGCAAAACGTATTTTTTTCATAAAAAAAAAAACATTTTACAGAAAAAAGCAAAATGCTTTTTTTTTTTTTGGCAAAAGTATTCAAAATTTGCCCCGCCAGAAGAAATTTCTCATGTGTCAGATGAAATAAGCAAAGATTTAAACATGATTGAATTGAGATGAAATTGACATAGGAGATAAGGGCATAGATGAGCCACGAATATTCATTCATTGTCCCTCCTCCAAAAAAGTGTTCTGGGTCCCCCCAAACAAAGTTTCCCAGATGGATCTCCTTTTAAAACCCAAAAAAAAAAAAAAACCCCCCCCTTTTATTTTTGGGGAAAAAAAATTTTCGGAAAAAAATTTTTTTTTTTTTTGGGGGTTTCTTTTTCCATTTCCCTTTAACCCCATGGGGGGTTTTTTTTTTTTTTTAAATTTTTTTCCCCAAAAAAAAAAAAAAAGGGGGGAAAAAACTTTTTTTTGGGGGAAAAAAGGGAAAAAATTTTTTTTTTTTTTTTAAAAAAATTTTTTTTAAAAAACCCCCCCCCCCCCCGGGGGGGCCCCCCCAAAAAACCCCCAAAAAAGGGGGCCCAAAAAAAAAACCCTTTGGGTTTTTTTTTGGGGGGGGTTTTGAGTTTTTTTTTAAAAAAAAAAAAAAAAAGGGGGGGGGTTTTTTTTAAAAAAATTTTTTAAAAAAAAAAATTTTTTAAAAAAGGTTTTTTTTTTTTTTTTGGGGGGGGGGGGTTTTTTTTTGGGGGGGGGGGGGGGTTTTGGGGGGGGGGGGGGGGGGGTTTTTGGGGGGGGAAGGAAAAAGGGAAAAAATTTAAAAATTTTTTTTTTCCCCCAAAAAAAAATTTTTTAAAAAAAAGGGGGGTTTTTTTTTTGGGGGGGAAAATTTTTTTCAACCTTTTTTTCCCTTTTTTCAAATTTTGGAAAAAAAAACCCCCCCATTTTTTTTTTTGGGGGGTTTTTTTTTAAAAAAAAGGGGTTTTTTTTTTTTTTTTTTTTCCCCTTTTTTAAAATTTAAAAATTTTCCCAAAAAAAGGGAATTTTTGGGGGTTTTTTAAATGTTTTTTTAAAAAAAACCTTTTTTTTTTTTAAAATTTTTTTTTTTTCCCAACCCTTTTTTGGTTTTTTTTTTTTTTTTTTTGGGGGGGCCTTTTTTTTTTAAAAAAAATTTTTTTTTAAAAAAATTTTTTAAAAATTTTTTTTTTTAAAATTTTTTTTAAAAAAAAGGGTTTTAAAAAACCCCCTTTCCCCATTTTTTTTTTTTTTTTTTTAAAAAAAAAAAAAAAATTTTTTTTTAAAAAAATTTTTAAAAAAATAAAAAAAAGGGGGAAAAATTTAATTTTCCCTTTCCCTTTTAAAAATTTTTTAAAAAAATTTTTTTTAAAAAAAAATTTTTTTTTTAAAAAAATTTAAAACCCCCAAAAATTTTTTTCCTTTTAAATTTAAAAAAAAAACCCCGGGCCCAAAGGGGAAACCCCCAAAAATTTTTTAAAATTTGGGTTTTTTTTTTTTTGGGGGGTTTTTAAAATTTTTTTTTTTGGTTTTTTTTTTAAATTTCCCCCTTTTTTTAAAAAGGGTTTTTTTTGAAAAAAAAAAAAAACCCCCCCCCTTTTTTTTTTTTTTAAAAAAATAAAAAAAAAAATTTTTTTTTTTTTTTTTTTAAAAAAAATTATTTCCCAAAAATTTTTTGGGGCTTTTTAAAATTTTGGGGGGGAAAATTTTTTTTAAATTTTTTTAAAAAAAACCCCCCCCCTTTTTTGGCCCTTTAAAAAAGGGGGGAAGGGAAAAATTAAAAATTTTTTTCCCTGGGGGGGGAAAAAAATTTCGGGGGGTTTTTTTCAAATTTAAAAGAATTTTATAAATTTTACTTAATGGGTGTTTTGTTCCTGGCTTCATTATTTTATCAAATTCAGTTTCTTCTAGTGATATTCCCATGTTTTTATTATCCATTTTATATTTTTCTACCAGTTGTCTATATAAAAGCCAATGTGTTGTGTAACCATATGTAACCAACTCTTCTCTATTTTTTAATTTTATATTTCCCTCTTTTTAAAATATATCTTTATATGTAACCCAGTCTTTCATTTGTAATTTTTCTAATCTAAAAAATGCTTCATGAGGAGAAACTCAGTAGGGGAACTGTCAATATAACTTATTTCTGACTTTTAACTGAATCTTAAGAATTGCTCTTGTAACATAATGATCCATAAATTCTTTATTGATCTTATGTTTTTCATACCATAGGTTTGCATGCCATCCATAATAAAGATTAAATCCTTCCAGATTCAATAGTTTTGAATTAGATAAAGTAATCCACTCCGTGAGCCGTATTAAGGAGGAAGCCTCATAATAAAGTTTTAGATCTGGTAGATTCAGTCCTCCTTTTTCTTTTGTCTCTTTTAGATATTTCATTTTGATTCTTGGTTTTTTCCTGTTCCAAATGAATTTACTTAATTCTTGCTCCCAGATTTTAAATGGCTTTTCATTTGTTAATATAGGTAAATTTTGAATGTCAATCCTGTCAAATTCCTCTTTGGATGTTTTTTGCTGTGTTTACAAGAAGAAATACAAGAAATGTGTTTACAACAACATTCTAGTGTTTACAACTAGAATATTAAACATTCTTTGAAATCAGCTGCACACAGAATATACATTGTAGTGGCTGGTTTTGCATATTGGTAGGATGGGTACAATCATGGCTGAATCTATGAAGAGCAGAAAGCAGGGACTGCTTCAAAGAGGAATATTGAGCTGTCCTTAGCCACAAGAGTATGAACTACTAGTATAGTTAAGCTAATTTTCATGTACCTGAAAATCATTCCAAAATGTTATGACAGGCATGAGGTCAATTTGTGACTGTCTGAATGTTGTTGGATTACAGCTTACATCAAACCTAGCCAATACTGCCAGTGGTGAAAGACAGGAGGCATTGCAATCCAACATAATCTGGTAGTTCCACATATTTTCTGTATCTCCATTATAGAGCAATACCTCTCGGAGACCAGAAGGAAGGTTGGTAGTGGAGACTGAGGAGGGTCTGGTGAAAGGAGAAGAATATTATACTGCTACTGCAATCCATGAGGATGGTTCAAGTGCCAGGAGCACTGGAAGAGCTCCTGTAGTTCCTGGGAAAGCAGTGAGTCACTGCTCCTGCAACTCAGCTCCTTCTTGGGCTTCAGTGATGCTCATGATGTCCCACTTCACTGTCACCTTGATAGGCAATGCTGTCCAAACCCTGGTTGATCACTGGAGCAGGAAAATGGCCTGAGCAGTGGCAATGCTGAGGATCTAAGATCAGAGCAGCACACAGAGGGATCGAATCATAGAGTTGCAAGAGACCCCAGGGCCATCCAGTCCAACCCCCTGCTATGCAGGAACACCCATCAAACCATTCTCAACAGATGACCATCCAGCCTCTACTTAAACCTCCAAAGAAGGAGACTCCACCACACTGCAAGACAGCATATTCCACTGCCAGACAGCTCTGACTGTCAGGAAGTTCTTCCTTAGTTCAGGTGGAATCTCCTTTCCTGCAGCTTGAATCCATCACTCCTTGTCCTAGTGTCTGGAGCAGTGGAAAACAAGCCTGCTCCCTCCTCAACATGACATCCCTTCAAATATTTAAACATGACTATCATATCCCCTCTTAACCTTCTCTTCTGCAGACTAAATATATCCAGCTCCCTAAGCCGCTTCTCATAGGGGATGACTTCCAGACCCTTCATCATTTTGGTTACCCTCCTCTGGACACATTCCAGCTTGTCGATACCCTTCTTGAATTGAGGTGCCCAGAACTGGACACAGTATTTCAAATGAGGCCTAACCAATGCAGAATAGAGTGGCACCATTACCTCCTTCGATCTAGACAACATACTCCTATTGATGCAACCAAGAATTGCATTGGCTTTCTTGGCTGCCGCATCACACTGCTGACTCATGTTCAGCTTGTGATTTACCAAGACTCCTAGATCCCTTTCACACATACTGCTATCCAGCCACATGTCCCCCATCCTATATTTGTACATTCCATTTTTTTCTACCTAAGTGTAGGAGTTTACATTTCTCTCTGTTGAAATTCATTTTGTTAGCTTTGACCCAGCAATCCAATCTGTCAAGGTCATTTTGAAATCTGATCCTGTCCTCTGGCATATTAGCAACCCCACCCAATTTAGTGTCATCTGCAAATTTAATCAGCATGCCCTCTATTCTTTCATCCAAGTCATTGATGAAGGTATTGAATAGCACTGTGCCCAGGACAGAACCCTGTGGCACCCCACTAGTCACTTATCTCCGTGACAAAAAGCAGCCATTGGTGAGCACCCTTTGGGTTCAGTCAGTCAAACAATTACAAATCCACCTAACAGTAGCCCTGTCCAGCCCGCACTTTACTAGCTTCTTTGCAAGTACGTCATGGGGAACTTTGTCAAAAGCCTTACTGAAATCAAGATGTGCTATGTCCACAGCATTCCCTTCATGTATCAAGTTTGTAACTCTATTGTAAAAAGAGATAAGATTAGTCTGACATGACTTATTTCTGAGAAATCCATTTTGACTTTTAGTGATTATGGCATTGCTTTCTACGTAATTACAAACTGACTGTTTAATTATCTGCTCTAGGATCTTTCCTGGTATTGATGTCAGGCTGACCGGTTGACAATTAATTGAGTCCTCTTTTTTTCCCTTCTTGAAGATGGCGATGACATTTGCCCTCCTCCAGTCTTCTGGGACTTCTCCTGTTCTCCAAGATTATTGTGAGTGGTTCTGAAATGACTTCTGCCAATTCTTTTAATATCCTTGGATATAATTCATCTGGCCCTGGAGACCTGAATTCATCAAGTTTAGCCAGGCATTCCTGTACTACTTCTCTACCTATTCTGTGCTGCATTCCCCCCCCTTCCTCACCTGCTCCTCACCTCCCAGGTTTAGTACCTCTATCCTTTTGGGAGAAAACTGAAGCAAAGAAGGTGTTGAGTAGTTCTGCCTTCCCTATTCCCCTGTTAGTAATTGGACATGTTCTCCACACAGCATCCCTATCATTCCCTTGTTTTTCCTTTTGCTGCGGACATATCTAAAAAAGCCCTTTTTATTGTTTTTAATGTCTCTGGAAAGCCTGAGTTCATTCTACACTTTAGCTTTTCTGGTCTTCTCCCTACATAACCTGGCTATTTGCTTGAATTTGTCTTTAGTGGTTTCACCATTTTCTTGTGCATGTTTCCTTTAACACTTAGCACAGCTGAGAGTTCTTTCGTCAACCATTCTGGTATCTTTAGACACCTGCCATTTTTCCTTCTTATTGGCACAGTTTTAAATTGTGCCTTCAGTATCTCACTTTTAAGAAACTCCCATCCATCATGAACTCCTTTCTCTTTCAGTATTCTTGACCACAGAATCTCAGAAAATAACTCCCTGAGCTTACAGAAATCAGCTTTTTTAAAGTCCAGAATGCATGTCTGGCTACACTCGGCTTCTCCTTCCCACTGAATGACAAATTCCAAAATTGCATGGTCACGCCCCACTAAGGATACCACCACCTCATCAACAAGGTCATCCTGGTTGGTCAGGATCAGATCTAAAATGGTTGATCTCCTTGTTACCTCTTCTACTTTCTGCACCATGAAATTGTCTGCAAGGCAAGCGAGGAACCTGTTGGACATTGTGGTCTTGGTAGAATTCGACTGCCAACACAGGATAGTTGATCTCCCTTTACTACTGCATCTCTCCTTTTTGAATGTGTAGATGACCACACATGCTCCAGGAAGGTATCATCCAAGTCCTCAGGCTGGCCTGGAAGCCTGTAGCAAACCCCCACAATCACATCCCTATTGTTTCTCGCTCCCTTAATTCTTACCCAAATGCTCTTGACCTGGCTTCCTGGATGTAAGTCATGGATCTCTTCACAAGTAAAAACATTCTTGACATATAAGGATATTCCTCTTCCTTTCTTGTTTGGTCTATTTCTGCAAAATAGGTTATTGATGTTGAGATGGGAGCAGAGTGTGCACTTCCCTGGGCCCATTTTTAGCTGTTGTGCATTTGGGAGAACAGGTTGATAGAGCCAGAATTGTTTTCACTAGTGTGGATGCATTTCCCTAAAGTAGTTAGATATCAGTGGTTAAGTAAATGTCCCACTTGAAAGAGAACATCTTTCAACTGAATGAAGAAACATAAGTTCTGTGTTTCCAGAAATAGTGTCATGCCTTGCTTTCAGGACTTACCGTAGACATAGATTCTGACTTAGAGACTGAAACAGTGGAAACAGGACCACCCACCCCAGAGACAGAACACGGGGCAGTGCCAGCTCCAGCAGAGAGCCTTGCTCCTTCTGACACAGAAGATAACTCACCTATAGCCACACTTGCCGAGCATAGACACCAAAAGGAAAGTGTACACAGATCTTAACAAATTTATAACAGATATGAGTTAATTAGGCACCAGCTACGCTGATCTGTGAACTTATAAAAGCCCAGCCATTCCCTTTCAGAACTTGTCAATGATTAACTGACCATTTCTCCTGCCATGTGTCTGACCTCTGACTTAGGATTGTATTGACTGTGCTTTGATTTATGAATATTGCTTGGCCTGTTATGCCTCGTATTTGTTTCAAGTCTGTTTTTCTACTAGATTAAAATAAGAAATTGCATTGTGGAGCTGTTGCTTGCTGCTGGCCCTTATCAGCTGCTCATCGACTGATTGCTCTGACTGACATTAGATAGATAGCTTGAATTTGTAATGTTGTTACAAATTCTGTGGGGTGGATCTAGGACCTACCTTCTTCGGCTGGAAATTCCTCACTCATGGAAGGTACCTGTGCCCAGTTTGGGGGACTTCCCCCACACATCTCTTGTCATCTCAGCAGCATCCTCTCGTTCTTTGTGTGATATTTTCAGGAGTGCTAGAAGGGCTGCTAAGGTGAAGAGGAAGCAGGGAAATCCAGTTGTACACACTTAAATTGACTGCATCCCTGTGTAATCAGGTGTGACATCTTTCAACTACATGTTTGCTCTGAGGCATTGCTTCCTTCTTTTTAATTTATTTCTGAAGATATTTCTCTTCATTTGTACTACAACAGCATAACCAAGAACTGCTGTCCCAAATAATGCATCATGCAGTGCAGGCATAACCAATTATATGGTTTTCTAATTTCCCATCCCACCCCTCCATCTTGTGTCTTCATAATTCAGGAGAGAAATGGATTCCTAGTTGCACACACAGCAAAAGTTTTGAGATACACTGGCCTCCAGAAGCAGAAATATGTCTTAAAATATTGAACCCTAAATGTCTTAAAACAATAGAAGAGTCTTTCTGGACATTTGTGACTCATACAGTCTTTGCAAATTTGATGATTTTTTTAAAACCATACATTCAGCTTAGATACATATTGATCGGGGTTTCCTTTTTATTTATATTTTTTATTAGAGAAGAATTTTCTTACAGATCTTTTAAAGCAAAGAAATAAGAAGAAAATATAAAAGGTTTGAGACAATCACAAGTATCACAATTTCTTTGAATTTGAACAAAAAAATTTCAAACCGTATCAATTGATGTTATAACTAGTTCCTCTGATAAAAGTTTCCCCTGTCTTCCTTCTTACTCAATATGGAGTTATATTTCACTTTCTGTTTTTAATCAAGTCCCTTGTAATATACTTTCTTTTCACTCTATTTATGCTGCCTATTGTTCCTCCTCCCCATTTCCAGAGTCCATTCTTCCAATACCTTCTTGAACTTTGCTTTAATACATTGCGAGAGACTGTCCAATTCTTTCATATCAAGAAATTTAATTAACCAGGTTCAGAATAGCTGGGTCCTTCCAAGATTTTGCAAGAGTTATTCTAGCTGCGGTGACCTTAAATAGCAGTATTCTCCACTATTTTCTTAAAAGAACTGCTTCTAAATTTTTGGTAATGTTTAGTAACACTAATAGGCCCTTTCCACACGGGGGTTTAAAAACGGTGTAGAGTGACCTCTGACGGAGGTTGTCTACACCGTAAAGTGGATTGGGGCATACTACTTTTGCGTAGTTCCACACCCCAATCCACGCTGTGGCGCCGCATGCTTTTTAAAAACCACTTTTCAAGAGGTTTTTAAAAACCACGATCGTGCAGCCGCGTGCAGCCCCGTTGCAGCGCCTGGTGTGGATTTGCAGGCGCGCACAAGGGTGTGCCTGCAGATCTGCCGGGGGCGGGCTTTCCGGTTGGCGATCTTCTCCGGTTGGTGGAGAGCCTCCGCCAGCCGTAAGCCGCCATTTTGGGCCCCGCAGGACACCGCAGGACGCTGAGGAGTGTGGAGCAGCGAAAACGCACTGCTCCACTTGGCGACGGACTCAGGTAAGGTCCGTTTCAGCATGGTTTCCCCCATTTCTTCACCCGTGTGTGGAAAGGGGGTAATTCAGGTTGTAGGGAGGTATTTTCTGGAAAGATGTCTAACATGATTTTTGTGTACTTTATTCCAGAAACCTTTAATCAGTGGACATGTTATCCAACCTTGTGGGGGTTAAGTACCAGCTATAAAACTTTTTAAAATGGGTTTCTTTTAAATCTGGAGATGCCATGAATTTTTGTTTTTATCTACAAATCTTCCCAGAGCTCTAATACAATTTCATGTCCTACATTCCTTGCCTATGTTATCATAGTTTCTTTAATTATATCCTCTTGTTGGTTTGAATGGAGCAGTAGCTTATATATCTTGGATATCGTATGTCTAGTATCTCCAAATACTATTTTCTCAAATCTGCTTTGGTGTTGGCTCAATTCAAATCCCTCTAGCTTTAAGCCCCTTTTGAATCTTTCGGTCAATTGCATATGTGGGATCCAGTTGCAATTGTATCCTAATTGAGGAAGTTCTACTCAAGATTTTATGCAAATTTTATTTGGTTGTTCTTGAATCAAGAGTTCCTCATGTTACCGCATGAATTTAGACCACAAGTGGATAAGCAGCAAAATTGAAAGGAACTTGTTTTTCTCTTGTATAATAGAGGAGCAGTTGTGCATAAGGCACTAAAAGTATACTGCTCCAAAGAAAATGGCTACACGCAGGTAGCTTTATACCCTGCTAAGCATCTATTATGGAAGCAAGAAATGCTCATTTTTGGCTAATCCAAATACATGTGTATAGGGACTATGTCATGAATACATTATTATGTCAGCGTACAAGCACTGCGCACATCCACATCAATGATCCCAAATTATAATACCAGATCCCACCCTGGGGGTGTGATTTTTAATATTAAAATGAAGCTATATGAAGCTCTTGGTCATCAAAGTTCATCTCTTGTGGTCCCTCCCCCTCCCCTTGGCCTAGTTTGACCTACTCCGGACACTGCAACCCACAAAGTCTACCTCTCTTTAACACCTGTTGAGCCTACTCAGTTATCTCTTTTTTCTATCTACCATTGCCCTACTTAGCTTCCTGTTATTCTAAGTTCTATAAGCTGATTTTCCTGTTATCTGTGCCCAGCTACAAGCATAAGCATTGCTCTTGTTTTGCCTGGCCCCGTTGCTGTTTTTCCTAATTCAGTGTTCCTGCTATTAAGCTATTGATTAATTATTTGCCAGTTATTATGCTCTTACACTTATATTTGAGCCAATCTTTGGTCTTGTTGATTTTCTTCATAAGGTCCTGAGGCAATATCAACAATGGAATTTTCCTAATGTTTTATTTTTAAAGTTTGACCAAATTATAAGAGATTTTTCAACGTAGTAATTTTCAAATGTAGTGATTTTCGCTTTATGATACCAAACATATGCATGACCACCAATATGTAAATCTGCTCCTTCTAGGGTCTTGTTTTTTGTAATATAAGCCATTCAGTAGATTACGGCATGATAATATAACTTCAAATCCGGAGCATTGCAGCCCCCACTTTTCTTTTTATCTGTTAAGTATTTCCATTCTATCTGTGGTGTTTTTACCCTCCCATATGAATTTTTCTGCCATTTTTTGAAAGATTTATCATTAGTTATGATTGGGAGGTTCTGAAACAAGAAATTCATTTTTTGGAGTTTATTCATTTTGACCACTGCAATTCTGCCTAGAAGTGATAGGTGTAAATTAGTCCATATTTCTAAGTTTTGTTTAATTTCTTTCCAGGTCTTGACGTAGTTATTTTCAAAAAGACTTAGGTTTTGTTTGGAAATCCAAATTCCAAAATATTTAAACTTTCTCTTCAATGTGAATCCCTTTTTGGCCACCAATTCTCTCTTCGCTATTTCTCATATTTTTTGCTAATATTGCCATTTTGTCTTTGTTGATTTTAAATCATGTCATTTCACTGAATTCTGTCAATTTGTCCAGCAATTTATTTATAGATTACAGCAGGTTTTCCAAGAAAATTACTAAGTCATCTGCAAATGCATTTAATTTATATATTTGGTCTTTTATTCTAACTCCTTTTATTTCAGGATCAAATTGAATATTTCTATTTAATACTTCCAACACAATGATAAATAATAACAGAGATAAAGGACATTCTTAGCAAGTCCCTTTTCTTATTTCAAGATGTTTTGTTTTCTTTGATTTATAAGTATTTGAGCTTTTTGATTTATATATATTTTTTCAATCCAGCCAATCCAAGTTTGCTCCAAGCTTCATTATTTTAATAGCTCCAACATAAAAGGCCAGTTCATCTTGTTGAAACTTTTCTCAGCATCCAGAAACAACATAGCTAATTTCTTTTCATTATGTTTTTTTGAGGTACTCTTAACATATTTAGAACAGTTCTGATGTTGTTTCTTAGGCCATTTCCACACAAGGTATTTAAAACAGTGCAGTGCATCCTCCACAGAGGATGTCTGCACCTTGAAGCGGACTGGTACGGACTACTTACCGTAGATCTGCACCTCAGTCCGCTCCAGAATGACCCCAAGTGGTCCTCCAGTGTGCTTTGGAAAGACCTGATTTTTCCGGTCTTTCAAAAGCACAGAACGTGCCACTGTGAGCCTGCTCCCTTGTGCAGATTCGCAGGCTCACACCAATGCGAGCCTGTGATCTGCTGAGGGCAGGCTTTAGGCTGGCGAGCTTCACTGGTTGGTTGAGACCCACAACCAATTGGAAGCTGCCATTTTGGACGCTGGAGGAGTGCGGATCGATGACCATGCACTGCTCCTTCTCACCTCGGACCAGACCGGACTACCAGGAGATCCAATAAGTAGCGGCGCGGGGCGATCCCCTTGCCTCGTGTGGAAATGGCCTTAGCTGCCTTTTTGGTAGAAAACCATTCTAGTCTTTGTGTATTATTGTCTGTAGTATTTTTTTAAAAGTTGCTGAACCAATATACTTGTAAAAGTTTTATAATCTAAGTTTAGTAATGACCTGGGCCTATAACCGCCAGGGAGCTTTGGATCATTCCCCTCTTTGGGGATCAATGTAATGTAGGCATTTATCCATGAGTTTGGGTTTCTGTTTTTCTTTATCTGGTTAAAGGTGTTTTTTTTGTTTTTGTTTTTGTTTTTGGTAGAGAGATAAGCAAAGCTTCTTCAAATACTTTATAATATTGGTCTGAAACCCATATGGGGTTGGGGATTTTCAATTTATCACAATGGATGTTTTATGAGGTGTTATGGTAGTTTCTAAGATTTTCTTCTTCCTCTATGATCTTATTAAATTTTGCCTCTCTAGGTAAGATAAAATATAGTTCTTTTCTTTATCTGGGAGTGGTGTCTTCTCATACAGTTCTGAATAATACTTGTGGGGAAAAAATTAATTATCTCTTGGTCCGAAGTTTTTCTGCCTCTATGTTGTATCTCCAAGATTAATTTTTTTCCTCTTATTTTTCTTAATTTGTATGCCAACCATCTCCCCAGTTTATTGGCATGTTCAAACTATTTCAGTTGGCATGCTTTTACCTTTTTCTCTATCTCTCCAGGATAATGCGCCTCTAATTACTTTTGTAGTATTTTAATCTGTTCAGTCAAGGTTTTATCATCTGGTATGTTCCGTAGATCATCCTCTTTATTCTTTAACTTCTTGACTTTTTGAATGCGTTCAAGTCTTCTTCTTTACTCTCCATTCCTGATTTAATAGAGTGTCCTCTAATCATAGCTTTGCTGGCATCCCAGATAGTTCTCATTTGTACATCGTCTGTCATATTCTCTTTAAAAAGAAGCCCAATATTCCTATTATTTTTAATATAGTCTTCATTCTTTAATAAGTTGTTGTTGAGTTTCCAGTTCTTATCCAGTTTTCTTGTTTTCAATTCTAGTTTTATTGGATTATGATCTGACATCATCTTTGGTAAAATTTCCATCTCTTTAATTCTTATGTGTGCTAATTTTGATAATAACATATCCAATTTTGACATAGATCTGTGACTATCAAAATAATATGTAAAGTCTCTAGTAGAGCCATATTTATGATTCCAAATGTTGTGTAATGACAGGCTTTTCATCATATGGAAAAAACATTTAGGTAATTTCCCTTGAGTCTCTTTAATCTTCTCTATTGAATCTCTGTCCACTGCAAGATTGATGACTCCATTCATATCTCCAAGAACTAAAAAAGGTTCTTGATTTCTTTGAGTGGTGTACTTGCTATTTCTTTTGTTATTTTCTCAAAGAATCTCTCCTTTCTCACAATTGATGCATACATTCCAACCATGAGAAGTTTGAAATCTAAGAAATTAACTTCTAAACCAAGGTAATGTCCATCTGAGTGGTGAAATATTTCTTCAGTAGTCTATTTGAGCTTGACATATATCACTACTCTTCTTTTGGTATGCAATAATGTAACAGGTTCCTAATTTGGGATTCTTCAGATATTTTACTTCACTGTTTCAGATCTGAAATTCTTGCAAGCAAATTAAATCCAATTTGACTAACATTCACAGAGAGAATCCTTGCCAGCATTTTGTGTTTGTAAGTACAGTTAAACTCAATCCTTCTCTATTTCTTGGCCACCTGTCTCCTGTTCGAAATCTTCTATTTCATTCTCAGTATCTCCTAATGAATCTTTGTTAAGAATTTCTTTGTTAAGAATTTCTTCTCCTAGAGATGCCTTTTCTTCCTTGTCCTTGTCCTGTGCAATCACCTGTCTCTCCTGTTTATAAGAGTGTTTTTGTTCTTTCTTGGGTTCCATCCAGATGTCTTTCGTTTTCTCCAATGTTTTTATATTGTATCTTCTTTGAGGATAACAGAAAGGCCTTCAGTTCTGTGCCATCGAAAATTTATTTGATTATAACAGCTGCATCAAAAAATTGTATTTTTGTCTCAATTTCATGGTTTGTAACAGGACATCATTAAAAATTTTAACTTCTTTGCCCTAAATTGTGAATGTGTCCATATAACTTTTTTGGAGTATTAATTCTTTTGTGCAGATCTTTGTGAAAGACATTATGACATCCCTAAGGAGAGTTTTCTCTTTTGCCACCCTGGACCTTATGCGAAACATCCTATCTGTATCTGCTTCATGTTGTGCCTTAGAAATATTTGCATACTGAGACAGAGCCATCAGCACTTAAAGATATTTTCCTCCTGTAACTCTGGCTTGCCTCTTAGTTTAAGGTAATATTCTCTGTACTTTAGATCTAATGCTGATGTGGATGCATTTGCTTGGTCTTGTATCTCTGTAACTGTTTGGTTATTGTTTCTGTTTCAGTTTGTCTTGTACACTCTCTGTATCTAGTTTCATAGCTGTAATTTCTTTAGTAACAGAGTCCATCTTCTTAATTATTCCAATTTCATTTTCATATCTGACTTTATTTCAGCCCTTGTGCCTTTTAGTTCTTAGAGTATATCAGCGTCAAAGTGCCTTAATTCTTCCAGGATTTGTAAAACTGGACCAACTATGTTTGAAAGCTGCTTTAACTATGGTCTCCATGCTGATGTTGATTGGGTTAATGTTTGTGTGGGTACAGCAGCAGCTTTCCTTATCCTTGAAGCCATTAAAAAATTTTTTTCCAATTTTCAACAAGCACGTAATTTCCTCTTTTGTCAATAGATGGCGCTCTTTTATTATTTATTTATTTATTTGTATTGAATGAATTCAAGTTGACTCTTAGGTATTTGGTATTCTGCAATTCTGGGATATTAAAGTATCTTTGGCTTTGGAGCTGCCTCAGTCTTTTTCAAAGCTACTGAAATTACACAGACCAGAAGAGAAAAGGCTATGGCCTTTTCCACACGCAGGTGGAGAAACGGGGTAAGCCACACTGAAACGGAACTTATCTCAGTCCGTTGCCGAGTGGAGCAGCGCGTTTCGCTGCTCCACACTCGTTAGCGTCCCGTGGTGTCCGGCAGTGCCCAAAATGGCGGCTGATGACTGGCGGAGGCTCTCCACCAACCGGAGAACCTTGCCAGCCGGAAATCCCGCCCCCGGGCGCTGCAACGCAGCTGCACAGGGCTGCACGCCCCGTGCCTTTTAAAAACCACATAAAAAGTGGTTTTTAAAAAGCACGCGGCGCTGCCACTTCCGAGCATTACTCTAAAGTAATCCACCCCAATCCACTTTACCATGTAGACGACCTCCCATGGAGGTTGCACTACCACGTGTTATTTCCCCGTGTGGAAAGGGCCTATATGTCTGCTCATCTCAAGGACATCTGATTTTTAACATAGCTGCTCTAACCAAACACAGACCTGTGGTAAAAATCTGTAAATAATCTTCTTTCCCCAAATGTTAGCTTCAAAGTTTATTAATTTCATACGTGTGTGTGTGTGTGTGTGTGTATATATATATATGACAATATATTTGACAATAATCAACTTTGAAGCTAACAGTTGGGGAAAGAAGTTTTTATATATATATATATACACACATACATACATACATATACTATTAAATATGTAAGGATATGATTGCTATAATTACAATGGTTATAATTCTATGCAGACAATTAAAGTTATGTATTAAATATATTTATGTATTAAGTCAAGCCCCTTATAGCATGTTAAACTTAAAGTTTTCTTATACTTAGTATGCTAGATGAATTATTATACCACTTAGTTAATCAATATATAAGAAGTTAGAAATTAACTTTCACATAATTTAGCTAAATTAAATCAGATGAACAAAACACCCAAGGGCAATCAAACAGAAATGCTCATCAACCCAAAAACAATACCACAATTACTCTGCAATTATTTATAATTAAATTTCTACAAAGTATTTTTAGCTTGTATAGATCAGTAAGTCTACTTTCCCATCAAATAATTTAGTAAACACATGCAGTAAACATCAATTAGTTCATCCACTAAATCAATTTGTTACTTCATTTTATATAATATTGTAAAAAACGAAATCAATTTCTATGTTTATGTTTATACAATTTATATAGTAGAAACTGACAAGAACGCTTAATTCGTTTAACATAGGGATTTGTGAAACAGAACCTCTGCATACACAATGGCCATCTTATATTGTTTTCTTTATAAAAGTTATTGGGGGTGGAATTTCAAGGCATTTTGCATTTTTATTGTATTATTTATCTTTCTGCTGTTTTTTTAGTCACCTTGAGAACCTTTTATTAAACTTACCATTTCAATTGAAGGAACTATGAAGGCGGTGCCAGACACAGGCATGTTGCACGCGCTTTTCACAAATGAACCAAACGTCTGCCTTACTGCATGCAATCTTTTTCCAACGGTAGGTGTCCTCTGTTGCTAAGGCAGCACAATTTTCTTCGCCTGCATCAGCCGAATATCTGAAATAAATAAATAACATTTGTCCTGAGAAGCAATAGAATGGAAGGCGGTACTGTCAGTAGCGTCAGACAGATAACCAAACCATCACACTCTGCTGTTGCTAGGCCACTCGCACTAGGCCCCTCTTTACTTGAAGAAAAGCCACTTCTCACTTGGCCTTCCCAGACTCTGGCTGGAATTCACTTAGTGACATATAGATGTATAAGTCACGCTACACACACAGGGCCAAATGTCAGCATTACATGATAGACATATTCTGTTAACAGCCATGGAAGCAGGCTTGCACAGACATCTGCACCTTGTCTTTGCAAGTTGTACATTGTGGTTATGCATTATATATTGTGCATTTCGGAATGGCACCCAGTCACTGACATGTGTTGTGCAATGCTGCTATTCTGCTTGGGGGTTCTATAGTGCTGCCGTGACATATGTCCACACATGAGTATTTGTGCTGTGCTGAGGGGGTGTTGGATTGAGGCCACCAACTTCTCCTGTTCATTGCCCTTGTAAAGTGCTTTGACCTTGTACTGTACCAGGGCAATGGGAGACAGGAGGCTACAAAAGAATGAAAAAACAGTTTTGTCTCTGTAGCATGGGGGGCAGGGTGGGGGTGGGGGGAGAGTATTTGGATCAAAGAAGGGGCTTCACTTTAAAAAATGAAGAAAAAAATCTAAAAAGAACTGATCCTAGGAACAGACAAACTAGTATTAACAGACTAATATTACTAAACAGACTAATATTTTAAAAAATGCAGAGTTATTAAAAAGCAAGAATGAGAGATATTTTTGATACTGATTCTTTATAAACTGAACTTATTTACCTAAAAGGAATCTATTATGAATATTATAATTTTAAAAATCCAAGAGCTATTATCAAGAGTCATAAAAAAGAGGCACAATAAATATTTTTTGGAAGCCATTACAATAAGGATGACAGTTTGATGATTTCTGTGAGTGGTATTTTAGAGGCATTCAAAAGATTTTATGGTGAATCACAAATATGAGCAACTGGAGATGACAAAAAATAAAAATTCAAAGATACGTAAATTATTTGAAAATAAAAATATTTCAGAGGAACACAGAAATTTACTAAATGCAATGATTTCTGAGAAAGAACTTGAACCATATTATAATATTCAATATGAAAGCAAATAAATTCCCAAGTAGTGACGGCTATACTGTGGAATTCTATAAAATGTTATTCAATGAATTAATTTGAATTTAGAATAGGTTTTCATCAACATTTTAAAAGAGGGAGAAACACTAAAAAGTTGAAATTTGGTACAAATTATACCCATCCTGAAACCAAATTGTACTAACACTCAGATGGCAGATTATAGGCCTATAACATTACTTAATCAGAATCAAAAAGTACTTTGAACATTTTTTGCCAAAAGATTAGACTAATTTATTACATCATAGATCAGTATGAATCAAACAGGCCTTATGAAAAGAAGTTTATTAGCTGATGTAGCAAGGCAAGTGTTAAATATTATACATTATGGAAAAGTCATTAAACTGCTACAGATAATGAAGTATTTAGATGCCTTAAAAGCCTTTGGTTATGTAGAACAGGGGTATATATCTGACATGCTTAGAACAATAAATATGGAGAATCAATTTATTAACATAATTAAGAAATTGCATGAAAGTTCATGATCAGTACTCAGTTATCGATCATTGTGACTTGCAGCCATTTTCTCTGGGATGTGGGACAAGGCAAAATTATCTCTCATCTCCACTACTATTTGCCATAGGAATAGAACCACTTACTGAAGCTATTAGGTCTACAGATGAGATTAAAAGGAATAAAAAATGGATCCACAGAGTATAAAATCCATTCATATGCTGATGACAAGATGTTATTCTTAATAAACCCAGAAAATAGTATAAAGATCATGGTCAGAATCCTGTATGGTTTTTACATATGTGTAAGCACCATAGTTATGATGTTATGCAGTGAATTCCAGCTACACTCTTCCCATTTCCCACTTACTAGGCAGCAGCCACTGCAATTGATGATTACCATTGTGACAAGGAGAAACAGCATCCTTGTCTCTATTCCCCCTCACACCAGAGATTGCTCATGCAAGGGGGACAGAAATGACAGCCAGCTGTTTCTCGAGCAACAGAACAGACCCCCGTTGATCACAGTGGTTGTTGCCCAAAAAAAGCAGACTGAGGGACTTTCATGGCCCCTATGTAGCCCAAAAACTAGTTGCTAGATACAGACCATGAATAAGTAGCAGTCACAAGTGCATAACTTGCTGTACAAGATTCCATCTTATACTATTTATGTCACTTTGCAATGAACAGTTGTGAGAGAACCTTGCAGGGATCCCTGCAGCTGCTTGTCAAAAAGTGCCTTGCTGCTGGGAGAGGGATAGATGCTTCTTCACTCACTGCCCCACTCCCCAGGACCTCAGAAATCCCTACACTGGTGGTGTTGCATGGCTTTTAAGGTGGATTTTGGTGAGAAGATCCTCCTGATCTTCTTCGGTCTTCGGTGAGAAGATCCTCCTGATGCAGGATCTCACCATCTGTTGACTTGTCTATCTAATTTTCAAGATACATGAGGAATCAAAACATATATTTAAAAATCAACAATTATGTGTTTAAACACTAATTTGAAACAAAGGAAAGACATCTGCTATCTGATATGAAGTTATGTCATCCTAGTTTTAATTTTTAGGAATTATAGTAATAAAAATTCCCCACTTTTGATTAAAATACAGAAGCCGACATTTTATATTTGCAGCTATGGATTTGTAACCTAGGCCCTTTTTGCATGGCATTCGTCATGCCAAAGGGCTTCTGGAGCATTGCGCGATTGCGAGGAGTGTTTCAGACGATGTCCTAGCAATCGCGCAAATGCTGCTGGAACCAGCAGGCATTGATTGCACACTCTATCATTTTCGGCTTTTAGCCAAAAATGGTGCGTGATTGCACATCGCTCTGGGGCCCCACACTCACTTACCTTGCATGCGGAGCCTCCAGAGCCACAGCCCTCGCGCTTCCTCCCCCAGCGCAGTCTGGGAAAATACCTGGCTGCGCTGCGGAAGGAAGAGGCGGAGCACTCATGCTGCCTGCCAGTCAGCTGGCAATTCCTGCAAAGTAGAAGCAGCACAGATGCAAGAGCTTCACGGAAGAGGCTGCTCACATGATCCCCGCGCGACCACATCGGATGCAGGTAAGTTGCAGAAAGGGCCTAGAGTTACATAATTGCTTCATATTCACTTAAATTATGAGGTTATGATTGTGGTACTATTGTTGTGATGATGATCAGATGGAGGTCTCTTCAGGTGACAACCATGGTGCAGGAGGATGTTTTCACCTCTGTCACACCACTGAGCAAGGATACAACAATCAGAAGCAGGACCTCATCACAATTACTGTATTTGCCGGTGTACAAGACACATCAGCATATAAGACACACCCCATTAATAATAATAATAATAATAATAATAATAATAATAATAATAATAATTATTATTATTATTATTATTATTATTAATTATTATTATTATTATTTATATCCTGCCTCTCCCCATGGATCGAGGCAGTACTACAAAAATACATTAAATACATTAAAAGCATTAAAACATAACCAATCCTCCCCACCCACCAATCCATTTAAAACCAACCCCCTAAAACACATTAGCTACAATCAACTAACTATTAAAGAACAGGAGGACAGTTGGTGGGAAGCGGTGGAGTACTAGTCTGGGAAGGCCTGTCGGAAGAGAACAGTCTTGACTGCTTTTTTAAAGCAGTCAAGACTGGTAATATGCCGGGTCTCCTCCGGTAGGCCATTCCATAACTTGGGAGTGATAGAAGAGAAGGTCCTCTGGGTAACCGCAGCTAACCTAGTTCTGACTGGCTGCAGTAAATTCCTCCCAGAGGACCTTAGTGTGTGGGGCAGATTATACTATTTGCCAGCATATGAGAGGTACTGGCATATAAGATGCGCCCCAAAATGAGAGAGAAGTGGAAACTTTATCCTCCTGCACCCCCATTTTTTTTGTTTTAATTAATTTTTTTTAACAAAAAGTTTTTGTAGTCATGGTGCTAAAGTACAATACCACTTCAGCTTTAAACTATAAAGTAAAGGGGAGGGGGAGAAGAAACATTCAGTTTCGTAAACAAAAATGTAATTGAGAGAGTACCACTATAGCCACACCCTCATTCAACAAATCATCAGAGAGGCTGCTCAAAAATACAGCAGGAGGAACAGAGACAAGAGATATAAGTATAAGTGGGAATTTACCACTGCCTGTTTCAGAACTCCTGGGACAGAAAAAAAGCATAACATCCCCTGCCCTGAGTTTAAAAAGTCATGGCTAATCATGGAAAATCACAAGAAATAGACAAGGACATTATAAAAGTCCCATTAAGTACAGGTGCAGCTCCTACCTAATCCTAAGGTTTTTTTGGCCCATCTGTATGAGCCCTAGGAGAAACCACAAGATGGGTGCTTCTCCCAATGAAGACCTCATTATAGCAAAAGAAGCAGCAACATGCTGACATAATGAAAAATAAAGTATGGACTATGAATTATTTTGACTTTTTAGAAAGGACTGCTGTCAGGCAGGACTGAAACCAGGGCCATCCACTTTCAACATTGTATGGAATCCTGGGGTTTGCAGTTTAGGGAGGGGCCGGCTGGCCTCTCCCTAAACTGCAAACCCCAGGATTCCATAGGATGTTGAAACTGGAATCATCGGGCTATAAGAGTGTAGTGAGGAAATGGCCCAGAATGGGAAAGTGGACTCAAGCAGTTGCAGACCATCTATGGCTTTGGCCAAACAGTATACTCAGCTACTCCCAGGAGGGGTGTTTAAATTAGCACACTTTAAAAAGTGAAATTCTTCCATTACCGTTAAACATACTTCAGTTACTGAACTGAGTTCAAAGTGCAAAATTTGTTTGCATTCACTTAACTCAGCAGAAGGAGAGGAAAGGAGCAGGCAGAGTCTTGCCCTTCCCAGTAGGCTCAGGCCAAAGCAAACTGCAACAGTCTGTCCTGGCTTGTCTGTTCTGCCTCATTAATAACCTTTGCCATCTTTGCCACATTCTGTTGTTGCTTGGCCACCTGTTTCCCAACTTTCATTTGTAAAACGCTAAGAGCATGAAGCTGGTTCATATTATGTCCCAGTATTCACACTGATATTCACATTATCATTACTCCCCATAGGGCTCTGTTTGATCTTGGGTATATTTTGACTTTGCTTTTGCATTCTTCTTGCTCACCTTTTCTGTTTGTGATACAGGCCCCGATGAGGCCTTGGAGGGAAGCTGTGTAGACCTTACCATTTGACCCTGCCTGCCCTGGAATATGAGAAACTCAACTCCTGCTTCTCCTGCCCCTGTAAAGAAATGACGGCTTTGGATGGCACCTCTCTGTCAAGACACTCTGGCCACTTTGTGTGACCAGCACTGCCTTATGGAGCGGGCACTCAAAGGAAGTAGGCAGGCAAGCAGTGGGAGTAGCACAGTGTGTATGGAAAGGAGCGGGAGGCACCACACAATGAGGTACAGGAGCAACGTGGAAGGAAGGTATTGGTGTCAGCTGGCCTTGCCCATATGCACATACTAAAGAGACAGATTTTAGTTGAACAGTATCTTATTAATTACTTACCCTATTGGATGTATGATGTAAAGTGTAGGGGTTGTTTGACTGGCTATGTTTTTATAATTTGTTGGAGGGGTAAATATATTATTCATTTATATCCCACCTTTTTCTTTTTTTCTCAACTCAAGGGGGCTTTCCAAATATTAAAACCAGAACAGATTACAGTGAGGACAGATTAAAAAAATATACAAAACCCCGAGTAATAATATACAAAGGTTATTTTTTAAAAGCAATGAAACAATCATTGGAAATAAAACCATTTAAAAATGGATTAAAAGAGAGGATATAAAAACAACAAAACAACATGCCATTAAAAGCCAATTGCAGTCAGTTCCTAAAAGCATGTTGGAGTAGGAAAGTATATATCAAAATACTAAATTACTTATCAACTGAAAACTGTAAATTAACATGGTGAACTACCCTGTGACAGATCAGAGGGAAGCCTATTCAAAAATGTCACTCACGTATAAGAAGAATCAGATCCATCCACCAACTTCCAGGTATTTTGGGGTTTGAGGACATTACGGCCAATCCAATACAAGCCTTCCTCTGTGATATTATAAACAAGAAAATCCTAGGAAAGAAAGACAGAAGAAGAGGATTTCTACTTGCCTGCTGCTACATGTTCACAGCCTGTGAAGTAATTGGGTTAAGGACCCATGATGACATCCCAAAGTTTTCAGCAGTACACAATGTGAGTGAACCTTCTGCAGATGTAGTGCTGAGGTTGTGCCTTGGAGAAAGGTTGGAGGACAGAATGGCACGAGAAAAAGTTGCCCAGGAAAATGTGTGACTGCTAAGTCTGCGAGGGTTATTAAGCAGGATGCTTTTTGGGTGGAATGGGCCATGTAGATGAATGGCTCAATTCCTGTTCTTCAGCAGCTTTGCAACTCTAAAAAATTTAGAAAGGGACTATGTGGCTGCTCAGGATGATTTATGTGCCCAACATCCTGCTTTTTTGGACATGATAGCCATGTTTAAATATCTGAATGGATGCCATATAGAGGAAGGAGAGGGCTTGTTTTCTGCTGCTCCAGAGACCAGGACAAGGAGCAATGGATTCAAGCTGCAGGAAAGGAGATTCCACCTGAACCTCAGGAAGAACTTCCTGACGGTCAGGGCTGTCCGGCAGTGGAATGTGCTGCCTCAGAGTGTAGTGGAGGCTCCTTCTTTGGAGGTTTTTAAGCAGAGACTTGATGGCCATCTGTCGGAAGTGCTTTGAGGGTGTTCCTGCATGGCAGGGGGTTGGACTGGATGGTCCCTGTGGTCTCTTCCAACTCTACATTTCTATAATTCTATGAAAAAAAGAATGGATTACAAATTCCAGGAATTTCCCTGGTCCTCTTGGCCACCATTTCTCATGCATGCCTAATTCAAAAAGACCCTGAGTCAAAAAGACCCTAGAAAAAACAAAGAACTAAACCTAATTGCTAATCCCAGTTGGAACCCCATACTTACCTATATATCATTGTTTCAGTGGATCCCTGTAGCCACCACTAGCAATTGGACTGAGGCCACTGTTTCATTTCAGAACAGGGATGGGAAATGTATTCACTTCCAGATGTTGCTAGACTGTAAATCCTAGAAATCATAGCCATTATGCCCAATGACCCAGAAGTGAGGAAAGATGTAGATGTGCAAGAAGATGTGTGAAAAGTTTTATTTCACTGTAGAGATTTTGTTTAGCCTACCCATATTCCATGATAAGAAAATCATCAGGAAACACTTGACACTGGTTGAGTAGGAAGTCATTTTTGTGTTTTTAAAATTGTTTTGTATATGTCATCTTTTTCTATGTATCTACTTTCTGTTTTGTTTTTTGCTGTTTTTTGTTGTTTCTGCTTTTTTCCTTTGTAGTTGTGGGTTTTTTTGTTCTTAGAATATTTGAGAAACTTCTGAAGGAGGAGGAGGAGGAAGAGAATGTAATCCAACAGTGGTTTAAATCCAATCTACAATTGTTGCCTAGAGGGGACCCACTAAATCAACTGCTGAAAGATAGGCCAGCAATTAAGCAACTAAATTTATGGATCTATTTTAGAAATTGGATTAAGACTTGTAACTTCCAGTCTTTGCACAGTAACGTCTGTGTTGCTCCTGGCCAGAAACCCATCTGTACAGTTATCATTCTAGAGCCTGTGAAATAACTTTTTAATCAGATTGTTCCAAGCAATTGTATTTAGCTGAAATCATTTTAAAACCATTATGTTAAGCTTAGAGGAAACAAAACAGTGACACAGTTGGAGAACTTTTGGTCCTCCCAATGCATTAGTCTCGCATTCTCCCCCTCCATCAGCCATGCTGGCCGGGGCTTCTGGAAGTTGACACTGTCTGCTGAAAAAAAAATCACAAAGCACAGTGGGAGAGTAAAACGTTCCTCTATTCTGCATAAACAACACAAAAACATAAACCCTTACACAGTAAACTTGCCAAATGAAAGGCAAGAAGGATCTTAAACTTTAAATTTCCATAAAACTAATGAGCCAGATTGCAGAAATACTTCTGGTCTACCCAGTGCCATGAGAAAGACCAAATAGCAGAAATGTGTTTCCCCTGATATTTGCTAACAAGCTCCGGAAGCAGGAACAAGTTGAGTTCTTTGAAACGCACTGATGCACAACAAATTCTAACGGTTGGCAAACACAAGAGAACATACTTGTCCTCTTGTATTTGTTCTGTTTGCTACAGGAGACACACAGGGAAAGCTCACCTGTACCTCTTCACTGCCAATCACTATCAGATCTGCATTCAGGTATTGGCAGGTATGCCTGGCAGTTGTCCAATTGGATTTTTCCAGGGCATAGTAGTAGCATTTCTCCCGGAACATGTTCCACTCCAAGGGACATGATGGAAAGCCTGCAAGACACAGAGTCTTGAAAGAATCCAGCATAGGACAAGTGATGCATCTTAAATGTCCCATCTTTAACAGGTAGAGATGGCCGCTCAGCAAATGAACATATACAGTCTTCTGGCAAATTCATATTGCATTATACAAGGAGCTTGGGAAAGCTATTATTTAGGACTACAAATTTCAGTGCTGGGTGACGGATTCTGAGAACTATAGTCCAGAGAGGTAACATTTTCCATCTCCACAGGTCACCACAAGGAGGCAGGCTTCTCTTGCTGTTAGGATCCTCTACCTTACATGGTAAGAGCTGACCTGGTGTAGTGGTTTGAGCATAAGGCCCTAAAGACCAGGGTTGAATTCCCCATTTGGCTATGGAAACCTGCTGGGTGACCTTGGGCACATCGCACACTCTCAGCCCCAGAAAACTCTGTGATTGATTTGCCTTAGGATTGCCATATATCACAAATGACTTGAAGGCACCACCCCATATAGCAGAAAGCCAGCATGATACAGTGGTTTGAGCACATGAGGGTTAGAATCCTCATGTAGCCATGGAAACCCAGTGGGCAAGTCTTGGGCAAGTCACACTCTTCCAGCTTCAGAGGAAAGCAAAAGCATCCCCCTTCTGAACAAATCTCGCCAAGAAAACCCCATGGTAGGTTTGCCTTACAGTTGTCATAAGTCAGAAATGACTTAAAAGCAAACAACAACAACAACAACAACTTCGTCCCCATAGGGCAATATATAATTTCAGGCATGAATAAAATAAATGGTGCTTATAGCCAGCCTGATCTCACAGGATCAGATGAACCTCCTGCATCAGGTAACAGATTGAAAGGGGCAAAGTAAGCAGCATCTGCAGTTTAGCCAATGAGGAAGCCGGCTATCTGATCAGCCAACTCCAGGCTACCAACAGTTCTGCAACTTCAGCCACATTATGGGGAGGAAGAGGAGCACAGCTAGGCCTCTACAGCCACAGCTTGGGAACATTACTTTTTTGAATGACAGTTCCCTGAAACCCAATGACCATGCTGGCTGGAGAATTCTGGAAAGAATAGTCCAAAAAAATGCCTTGCCCAAGCTATCCTCATTTCAGAGAGAGCAAGAGCAAAGAGCTGGGTGTTTGGAGTAAGGACCAGCTACTAGTGCTGCTGCTGGGCCCTGCCATGGGCATAGTTCTGGAGGAGCAAAGGGGTCTACACATGTATGGACACTACATGGAGGGTACAGGAACAAGCCTGTGCACTGCTGCAAGACTTTGAAGATTCCTAGATTTCCTACTCCCTACAGTACCTTAAGAGAGGGGATTCCAAGTGCTGAAAAGATCAAGATTTTGTCTTCTTCTGTTCTGCTACAAATTCTGTTTTGCCCCAAGTCTGCCCCAAGACCTTTTCAATGAAATCAAGCATGCATGTTAGGACTGAGTTAGCACTGTGCTGAGAAATGGAAGGTTTGGTTTGGTTTGGTTTTGGGGGGCAATATTCTATGCAGGAAAGAAGCCTGAGGTAGGGGTCAACTTTAAAGCTAAACTTACATCTGAAAGAGGCTAAGATGAGGGAAACAATTGCCATGATCAGAGAGAGAAGGGCCAGTCCATAGGCGAAGATACTGGGAGTCCATAGGTGAAGATACAATTCTTTCCAGTTGTCGATACCAGATTCAAATAGATCTGCAAGTAAAGAAGAGCATACAGACTTGGGCCATTTCCACACAATGTCGCTATCCAGCTGCTATTCTGTCTCCAAACGTTGCCAAAGTGCGCTATTCTATTTCCAGAAAAAAATCCATTAAGAGTCTCCCTTAGCGCTTCAATCCCCTCAGCCAGCTCAGTGCAGAACTGTTATGGTGCTTGATAGTGTCTCCAGTCATGGCAGATCCAGCACTGGGCAAGCTGTGGGTGTGCCCAGCTTGTCCCTCTGTCAGTGTCTATCACCTCTCTGTGTTTATTTGAAAGTCCTTTGAGCTAACACTTTTTAATTTTTTAATATATTGTTAGGCATTATAGCATGAAAATGCAATAGTGTACTACAGTGTTTAGTACAGCTTCTGAAGGGAAAAAAAACCAACCAATCAGGGGTGGTGGGGCGAGGTGAAGGTGGGGACAGGGAGTGGCCAAGGATGCTGTGCTGCAGAAGGAACACCATTGGCAATATCGCTACTCATCCACTGATGTCAGAAGCATGCTGAAAACACCATCCCTAACCTGAAGACATCACACAAAGGGCAATGCTGCATTGCAACAGTATATTGCACTAATGGCCTCTAGTGTGGAAATGGCCTTGTTGTAGAAAGAGAAGAGATATTTTAGTTGTTGCAGAATTGCTACACCCATAGGGGTAAGGAACCTGGTTATTTGCCCTAGGCTCTGAAATGAAGGAGGAGCAGAGAAAATCTCAGAAGCTCCATGTTGTTGTGTAGGAATTCTGCGAGTTTTAGTCCAAAAGACCTAATTTCCCAAGCTCTAACCATAAAAGCATTGGACCCCTGTGAGTACACGCTGAAACTACAGTGGCTGTGTTTAAAAGAACAACCACAATCCACTATTCTCTGGCACTAGTGACCTAGAATCATCATCCCATGGTTTCCCTCTTGTTACACACCCAACGACTCCTATACACAGGATGCCCCCACCCACCCACATCCCACAAACAAACTTTCTTTGCCAGGAACCAAGAAGACAACTCTTCCCCATCACTCCTATCTGACTTATATGGGCTAATAGAAGGCATGAAAGGAGGCCATGGGAAACCCATTTTATTGCCTCCTTCCTCAGGTGAACCTTGGCTGAGCCATTCAGCTGGTACGTGAAAACCTCTCTTTAGGATGGCCTAAGTGTTAGATTATTGAGAGAGTTTCCTGTTTATTTTGATACGCCGTCTAATCTAGGCCATGGAGCAACCAGAACCATCTTCTCATACAGACAAAAGAAAAGGTGTCCATACTGTTTCCAATCACTGATCCAAGATAGCTGGGGATTCCCTTTTCCATACTCAGCTGACATGTTGAGACATTAGCAGGTTTCCAGGCACTGCTGCAACTGGCAGCATCTGGAACTGCTATCTGGGAGTTTTTTTCTTCTCTTGTCAATTCCTTGTGCAGGGAAGGCAGAAGGGACCAAAGTGAGGATGTTCTGGCTGGGTTGGCATTTGCAAGTGCCATCTGAGTGCTGAATTCAGGGCTCAGCCACCATCTACCAGCATTGAGAGAATGTTGTTTCCCCTCCCTCCTTCCTGTGCAGGGAAAGTGGGAGAATAAGCAAAGTTGGGTCCAAAACCAATTTCACCAAACATGGCTACACCCACAGATGATCACCTGGCCCAGCCCCTCCAATGAGTAGTTCCCTACTCATGCCTTAAATCTTAATGAAATTCTTTAATTGGAACATAGACTTTGAAAGTGTTCTCTAAGACCTGAAATCTGCCCACTCATTTATCTATCCCATATGTTTTGAACCAGAAGGAAATAAAAGAAAAACAAATTGGGTTGTGCAGCAGAGCCCCTCAAAGAGTTTGCTAAAAGCATTGCTGTTGGGTCCTTGTGGTACATTGTCCTCCACTTGGTATCTAGCTGTCCAAAAGCATGTCTGATGTTTCTAATCCTAACTACAGCAAGCAAAAATTAGGGACAGTGTGTGAGCAGGGGGGACAGTCGTTCCTTCAGGCAACATGCAGTGTCTGCAGCACACTTTTGGGATCAACAGAGTTGCTGTTCTCTCTGCCTGCTGCCTTGCCACTCTGCAGAGCAGCTACTGCTTTATATAACTTTTCAGAGTTGATTGTTTTCCCAAGTTTGGATTCTGATGACCCTTCAGAACCAGGTGGTCTCAGTGCTGCTATCCACAGAACCCTTCTGCACATGAGACTGGAGGGGTAGGTGGGTGGCAGAGCGGTGATGGAGGTGGGGGCAGCAACAGCAGCAGGAAGCAGGTGGGGTGGTAATTGGAGAGCTTGGGCGATTCTCAGCCTTTGAACCCAGCCTCTTTTTTGTGGAAATATCTTTCTAAATATACAGAATTACATATTATGCATATTCCCACATGTTTCAACATAATCGTCCTTGATCTCTCACCTTGCTCTATTTTGGGTCCTTTCTTGGGTAACTTCCTCATCAACATGTCAGGATCTGGGATGTATTCATAGTCCTCCTGAAACTCTTCACCAGTAATAGGCAATGATCCTAGGGACAGAAGAGGCATTGTTCAGGTACTTTGGTACTGAAGAATCTGTTGGGACCCTCTGGTTGGGTGATCTTACTCTATGTTCTCAGCTGTGCATTTCCATCCTACTAACACTTGTAGAAGAACATTGTGTTACCCTGATTTCTGGGGTCCCTTGGGGGACACCTCAATGTGCTCCAAATAATGGGGAATGGGAATTAGCCAGAGCACAAGCTGTAGCACTACGAGAGGCTGGGTAACCTAGCGAGATCTTTTAAACCTAGTTTTTACGGGGTCAGGCCAAACCAAAAACCAAGCAAAATTGTCTAATAAAATGACTTTGAGGGGAATTCACTCATGCATGCACACAAGATACACACAATCACACATTCACACAAGAGCTAGCTGAAAGAGAAAAGGGAGGAAAAATTATAGAGAGGTTGAGGGATTTGGGGGGATTTATAATTACCAGTCCAGAAGAACAGTGAAGAGCAGAAATGTATTCTGGTTTAGGTAGAACCTAAGGGCAGTTCTCATTCAGGAGCCAGACAGAAGAGAAATGAAACCTTGCATCATAGTTCTACAGAGAGCTGGAATAAGATACAGCTGGGGGTATCCCATCTTTTTGAAATTCCAATGGGCTGGTAAATACCATAGAATAAATTCTCTTGAACAAGGATTGCAACTACTGAGAGATTTGAATTTGATGCAGCAAGATGAAAAGGAAGAGGAAGGTGCGGTAGGAGGTGCAGAAGAAGGAGCAGTGGGAGGAGTGATTGAAGAAGATGAGAAGAAGACTTCGGGAGATAAAAGAAAGGACAGAGGTTGAGAAGGACCGGAAGAAATGTTAAGATATAACAGAAGAAGAAAGAGAACTTTATAGAGTAGGAGAAGGGTTATTGACTACTGATTAGAACATATTTTTATAGAAAGTATATGGATAAAGATTGATATACGTATATACAAAGTAAATGGGTAGAAACAGGGAAGGGACGGGGAAGAGAGGGGAAAAATACGGGAAAGAAAATTAACTGGGAGAGGGCATTGGTCTCTATGCCAGGAGTTGGTATACCTTTACCCTCCCCCCAAGACCATTGGTGGTCGCTGGCAAGGCAGAAATGCTTTGGAGGGAAAGGGGGGATAAATGTTTGTGTGGGTAGGGGAGGCATAGATGGGGAGGGAGGGAAGGGAGAGGGGAGTGGGAAAGGGGAAGGGAAAGGGAAGGGGAGCACTACACAAAAGAGCCAATGGGGAGTAGGATTAAAAGATTGGAATATGAAAAATGGAGAATAGATTGAGAATATCAACACTGAATGTGAAAGGATTAGGGTCAATAATAAAGAGAAAGAGGATAGAATCGATATTAAAAAAAGATAAGGCTGATATAATTTGTTTACAGGAAACACACGGAAAACGAGATAAAAAAAATGAACTTAGATTGAACTGGGTTGCCTCTTATGAGGAAGCATTTGGCACATCTAAATCAAGAGGAGTAGCAATTATAATTTCTAAAAGATCTAATTTTATTGTGACAAGTGTTGACTTAGATGAAAAAGGTAGATATGTAATTATACAAGGTGAAATAGATGGAGAAATATATGTTCTTCTTCGTGGTCTCTGTGCCTTCATACACTAGGAGCTTTAGCGCCTGCGCGGTAGCGTTCGGAAACTTCTAGAGCTTGTTCGCTTGGCGGGAACCCCTCCCCCACGCCGGTACTGCGCATGCTCCTCCCGCCGAGCAACGGTCTCTCCTCAGTTCTTTCTCGTCCGCCGCCGCGTACGGAAGGTTCTTCAGTTTGTTCCTCTCACGTTGTGCTTGGCTTGCTGTTTTTCACGGTTTTACGGACTTTCGGACTGTCTTTGACCTCTCTTTCGGACTCCCCCTTCGGTTTTTCGTCTTTTTGGATTTCGGAGTTTGGCGTTCTTCGTCTTATGTCCGCGCTCTTTAAGAAGTGCGTGTCCTGCGGCCGCAAGGTTGCCCTCAACGACGGCCATAAGGAGTGTCTCTTCTGTTTGGGTGAGTCCCACAACATCCGGACTTGCCCAATTTGCCGGGATTTTCTCCCCAAACTCTCCGCAACCGCTCCGCGAGACTCAAATCTTATTGTTGGGAACAGTCTCTGCGGGCGATAGACGAGACCTCCACTTCCAAGATGGCCGACAAGAAGACGACCACGCCATCGACGGTATCGGCGGCTGCCGTTCCGTCCACCTCGTCGGTATCGGGCTCGGTACCGGCGAAAACGCCGATCTCGGCGCTACCGAGGATCCCGAAGCTGTCGGCGGCTGCCAAGTCAGCAAAAGGATCCTCGACGGCGAGGAAGGCTGAGGCTCCCCTTACGGAGACGCCTGCTAAAAAGCGCCCTGCTCCGGACGGAGGCAAGGGCAAGGAGAAGGAGAAGAAGAAGAAGAAGAAGGAGAAGAAGCGCTCCCCGGCTGGGGACGTTCGACCTCCTACTCCTCCTCCTACTCAGCAGCCTTCCAAAGGGCGAGGCGAGTCCGTCGATCTCTCGGACGATGAGATCGAGGACGTTCCCCAACAGCGCCCGGACTCGCCTGTGGCAGACCCTCCAACCCTGGTGGAGGAGCGCCACCGCCCTCTTAGCCGTCGCAGGTCGGCCGACCTGCAGCAGAGAGAACCCTCTGCTTCTCCGGAGCGGCGTTCGACCTCCTCTAGGTCCCGGTCCCGCTCTTCCGAGCGTCCGGTGGCCTCGCCGCCTCCGAGGGAGACAAGAGAGGAGCAACCTCGCTCGTCTGCCTCCAGATACACCTCGGCGTCCTACGTGGCCAGGTACGCGAGGGAATCTGAATGGAGAGAGCGCCCGGCCTCCTATCGGTCGCATTCGCCATCGTACCGGGATCGGTACCATCGTGGCCCGAGTCGCTGGGAGACCTTCCGGAGGTCCCGGTCACCTCGTCGACAGCGCGAATCGCGCTCGCCTAGAGGGGACGAGGCTCGGTACCGTCGACGCCGAAGCCGATCTCCGTCGGACCGCCGCTCCTTCAGCCGCTCTCCCTCTCCTCGATATCATAGGGCGAGGGAGCCTTCACCACGGTATCGGGCGATATCGCCACCTCCTAGGGTCACGGCAACGGCGACGCGCCCTACGGAGTCGGTGGTGACTGAGCGGGCTACGACGACGTCAGCCTGCCAGACTACCCCGGTCACCACCAAGAGGGTGAAGTCAGTGGTCAGCCATCCCAAGCGGGACGCTGCTGTTACCACCGCCCCGGCTGCGGAGAAGCCTAGGAAGGCAACACCTGCGGCGACGAAGGAGCCGGAAAGCGAGCGGCGAGAGGACTCACCGAGCTCGGAGTCGTACGACTCGAGCGCAGAGTCAGAGGTGTCTGAGGCAGCCTCACAGGAGTCTCCTCCGCTGGGATTCGGGGACCCGATCCCAGATTCTGCTCCAGAGGACGTCCACCAGTTCTCTGCGATGCTGCTCCGCATGGCCACTACCCTCGGCCTTAAGATTGCCGATGCGGAGCCGGAGGACGACGATCCAGCCTTCTCCGTCTTCGAGGAGAAGCGACCTTCCACGGCCCCGCTGCCTCTCCTGCCCCGGGTATCCAGACTGGTGAAGGCCGCCTGGGATAGACCGGCCTCGGCTCAGCCGATACCGCAGCGGTTAGAACACCTCTACAGGGTGCAGAAGGATAACGCCGGTTATCTCTTTAATCACCCTGTACCGAACTCTGTGGTCGTCGAGTCGGCACAGACAAAGGGCTCCGGCAGGCAACACACCACCCCGCCGGACAAGGAGGGCAGGAAGTTGGACGCCTACGCAAGGAGGTTCTATTCAGCTGCCTCCTTGCAGATCAGGCTGTCCAACACTCAGGCTTGCCTCGCGGCATACCTGAAAAAAGTGCTCGATCGCCTGCAACCGGCGATGGAGGCGGTACCGGAGGACATCCGCCAAGCCTCCTCCGTGATCTTCAATGAGGCTATCTCCATCGCTCGGCACCAGATGGCCTCCTCCCGGCACGCAGTGGAGATCGCCTCCCGGGTCATGGCGGGATCCGTCGGCCTCCGCCGCCATGCTTGGCTGCGACCGGCCGACATCCAGGAGGACACCAGAAGGAGGATTGAAGATCTCCCCTTCGACGGTGAAGGCCTATTCAATTCGTCCACAGACGAAGCTTTGGACAATCTTGTCAAGGCGAGACTGACCGCAAAAAAGATCGGGCTGCAGCCGGCCACGCAGGCCCGCAGGGCCTCCACCTTCCGCCCATCCTGGCGACGATCCTCCACCTCGTCGTTCCAGCGTTCGGCCCAGTCTGGACAGTCGAGACCGTCCTCCGGCTCATCGGCCAGACGCACGATTAGGCGGCGCCCGGCTTCGTCGAAGAAGTCCTCCTCCGAGACAAAGTCTCGGTTTTGACGTGCCTGGCAGGACCCACCAATACCCACTCTTCAGCCTACCATCAGCGCTCGGAGACCGACCGACTCTCGCTCGACACCTAGCGGAGTGGCAGTATGTCACTACGGACTCTTGGGTGCTTTCCATCGTCCGTCTTGGCTACGCCATCGAGTTTCTCGATATTCCTCCTCGCGGCGTTTACTACTCCACGCCGTCGAGTCCGGCCCTCCTGGAAGAGATCCAATCCCTCCTCCAGAAAGGGGCGATCGAGCGGCTCCCGCAAGAGGCCAAGACCACCGGCTTCTTCTCCAGGTACTTCACGGTACCGAAAGCCGACGGTACCCTCCGGCCGATCCTAGACCTCAGAGGGGTGAACTACTACATCCGCCCCAAAAGGTTCAAGATGGTCACGATACCGTCGATCCTACCCTTCTTACATCGAGGGGACTGGTTCGCCTCCATCGATCTCCGAGACGCATACTTCCATATCGCCATTCGCCCGCAGCACAGACGGTACCTCCGCTTCGCAGTCGACGACACCTGTTACCAGTACAAGGTGCTGCCGTTCGGACTCTCGACTGCCCCAAGGGTCTTCACCAAGTGCATGGCCCCGGTGGTATCCTACCTGCGGACGAAGGGCGCTTCCGTCTTCCCCTACCTCGACGATTGGCTGTTGGTGGCATCCTGCAAACAGAGACTTTACCACGACGTCCACATGACGTTGTCACTCCTGACCCGCCTTGGTCTACGAGTAAATCCGAAGAAGTCCCACCTCGAGCCGGCGAGGATCTTGGACTTCATCGGGGCGACGCTCGACTCGACCTCCGCCAGGGCGTACCTACCAGAGTCTCGAGCACAAACCTTGATCCGGGCCGCCGCTCACGCTCGTACGGCCCCGACGTTATCTGCGAGAAGCGTCCAGCAGCTCTTGGGCTACATGGCTGCGACGACCGCTGTGACATATCTCGCCAGGCTGAGAGCAAGACCTCTTCAACACTGGTTCGTCCGCATATTCGACCCCCTGCGAGACGAACAGACACTCCGACTGCAGCTGCCGGGAGACGTCCGCTCATCCCTCCGATGGTGGCAGTCGCGATGCAATCTCATGTCAGGGATGCCTTTCCAACAGCCGACACCGAAGGTGACGGTAACGACCGACGCCTCCCTGTATGGATGGGGTGCCCACTGCGGCGATCTCAGAGTCCGCGACAGATGGACCGACGACGAGACCGCTCTCCATATCAACGCGCTGGAGCTGCTCGCCGTCTGGAAAGCCCTACGGGCGTTCCGCCATGCCGTGGCGGGGCGCACGGTCCTGATTCTGACGGACAACACCACCGCCGTCTGCTACATCAACAGACAAGGTGGGACTCATTCCACGACCCTGCTCGACATCGCGCTCGACCTGTGGGAATGGTGCATTCGCCTGCACACGCATCCCGTGGCGGTTCACCTGGCCGGGCAGGAGAACACCACGGCAGACGCCCTCAGCAGGGACACCTCATCCCATCACGAATGGTCTCTCTCCGGAGAGGCGTTCAGACTGATTCGGGACCGCTGGGGCGAACCATCGATCGACCTCTTCGCGACCAGGGAAAACGCGAAGTGTCGCCGATTCTGTTCCAGAGCGGGCCACGATCGTGCCTCCATCGGGGACGCTTTCCAGTTTCCGTGGACCGGGGAACTCCTCTACGCGTTCCCGCCGTTCCCGCTGCTCGGCCGGACGATATCGAAGATCCTCGCCGACCGAGCCGACGCGATCCTGGTAGCCCCGTACTGGCCGAGGCAACATTGGTTCGCACCCCTGCTACAAGCCGCACGAGACGACCTGCTCCGGTTGCCACCGACACCGGACCTGCTCTCCCACTCCGGCGGCCGAGTCCTCCATCCGGACCTGCCACGCCTGGCCCTCCATGCCTGGAGGATATCGCACTAGACGATCCCGTGCTCGGTACCGTCCTCGTCGCGGCCAGGAAGGAATACACCCGTCGCAACTATCAATACAAGTGGCGACGCTTCCTGACCTTCGCTAACGAGAGGAGTGAGCCGGTATCGCCCGCGGGGCTCTCGACCGTCCTGCACTTCCTCCTGCACCTCCGGCAACAGGGCCTGGCGTTTCCATCCCTGAAGGTGTATCTCTCCGCGATCGTGGCATACCAACCGCCACGATCTGCTGCCTCGGCCTTCTTCAGGAACGATACCGTTAAGCGGTTCCTGAAAGGACTTCATCATCTCTACCCGCCGGTATCGCCGCCGCTACCGCCGTGGTCCCTCTCGCTGGTGCTCTCGCAGCTGACGAAGCCGCCCTTCGAGCCGATGGCGACCTCGGATGACAGGCTCCTGACAATGAAAACTGCCTTCCTGGTAGCGGTGACCTCAGCGAGGCGAGCGGGTGAGATCACAGCTCTTCGTTCCGATGAGCCCTTCACGGTCTTCCACAGGGACAAGGTGGTCCTGAGACCTGACATCTCGTTCCTGCCAAAGGTGGTGTCCAGTTTCCATCTCAACCAGGACATCATCCTGCCTGCCTTCTTCCCGAACCCGACGACACCGTTGGAGCGGTCCCTCCACTCCCTGGACGTGCGTCGGGCATTGGCTTTCTACAAGGACAGGACTGCTTCCTTCCGACAGACGCCGCATCTCTTTGTTTGCTATGGGCGACGTCGGAAGGGCCTAAAGTGTCCACCCAGCGCTTCTCCAAGTGGGTGGTGAGGACTATTGAACTGGCGTATGAGCTCGCGAGGAAGCCTCCGCCAGTCCTGCTTCGAGCCCACTCCACCAGAGCTGTGGCTACTTCTGCGGCCCTCCTGCGAGGAGTTGACCTGCATGAACTCTGCCGTGTGGCGACCTGGTCCCAACCATCGACCTTCGTGCGCCACTACAGGCTCGACTGCCGGTCGCGCAGAGATGCCCGGTTTGGACGTGAGGTGTTGGCTTCCGTGCTGTAGGACCTGACCCGCCGTCCGACCGGTAAGCTACACAGTCTCCTAGTGTATGAAGGCACAGAGACCACGAAGAAGAAGAACAGGTTGCTTACCTGTAACTGTGGTTCTTCGAGTGGTCATCTGTGCCATCATACACACCCGCCCTTCCTCCCCTCTTTCTCAGGTCCCTGTAGGTTCTACGGCGGACGACAGAACTGAGGAGAGACCGTTGCTCGGCGGGAGGAGCATGCGCAGTACCGGCGTGGGGGAGGGGTTCCCGCCAAGCGAACAAGCTCTAGAAGTTTCCGAACGCTACCGCGCAGGCGCTAAAGCTCCTAGTGTATGATGGCACAGATGTCCACTCGAAGAACCACAGTTACAGGTAAGTAACCTGTTCTTATAGCGAATATTTATGCACCTAATGAGAAGCAAAAAGAGTTTTATGAAGAAATATTTAGTAAGATTAAAAATATGAAAGGAAGTTATACAATAATGGTAGGTGATTTTAATATGGTGATGGATAGGTGGGAAGATAAATCGGATCCATTAATTAGAGATAGGTATAATAATATAACAATTTTAAATAAATTGGTGAGTAGAAATGAACTGATAGATGTTTGAAGGTTAATAAAGGGGGAGGAAAAGAAATATACGTATTATTCAACAGTTCATAAAAATTATTCAAGAATAGATTATATTTTTGTTTCAAAGAATATGATACCTAGATTAATAAATATGGAAATTGAAACAATAAAAGTAACAGATCATGCTTTGATGAATTTGGATATAACTATGAAAAAGAATTATAGAGAAGCAAAAAGATGGAGATTGGATACTAATTTACTGAATTATAAAAAGATAGTAAATAAAATAGAGAAGGAGTGGCAAGAAATATGGGATATAAACAACAAGGAAGTAACACAGGATGTATTATGGGATACTATGAAGGCAGTGGTAAGAGGATTATGTATTAAAGAATCAAGAAAATTAAAGAGACAATTAGGAGAACAAAAATTGAAATTAGAAAAAGAAATAAAGGAATTAGAGAATGATTATATAATAGATAGGACTAAACAGAAATTTATAGTACTACAAGCTAAAAGAGATGAATTAGAAAAGATAGAAATGGATGAAGTTCAGAAAAATTTAATATATTTGAAAAGGGAATTTTTTGAATATAGTAATAAAAATTCTAAAATGCTGGCTAAATCAGTACAATCAAAAAAAACAAGGAATATGATTGGTGTAGTAAAAGATAAATTTGGTAAAGTAAAAAGGCTGATGAAAGAGAAATTAAAAATATTTTAGGAATTTTATAGAGAATTGTATTCAGCGGAAGAAAAATCTGTAGAGAATATAGAGTATATTAATAAGAATTGGAAAGTAAGGTTAACAGAGCAAGATAAAGGGTTGATGGAAGAAATGATATCAGAGGAGGAAATAGAAGAAGTGATAAATAATTTAAAAGGAGGAAAATCACCAGGATTGGATGGACTAGGTCCAGAATATTATAAAACATTTAAAAAATGTTTAATTCCTAAATTAAAAGTGTTATATAATGGTATATTAAGGGGTGAGAAAATCCCATTATCATGGAAGCAATCATTAATAATATTAATTTTAAAACCAAATAAGGATCCTATGGATCCAGGTTCTTATAGACCAATATCTGTAATAAACCAAGATGCAAAAATATTGACAGCAATAATGGCAAAGAGGTTAAACAAATTTATTTATAAGTATATACATAAAGATTAATGTGGTTTTATTCAAGGAAGGCAGATGCCAAACTTAATAGGGAAAAAGATAAATAAAATAAATATAATGGATAGAGATAAACAAAAAGCTGGAATTTTAGCATTAGATATATTTAAAGCTTTTGATTGTGTGGAATGGCCGGCGTTAAAAACAATTTTAAACAAAATAGGATTAGGAGAGAGATTTAAGGGGTTAATAAATCAATTATATTCCCATAATACATCTGTGGTGATGGTAAATGATGGATTTACAGATCAGATTCAAATAACAAGAGGAACGAGACAAGGATGTCCATTATCTCCAGTATTATTTGCAATAGTTATAGAAATATTAGTGAATGTGATAAGAAATGATGAGAATTTGGAAGGAACTGGAATTAAGGAGAAAAATAAAATAAGTTTATTTGCAGATGATACATTGCTAACAGTTAAAGATCCAGTTAAAAAGATAGATAGGATAGATAAACATTTAAAAGAGTTTGGGGAGAAGACAGGATTAGAAATAAATTGGGCCAAATCAGAAATAATGTTGTTTAATTATACTAAAGAAGAAGTACAAAAATTTATAAGTAATAAAAGAATGTTACTTAAGGTAAAAGATTCAATTAAATATTTAGGAATAGATATTACTAAAAATCTACAAGGACTACAGGAAAAAATTTTTAAGAAATTAAAATTAGAAATTAAATGGAAATTAGAGGATTATAAAAATATAAAGTTATCGTGGTTTGGCAGAATAGTAGTGGTAAAAATGAAAATATTGCCTAAAATTAATTTTTTGTTTAGAATGTTACCAATAAAAGTATCAGAGGAAGAATTAAAAGAGTGGCAAAAGTTATTAAATAATTTTTGTAATGGGTATAGAGACCGAGGATTAACAAGAAATATTGGTATAAAAGTCAAAAAGAAGGAGGCCTGGGACTTCCAAATTTAAAATGGTATTATTACGCAAATCAATTGAGGTATATCATAGAAGGAGTTTCAGGAAAGGGTGATTTAGATTGGTTAGAGATAGAAGATATGAATATTGAGATGAAATTAGAAAATATATTTTTTAGGAATTTTTCAAAGAAAGAAATAGAAAAGATAGAAAATCCTTTTATAAAAAATATAATAGAAATATGGAAGAAAAATAAAAATAAATTGTTACTGAAAATATCAACATTAACTCCGATAGTAATGATGGAAAAATTTCCAATAAACGTAAGAGAAATAATAGAGAAAGAAATAAAAAACAAAAATTATATAGATTAAAAGACTGGATGAAAATAATGATAAACAAAGATAGAATGAAAGAGAGATTGCAGGGAACTAAAATATCTTGGTTAAATTATATACAATTAGAGCAATGGACAAAGAGCATGAAAAGATATGTTAAAGATTTTAAAGAATATACTAAATTTGAACAAATTATTATTCAAAGAGAAAATATGCAAGAAAATGAAACATTAAAAGGTATTACAAGTGAAATATATAAAATATTGGCAAAAGAACAAGAAGAGGATTATCTTAGAAAAATGTGGGAGGAAGAGATAGCACAAAATATAGATATACAAGAATGGAGAAAAATTTGGAAACAACGTCATTTAAAAAAATTATCAATAAGAATAAAAGAGAATTACTATAAAATAGTTTGGAAATGGTACTTGACTCCAGTGAAATTAAATCAGATAGATGAGAAATATTCAAGATTATGCTGGAGAGGATGTCAAGAAATCGGTACGTATATGCATATGTGGTGGAAATGTAATAAGATAATGGAATTTTGGCAAAAGGTTTTTAAAGAGATAAAAGAGATTATAGGAATGGAGTTACCAGTATGTCCAAATATAGTGTTGTTGTCTATATATAATAAAGTTGAGTGCACCCAGGCAAGGAAGGAATTAATAACAAATTTGCTAATTGCAGCGAGATTAATAATAGCAAAAAAATGGAAAACAAATGAAAAATTTCAAATAGAGGAATGGTATAAAGAAGTGTGGAAAATTGCAATTAATGATAAATTAACATGTAGAATTAGATATATGAAAGGTTTAGTAAAAGGGAATGATTTTGAAGAAATTTGGAAAATATTCTTGGAAAAAGCTTTGATAAGAGATGGTAAAGCTACCCTTTCACAAGAAGAATGGCAATTTTGGAAAGTGGATTAAATAAAAAGTTGGCTCTGGGGGGTGGGATCATTCTTTTTTTTTCTTTCTTTTATTATTATTATGTGTGTGTGTGTGTTAAACATTTGATGTATTGATTAAATAAGATATATGATGTTTAATTTTGTTAAGGAAAAAAAAAGAAAAAAGAAAAAAAGTTAAAAGATAAATGGCTTTGAGGAACGGTTACCTTTAGAGATAGTTTGATATGTTGAGTAATAAGATTATATTTAGTAATAGTAATAGTTTAAGTGGAAGCGAAAAATATAGAATTAAGAATGGAACTAGTATAATAAAAATGAATATAATGAGAATAAGAATTAAAGATAGGTAACAAAAATATACAAGTAGTATGATATAGAATAAGCTGAATAAGTTTATGATTTTAAGGGTAAAAGAGAAAAATAATAATGTAAGTTTGTATTTTTTTATTTATTTTATTTTATTTTCTTCTTTTCTCGCTTCACTATTATGTACCAACACATGGTGTTTTAATTTTTTGTTTCTGTTTTTTGCTATATAATTAATAAAAATTAAAAAAAAAAAAAAAAGGAGCCAGACAGACAGAGTGACAGGTAGATCTTCAAGAAACTGCACTGGGCATCCTCAAACCAGGGGTATTTGTACCCTGAAAATGGCTTGTGGCTGTGAAGGTTCCAGATGCAAGACAAATGGAACCTGTTGTGGACAATGGGTCTTTTGCCAGTTGATGGGCTTAGTGCCTTGATTGACAAAGACATGATGAATGTTGTAATAGCTGTCTATTGTGGGTGCTGGGAGGACAGAGGAAAGAATCCATGGGTACAAGGGATGGATATCTGTCAATCAGTGTCCTGGTGGGCTCCTCACAGTTGGATTCCCTGGAAATTCCAGCTTCTATTTAAGCCTATTATCCACAGGAATGGTGTGTATTTACCTGACAAATGACTCAAGTCTTACCTGGAGGAATTTTGGAGTTGACCCATGCTTCTCACATTTAGTCAAATTGTTTCCTTCACTCAGTTTGACCTCTTTGTCACCTTTCAGGCTTGAATTTGATAGCAGAGCCAGTAAAATGTGTTGCCAATTACATATGATGCCAATTAGGTATGGTGCCCATCCAAACCTTACTGATATTGGGGACCCCCAAAGTGGGGCCTTACAATTGTTCTCTCAGTGATCATGGCCTATATTCTCTGGGAAACACCTGCCATGAAAACAACTTCCATGCAGGAAAAATCATGTACAAATTCTAACTATGTACTGACACGCCGAGATTCTAACATTTCCCAGTGATGGCTGGTGGTTTCCATATCAGTGGGGCAGCAAAGCCATTCCAGGTTTTAATCCAGGCTTCAGAACCTTGGAGAGCTTCTTTAAAGCCAGACAAAACCTAAAATTGACAAGGGAGCTACCTGCCACTTCTGTTCTTCTCCTACCCACTTCACATGCATGTATTTGGTGTGTGCAGTTATCCCAGATCATGATCTATACATATGTTTCAAGTAGCAGTGTGCAAGATACAGTTCCGTGCTACAGATGTTTTCTCAAAGGATGACAGAGCTGGGAATCTGGTAGGAAGCAAGTGTAGCATCTGGTTTTAAAGAATGATGGAGCAATGGACACTCTTTGTGCAAGGGGAGGGGACAGCCCTGGCCCATGGGCCTAATCCAGTCCATGGGGGTACCCCATCCATGCACATATCAAAGACTTCTTCTGTGTTTATCCACTGCCAAGGATAAGAGCTAATACTCTATTCAAAATGGGGGACATCTTGCAGGAAAATGAGATGTGCTTTGTGCCCCTTCAAAAATTTGCATTCTTCTTTCCAGCCTGGGGATATTTTGCACGGAGCATAATTAGGTCCAATGTGCAGACAGAGAAAGTTTTGCATTCCTAAAAGTTGTTACGCTAGAAGAAACTGATCAGATTTAGATCTGGTCCCACTTGCTTTAATTTGTCCCTGCCCCATGCTTCTAGTTCTGCCCACTGCTGGGATGCAGCCCATAGCATCCTGGACAAATTGGATTTGAACCCTGACCTGAGAAGTGTTCCTCCATCACGACTGAGAGGCTGCCATGCTGCCTAGGACTGGGGTAAGGGAAGCAACTCTTTCGAGAGCAATCTGGAGGGCCCACCTAAAAGATAAGGCTAGTCTTATGAACAGGGAGGACGGAAACCTTCCATCACTCTGCTCTACCACTCATGTGTCCTATGAGAAAGACTTTCAGAGCACTTGGGTAAAGATCGTGCATTGAGATACACAACAGCCTGAGAAACAACACTGATAAAAATGTAATTTCAACATATGACACCCACAGCATAGTCCAGAGGGGGAGGCATAGGGCTGCAGTTAGGGAAAGGAAGTTAATACAAAGTAGGACATCTACACTCTGCCCAGGAGACCCAATTTCTCATCTGTAGAGCTAAAGCAGCCCTTTAGGCAGCCCCCTTTCCTTCCCTCTCCCCTCATCCTCTATTTTATCTTTACCTGCTTTTCCCAGTTCTGAGCATGCTTCTGAGGTGTGAGACAATTCCTCCAAAATTTCGTTGCTCTGGTAGTCTTCATTCTGGTAGTCATCACCCATGGTAAGGTAGAGTTGCATCAACAATAATTTTCAGAGCAGCTGCTCTCTAGAAACCGAATGCTGATGCCTTCTCTAGCATCATTATCAGTTTCTATCTAACAAGCCACATAGAAGAGTCAGTTACATGCACCACCCCTAATGCCTTACTACTTGGGAGGAGAGAAAGAAGAAGAGATTTTTTTTTTTTTGCAGGGCAAAAGCTATAAGAAAGCACCACTCCCAAAGTGAGGTGTTTTATTATAACCAAGGAGCAAAGAACCCCACTCCTAGTGGATGATGGTTGATGTGTTTAAAAGCCAGGTCTGATTGAAGAGAGGAAAGAAAGACCTTCTGTAAATTGACACATGTGCAGATAAGTCTCCTTTAAGAGATGGGCTGCTGTAAGGAACAACTAGAAATGTATCAGAGTTGGTGGCTAAGAAGAAAGAGAGGAGTGGGAAACAAGGTGGGAGGAGTGTTCAGTTCCAATTAAGATCTTGGTGAGAGGAAAGGGTTAAAGTTTCACTCCTCCCATTCTAATGCTATAGTTTGGTTTCCTCCTTCTTCTGCCTGTTATTTATTGTAAATCAGCTGTGTAAAGGCAAATGACATGGCAATTGACATGTTTAGGCTGCTCTTGAGACAGAGATGTCTTGGGTCATTTCTGCACCACACTGTTATAGTGCTATTATTCCACTTTCAACATCCTGTGGAATTCTGGGGTTTGTAGTTTACTAACGCCAAAGAGCGCTCTGGCTGAGAGTTCTAAATGCCCCTCCCTCCACTGCAAGCCCCAGGAGTCCATAGGATGTTGAAAGTGGAATAATAGCACTATAACCGTGTGGTGTGAAAATGGCCTTGTATGAAAATACATTAAAGTGTTTGTCATTAGCTGCAGGTCTCACACTTAAGGCCCCTTCTATGCTTTCTGTCATTTTCAGAACAATAGTCTAACACAAGTGTGGGAAAAGTGCAGCCTGCAGGCCCCTGCAGTCCCTGGACCCCATCAGTCCACAACTCTCCCTCCATGTATAAGGTGTAGTTTTGCCAAAAATTACACAGCATATGAAAATGCATAAAAAATGCCCACACACACCCAGAACCTCTCCCACAGTCGCAAATACACCTGTTTTTTGTTTAAAGCCCTCTGAAAATGGTGACAGGAAGTGATATATCTCTGCCAGTCATCATTTTGAGAAGAACTCTGAGGAAAAACAGAGGTACTTTGGCATGCTAGAGTGCAGCCCAAGGGAAAGGATGGGGGGATTGATCCCTGCCCCGACACAGTTGCCTACCCCGATCTGCAATGAACCTAAGAGGATAAGGGCACCCTTTTTTATTATAACTGTTCCTCCCAATTGTAAAGGTTGTTTTTACACAAAACCCCCAAGAATTTTATTGCCTTAAACCTGTCAGCCTTTCATTCCTCAAGAGAGGTGTGAGAAATAGCTGAAAAGACTCATAAAACAATTTAGCACAGGATCGCCTGAAGCACTAATGTTTATTAAAAGTACATTTCTGCAGAAGTGGGTGCTCCCCAGAGAGAAGGACACACCCCAGAGTTGAATACCTCATGTTTTGTTACCTGTCCCCGGCACAGGTTTTCCCTCCTCTGGGATCCCATTGGATAGGACCCCAAAGGTTACAGCCTATCAGGTTCACCTAAGAAGTCCTGCCTCAATCTACATTTCCCCCTCCCCACTATTTAGTGCCCACTACTCTTATTTACAGTTTTCCTTAAAAAGAATGATCAGGAGCTGCCCATGTCTTCCCCTCGTGAATCTTTATTTCTCATGTTACATTCAAGGTGTCTCATTAGCAGTTTCAAAGTACCCCTTGGTGTTCTGGTATGTCCCTATCAATCAGTTTACTCCTTACAGACAGCCTTGTCCTGTCTGATATGTTGTTATCAGCAAGGTTTGAGACACACCAGCCACCCTAAAGATCCAAGGTCTTTTTTATTATTGTTGTTATTTATTGTAATAAGATCCAAGGTCTTTGAGGCCCTCTTTCATTCAGCTGCCAATTTTAGAAAGCTGTTTTCTTAGACTTAAGGTATTACAGAAGCTCAAATATGAAATATATGTGTAAATATATCTAAAATATGTGTTATACATATAAGCTAATATATATGCTTCTAATACATATTATTAATACTGCAGAAGCTAAAATATATTTTATTTCTCTCAAGAGGCAACTATGCCTGCAAGTTACTTCCAAATCTACAAAGATTTTTTTAATTGCATGTGTGAATGTGCGAAATGCATGCAGATGTAAATGCCTCTTTAGATTAATCCTGAACTGAACACTACAAAAGGAATCTATTGAACCCAACCGGAATAAGCTGTTTCTTTTTTGACGTGTAAAGGGTTGTGTTTGGTGAATGGGGACTTGTAGTGACATGTAGGAATTTCTCTTTGGTTTGAGACTGTTGGTAGGCAGGGGCAGGAATCATATAGGCTTCCTGATGTGGGTGGAATGCAGCTCCCAACAGCCCTAAGCAGCATAGCCAATGATGAAGAACGCCGGGAGTTCCATCCCAAAAACATCTGAAGGCCTGCACAATTCTGTGATGTAGGGCCTCTGTATTGCATTGCAACGTTTTATGCCTTGCCAATGCTCAATGAGCTAACTGGGCCAATACAAAGAACTATGGGATTTTCACTGCTGGGAAGCTGTGTTTAGCTTCAATAGTAATGAAGCCTTTTGTACACCATTTTTACATTCAAGTGACTCTGTAACAAGCAAATGACCCAAGAAGAGGCACAATTCTCTTGGTGTTTTGTTTGTAACTTCCTGACTGAATTAGCCATTGACTTATTTTTCAAATAACTCCACAGTCCCCATGCAGGTTAAGAAATTCCTGTTAAACACTGTAAGAATTGTCCTCTCCACTCTCTGATAGGGCCATAATGCAATTTGTACAGTAAATTTTTACATTCTTTAGAGTTCTGCACCCAGAGTTATTGTAGATGAACATTACTCAAACTATGTTTTGCCACTTTCCATTAGTCTCAGTTCAGCCCTCCTGTTGTCCAGCAGTTCTTAAATTTTATCCAGGTCTGGCTCAAATTGCCAGGTTTTCTGAAGATCAATATAAGTCACCACCTCTCTATTGCTATGACAGCTCAAGACTAGCCAGTACATATGAGGCAGACCTATACAACTCATGTCTTGAAAGGGAACAACCTCTTGCAAGAGTTCCAGGCTCCCACAAGATCCAATATCTAATCTGCCAGGATCTTGACAGGAGGAAAAGCAGTGCCATTCCAGCTATGATACCAGCAAGTAGGCCTCCAGCTTTTGGCCTGATTGCTGCATACCAATTGCTCAGGGTTTCGTCTATCTGGAGTATGGATAGCACCTGCTCTCTCCACTTCAAAAGTACGTGATTTGGTATGTCCCGTATAGACCCATTATGGGACCAGACTTCCTGTATGAAAGGGTATACCTGAGACCCTAGGGTTGGCCATTCTATTAGGCAGAGTACGTTGTCAGCCTCAGGAGACTGTGCGAAAAGCAACAATCCAACTCACCAGGAAAGCCTATGCTGCCCTTTGGAGCAGAGAAATGGCTGTTTTGTTGCTCTTTGGAACGAGATGATTGATTTATTGTTCTTCTATAGGTTTACTCTGTTTTTTGACATTTGATATTTGATATTGTTGATGCTGCAGTTGCTCCTGGTCTTGTTTTGACAGAAAGAATGCAGCTTCTCCATCTTCTTCATCTGATTACCTTATTTGATTCCCATATTGGCCATCAGAAGGCCAATATAGTTGTTTCTTTGATTGCCTGAAAAATGAGATTGCAGTGAACAAACTATTGACCTCACAAAATTCAGTCAGTTGCTCTTCTGCTTCTTTCCTCAACCCTAGGCCAAATTCTCCAACAATCTTTGCCCTTAGACTTCAGTATAGAATCTTTCCATTTCTCCTTCTTCTGCCTCTGTAGGCAGGGCATGATCCTGGATTATGGTTATATTTTCCTTATTCTTTTTAATGAAATCTTAAAATCTGGACTAGCTAATGGTTCTAATGAGTACTAGATAGAATGCCTACAATCTGGATTTAATCTGGCCTATTTGGTCCTATAGGAGCCCTACAATATGAGCCTTGAATAATACCTCCCTTCCAATCCTTGAAATCTCCATTGTACTCACTATTCTGCATGAAAGAAAAGATGCTGAATAAGGAGAATTAAAACTCTAGGGCCTAAATATCCTAAAGACACCAAATCCCATCTGATCTTGAAAGCTAAGCAGGGTCAGCCCTGGCAAGTATTTGGAGGGGATACTGCCAATGAATATGAGGTGCTGTAGGCTATATTTCCGAGGAAAGTACTGTCAAAACCACTTCTGAGTATTTCTTGCCCAGAGAGAATGCTATGAAATTCATGGAGTCCCCATAATTTGACAGGTGACTTCTTTTCTGACAAATCAAGTTAATTCCAAGCAGAAGGAGAGGAAGAAGAAAAGATCAGCTTGCCTTGAGGCAGATTACAAGTATCTGCTGCTCACTTTGCCATTACTCACAGCTGAGCCTTTCTTCCTTTTTGTGATACCTTAGGGATGGAGGAAGGAGTGAGGAATCACCGCTGTAACCTCTTATGTTTTGCACTTGGGACAGAAAGCACCCGAACCCCCTTTTAGTCCACCACTAGATATGGACCATGTTCTCTGCTAGAATTATTTCAAGTTGTGTTTTAGGGAAATCCCAATATGACTTCCAAAACTTCCTCAGAATGAAAAAAATCAGCAGAGAAAGGCAATGGCAGACAAGCTGACATATTTTCCCAGCTTGCCCACCATTACCAGTATTGACCTAGCAGGTCTTGGCAGTAAGTAATTACAAAAACTAGTTACTTGTGGCCAATTCCTTCTTGCCATACTAAAGCAGAACTGCATTACATCATGATAGCACCTAAATGATAATGTCACTCCTTTCATGATGTAACTGCAATGTCTGGTTACTTTTGGAGTTACAGGGATTTGTTTCACTAAAGGTTAGAGGAGGGAAGTTGTTTGAAATAAAGTGAATAGGAGGATCTCCCTATAAAAGGGAGTTTTGGAGGCTAGGTGAAGCCAAAGGCCACATATTATGGAACAATTCTATTAAACTTGGAATTACCAGTGATGTAGACTTGAGTCAATTGACTCGGACTCAAGTCAGACTTAAGTTACTTCAGTGACTTGACTTGGATGTGGCAAAAATTACACACTGACTCCACTCAACTTGAGATTTGCATATTTTTAGTGACTGACTTGCTGCCCTTGGTTCAGCAACATAACACATTCATCTAGAAACCTTACCACTTACTGGTCACATGACAATCTGTGTCAAGCCCAAATTATAGACACACTTCTTAGAGGGAACAGCAAATGGGGTTGAGATCTGCTCAGCAGCCTGTCCCTGCTTCATATAGGAGGAGCTTTTTAAAACGTTTCTTAAGCGTGGTTAAATGTTGGTACTGCAGCCACAAGGTTGTGAGTTCGATCCTGTTGGGCTCCAGGTTGACTCAGTTTTCCATCCTTCCACAGGTTGGTAAAATGAGTGCCCAGCTTGTTGGAGGCAATTAGCTAGCACGTTGTAAACCACTTAGAGAGCACTTAGCTGATAAGCAGTATAGAAATAGACATGCTATTGCTAAGAGCAAAGGCAAGCTTTGCAAATGGGGAGTGAGAAGATCCTATTCCCAACTTACAAAGCTGCAGGTGGCAAAATCACAAAAGTGGAGGACCAACTCTACTTAAATTATTAAAACTGACTTTATTCCTCTGTCTGTTGTGTCCACAGCAAAGCAGGCAGTAAATCACAAGCGGCACAGCTTCTACTTACAAGGTGAGAGTCAAAGAATGTCCAAACAGAAAGGAAGCCTAAAACAAACAAATCTGAAGGGGCAAACCCAAACCATAGTCCAAACAAGCAGAGTTCCAAGATGACCAGATCCAAGAGCACAGGATTTCAGGGTCAAAGAGACCAGTTGCTGACCCTGGAAGGAAAGGCCAGCTGGAGCCCTCTTTTATCTATGAATGATGTTGCCACAGGTGTTCCCTCATTAGGGCTTGCTTGCTACTTAAACGGGGTGAGTGACACAAGCCCTCCCTTTCACGGTGTCTCTGCTGCAAGGTAGGTGTGTCAGCTATGTCTTTCTCTATTTGTTCCCCTGGCTCAGGCCCTTGTTGTTGTTGTGTATTACCTCCCTCTGGACCAGCTTCTGAGGACACTTCAGCCTCTGGGGAAGCCTCTGCCTTGGAGTCAGAATCCTCCTCCTTGCTGCCATGGTCTCCAAGGCAGGACATGACATTGTCCAGACATTCTGGAATACAGGCTGGGGTATAAAGTTGGCTCTGAGACTTGAGACTTGACTCGACACTTGACTTGAAAGTATCCTGCAAAAACTTGAGACTTGACTTGAGATTTGGAATAAAAGACTTAAATACATCACTGGGAATTACATCTTGCCCTTCAAATATATTTCCACACATAGTTTACAGTACAAAACCTAAAAGTATAATAAGAACAAGTGAAACATTTTTTTAAAAACCCTATAGGCTAAAAACAGGACAATCTGCAATCTGAGGAAATAGGAATCATATGGAGGTGAAACAAGTTTGGTTTGATGAGGGAGCCTGAAAAAAGAGACACTGGTTATTTTAACAAGTAGAGTGCATGTGCCAAGTGAAGCTTAGTGAGAATAGCATTCTACAGTCAAGGTACTACTGCCAAGAAGGCCCTTTCCCTGAGAACAACTCATAGGACCACAAGCACATCCTCTGCATTCCATATACTGTGAGAAAATGAGCCTAACATATGAGGTTAGTAATTGGCTTTGGGGTTAGGTTGTAAACCAAAGAGAGGGAGCGTCTGGGGACAGAAGCTGAGTCCTTTGAATTTTACTCCTGGCTCAGGGAATGGAGTGATGTCTAGTAGACTGTGGAAAAGTGCTAGACATTTTGTCTGGAATCTTTGCTTTCTGTTGATTCATTGAGGCTTCATTGGTCCAGCTGAGATTTCAGAGCAATGGTCAAACCCATCACCCAGAAGGAAGCCAACATTTGCATTGCTGACAGTCTGTGACAACAAGGAACCAAGCAGAGCTAGAGTCATTTTCAGTTCTGTTCTTTTGGTCACACAGTTAGCATTTCCAGGCCTTTTCACAGATCCAACCATCAGCATTGCCTCCACACTCAGTATCATCCCACCGGCCTGTATCAGTCATCACAACACAGTCTTGCCCTCGGCCAGCATTGTTGGGTTCCCGTGGATTCCAATAGCTGCAGAAGGAAATTTAGCAAATAAATACATGGGAGAGCCAGTATGATGTAGTGGGTTTGAGTGTTGGAAACCAGGGTTCAAATCCAGCCAGGCCCCTCCCGAAACTGCAAACTCCAGGATTCCATAGGGCTGTTGAAAGTGGAATAATCGTGCTATAACAATCTAGTGCGGAAATGGCCAAAGACCTGTGAGTTCAATGATATCAGAAACATATCACATTGTACATCACAGCTCTAGACTAGCCCTCACTGGTCCCAGTTGCTTTTTTATCAGTTTTAAATTGGGAAAATTATGTAAAATTAATGCTGATGTGCCTCCCTGCTGGGAAATCTATGTGTGTTTCCAAATCAACAATTAGTTTAGCAATGAGACAGTTAAAGAAGTTGTATGTGCATGTGTATTTAAGATGCTTCAAAGACAAATGCATTTCATTTTTATTTAAAGAATTCCAGACTAACATGACTCTGAATGTATGTTACAACAAGGTGAAGATAACTAGTTTTTTTTTTAAAAAATGAGAGGACAAGCAAGACTCCTTTCTGTATATGGATTAGATTAATCCTCATATTCTTTGTGACAAAAACTGGAGGAAAAGCTCTACTACAAGATGAAAAGATTTGCTTTTTTTTCTTGAGAAATGTTGCATTTATAATTTGCATAAATGATGAAAAAAAACACATTGTGTGCACACACAACTCCTTTTGCATCTTAGCCTTAGCACTACAGCCAACATCTCTCAAGCAGGTTGAAGTATATTCAGAGTGAAGTTCCATCATATTAAGGTAGCCCAATTCAAGAAAAAAAGGGCATCCAGATTATTTCATATTCTTAGGTGTATTCCCAAATTTGGCCTCAGACTGCTAACCGCTGTCATCTTAAACCAATTCATATGGGCTCCAGAAAAGTGGAGGTGATTAAATGATTAAATCTTGTACTATAACTCATGATGAATCTAAACTGTAGACCAACTGAAAATGGTGTAGCATTGATCTCATCTGTGAAAAGTGTGTTTCACTGTTCAGTTAATACATCATTTGTGTTTAATCAGGGATAAGAAAAATGCAGCCTACAGGTTGTGTGCAATCCCACAACTGCCCCCTTTTCTTCCTGAACCCCTCCCATCCCCTCTAGGGACTGTGAGAGCCAATTTTACCACTGGAGGGGTGCAGAACTATGTTATACGAAGGTCATTTCCGCACAACACTGTTGTATTGCTATTATTCCACTTTCAACATCCCGTGGAATTCTGGGGTTTGTAGTTTACTGAGGCCAAAGAGCTCTCTGGCTGAGAATTCTAAAAACCCCTCCCTAAACTGCAAAGCCCAGGATTCCACAGGATGTTGAAAGTGGAATAATAGCTCTATAACAGGATAATGCGGAAATGGCCTAAGAGAGAGCTTTTCCCCAAACCAGAAGTGATTTCTGGTTATATCTTGATTGTGAAACTTAAGTATTCTCCATAATGCAACCAGATGGGTTCTCCTTTTGAGGATTTCATTTTTAGTTTGAGAGGATTTTTCTTAAAAAGGTACAGAAGCATTTACTGCATGTAAATAGACTTACGTGAACGATACAGAACTACCATCGTCCCAGACAAATGTGTTCTCTGAATGTATATCACTGAGACCAATCCAGTATTTCTTCCTGTTTGAGTGTGATGTGAGAAACGTCTGAAACGGAAACCATGTTTAATTATTTGAGCTGAGCTGGAGCAGGTAACCCAATAACCTATTATGTCATCTTAGACGCAGTGCCAGACTCATAAGTGCTGTCCCTCCAGGTGAAATGCACGTTTATAGTCCTTGGCATCTCTCATTAAAAGAATTTAAATATCTGCTGTAAGAATGTTTGGAGCAATCTCTGCTTTAGTTCTTGGGAAATGACTGCTTGTCAGAAAGTATTGGGCTAGGTGGATCTAAGCCATGGCTTGGGGAAAAAAACAGTTCCAGTCCATATAATAGACAAAATTATGGAGGATAAGTTCACCAACAGCTATTAGATAAAAATGGGCCTTTCATGTTCAGAGACAGTACACCTTTATTTGTTTATTTAGAATATTTATACCCACCCTTCAGTCAATAAAGCTTCCATGGCAGCTTACAAATCATTAATTTGACAGTTCTCTGCTATTAGGCTTAGGATCTAAATAAGAGATGACATACAAGAAAAGTGTGGGGGGAGTCGGGGAAGAGATTAAGAGCAGCAGAGCTTGGCTCCTCTTCTTCCCCTTAGAGGGCAAATCAATGGCAATTGGAACATGGAAAGAGGCCTCTCACTGTGCTCAACAGAGCTATACTTCTCTCCCTCAGAGGCCACAGCAATGGCAGGTGGAATAGAGAGAAGTCATTTGTCATTGATAACTACATATCAATATTAGATGTTTTTAAAAAGCATGGTTCTCTCAGTTTTTCCTCAGTTTATGAACTAAAAAAATGGCGGGGAGGACTGGCACGTAGGCTAAGAGAAGGGAGTGGGAATGGATTGGCATATGGGCTGAGCCTCTAAACGTTTGTCTTCTCCAGCTCTCCAAGTAAAGTACTTAAGCCTCCAGTTTACTGAATTTCTGACTGAAAGAGAGAGATTGAACAAGCTTCCTTGAGCTCCTAGCAGTTTATCTCAGAAGAAGGTATAACTGGCAAAGTGAGACCCTGAACAGCTGCACATGTGACACACACACACACTTTCCCATCCTACCCTTTCCTAATATTCCGTCAACATAGTCTAAGAGGTAGCTGGCATGGTCCTTTACAGTACTACAATCACTGAACCACCATGAGTTTCCTGCGTTTAGCCTATGAGTATTTGCTCATACACAAGAAAAGATGGCTGAATAACAGCGTGGTCACTATCAGCAATATCCACCACTTGCCCCATCATTTTCTGCACAACATCCACAATACTATCTGAGAGTGTTCCTCAAATACCATGTGTACTTCTGAATACTCAAGAGTAATGTTCTGCCATGGAAGTGCCACCTTGTGGGAAGATGTTGTGTGGGCTATATGTGATAAATGGAAAGCAGATCATTGCAAAGGAGTCTTTCCTTACCTGCTCTTCATCATCATTGATGACAACCAAGCTGCTTTTTTGATCCTTACATGAGGTTTGGGCAAAAGACCAGTGTTTTTGCACATCTTGGAAATGGTAGCAGTGTCCTCTGTTTAGCAGCCAGCCCTCTGGACAAACTTGGCAGGCTGAGTCTACAAAGCAATTGCAGAAAATTTAAGGCAGTCAGAGAGTCACAGAGAGCTGTTAGTGGTCATTAACAGGAACACAGACCAAATTGGTAAGGATTCAGTCCATAACCCATATTTATGCTGTTTGCATTTCCAGCATCTGTAACAAGTCCTGACTTGATTCACTGAAAAGGGAATATGTTTGCAATTATAACCAAGATTTCATATGAGTCACACTACCTTTTCAGCATCTGTACAGATTTGTTCAGAGAGGATTTGCCTTTGCCTCCCTTTGAGGCTGAGAGGGTGTTACCTCACTGGAAAACCCTATCCCGGGGTCTACAATTTTGATATTAAAATATGATTCCATGTGCCTGAGAGATCGCCCAGATGAGCATGTAGGCAGCAACGGTCAAACGATCAAAAACCAGGTCAGGCCAGTAAAATCCCCCATCACGTAGCCCCAGGAGACCTCAAGCTGTGCAAACCCACAGAAGACAAAGGGTCCTCAGCACCTGAGAAGCTGACTTGAGGGGATTAGCATGTTTGCCCCAAGCTGAGCAAAATCCTATCGGGCAAGGACCATTTACATGAAGTCACACCACAACCCAATGCAGTCAAAGATCCTGAGACTTTGGCAACACCTTGTAATCTCATCACGCAAAGGAAGTTACCATTGTAGAGCTTCTTTCTCATTGCAACACCCATTGTTCTCCCTGGGAAAGGATTAGCCCTCCAGGCACTTTTCCCCCTACAAATAGTCCCAGTTTTTGAGTGGTTCTTTGGATCACTCCCGGTCATCCCAGCAGACTGTTTCTCTGACCACTGATAATCCCCTCAGCCCTCTCTGTGCTGAGCCCCACTTCTCCGCTGTTTTTCCTGGACCACAGACTTCAGGAAAAGGTGCAGTATTACCCCAGCTACAACCCCTTCAATATTCCCCTATCCAGTTTCCTCTCTTTTACTGCTTAATAAGTCTAGAGTGAGTGATTGTGTTGGTGCGTGAGACTTTCATTCAATAAAATCATTTTGTTGGACATCTTCATTTGGTTTTTGACTTGGCCTGACCCCGTAAAAACTGGGTAAAAAGATCCCACTAGGTTACCCTGCCTCTCGCATTGCTATTGCTCGTGCTCTGGCTAGTCTCCATTCCTCATCACACGAAGCACATTGAGGTGTCTCCCAAGGGACTCCAGAAATCAAGGTAACAAGGGTGTGACTTTGCCCAAGATCATCCAGTGGGTTTCCATGGCTGAGTGGAGATTTGAACCATGGTCTCCAGAGTTGTAGTCCAATGTTTGAACTTCTACACCACCCTGGCTCCACTACACCATCCTGGGTAATTTGTACCCCCCGCTTGCCACCAGTCAGAGAAGGCTGTATTGTGACCTATGCCGGTGTGACACACAGTGGTTGGAAACAAATGTTGCATCAAGTATGTTATATTCCCAAGATAGGTTTTGGGAACATGCATGTAGCAAAATTTGGCTATAATGCAAACCATGGAACACACAAGACC